>CACRXP010000443.1:319923-370220 GCA_902702965.1 Spirometra erinaceieuropaei | reverse complement strand
TGTGGCCCGTGCTGACGAGCTCTCCAGCAAATACGCACGTTCCTCACACCAGACCGCCTAAAACAGTAACTGGGGCCTGGGAATAGTAGTGGAAGTCGAGATCGACAACACAGCGCACTTTACCCTCTATAAAAAGTCTGCCGCATTTAAAGTTATTATCACGCACGAAAAGCCGTAGCTCGGAAAATCGCAAAATTACATGATCCCTCGGGCATCGCAGCCAACCGGACTGGTGGATTGAGAGACAATCTGCGGTAGCTCTTTACTAGTCTGGTCTTTATTGAAATCTCTTAAAACTATTGCCTCGCCCAATTCTGTCTCCAACAATAACTTTGATAATGACAGTTTTTCCCTCATTAGGGGCAAGACCATCCGGGAAGGACATGAACTGACAAAGCAAGACCGGAAAATCCTGATGAATATTTTCAAAAACAAAGTCAGAAGCACTAGTGCTTTAGTTTTTCGATTTAAACTGAACCGAAAATAATAAAAAATAGAAAAGACATTCTAAAGACTTCATTTGTCAAAAATCTAGCATAATTTTCTTTCTATCAAAAGCGTGAGAAATTCGAAACGCGTCTGACTATGTGAGTCCCCGTATTGCAGATTTCAAGAGTAACGCATTTTTCGGAGTAGAAATAGAACAATAACTGTACGTCTCTGGTTAAAGTTCTGCTTTTAGTATCCTTTAAAATACGAGGAGTATTTCAGTTTTAATGAAAAAGTTTCTGTGCTCCCTTCGAAAATGATTCTGTAAGTTATTCCTATCACCCAGTTTAATGTAAGATGCTCAGCCCATCCATTTTTTGGCTACTACTGTTTACGTGAACAGTAGTCTAATATCCTTCCTATTTTTAATCAGTATTGGAACACGCTTAGATTCGTCCGATTAATCAGGTTTTTGACATGGGGATAAGGAGTTCAGTGCGGTACTAACTCCTTTGCTTTTCCGCTTCATAACGACCACTAAATTAACTTCGCTTTTGCTGACCCGCGAAATTATAGCGTTTGTCACCGAGCAGTCTTTTGACACCCGATCTATATTAATATATTTTCTGAATGGTGGTGCCAATAATGTTTAATTTACACAAAAACAAATGTCAATTTTTTAGTCTTTCAGTCTGAGACATACTCATGGGGTGCAAGTTGCTTCATCACTGAACATTGCAGCATCGTGGGGAAAACCCCTTCTCGAGTATCTGATTGACCTGTTAGTTAGTCTAATCCTCCTTCACCTGAGACATTTATCGGGTGTTCTCTGGTCCAGTATTCGACTCCATTTAGGAAATGTTGCAGGAATTGCTATAATAAAGAACTTATATACTCTTAAACTCAACTAATATTTTAATGTTTGTGAGGATTAGGAATAATTAACGAAAGTTGTCTGCTGAGTTTTTGTTGACGTAATGAGCACTGGAGAGACCACTCATCACATCGATAATTCAGAAGCGAAAAACGTGGTAGTATTTAGACTTTCAAAGGTACTTGGTAAGGGTCAAGACAAAATGGGCCAAGGCGAATCAAATAAATCATTATGGGACATTTTATAAGGAAAAGGCGTAACAGTGGTATTCAAAATCCATTAAACCCGCCCTAGCATATGTCTCCCAAGAGAGTCAAGTTACTGTCGGCGCGGCTTAAAATTCGAATTGGCAAAATAATAAAAATGTGATCACTCCGTGGCAACTCAGTTTGACAATGTGAACCGTGAATTTTGACAATCAAATGGAGACCGCCAAAAACTTAGTCTGCTACTAGTTTCTGGCGAAAAAAATTCCAGGTAACCGTTAATATTTGCTGCAAACTGCTAATTCGCAATGATAAAAAGCTTTAAACTTAGGTTTGGTTGGTTGCCGTTAATGGTGATGTTATAGTTATGAAGCTACTCATAATAACTTATATTTATTGATACTCGTGCAATCTAGCGCAACTGCCCCTGATGGAATTCTACGTGTTAACTAATAATATACTTGCAAGTGCCTGACTAAATATCTGCTACTTTTAAGATTCAGACGAATGTAGCCTCTCCCATACGAAGTCATCAGTGCCTAAAAGTTTACGTCCCTTAATTAAATCAAGTTCCTAAGGAAGCGATATCACACAAGCTGAAGGAAGAGTTCGTGTTTTACGGACATTTGGCATTAATAGACAATAGTTATACAAGATAAGTGCACCTGAGGAAATATTTAAATTAATGCTACTGAACTGACTGCCTTTGCGGAAGTGCCTTAGCAATGACAACACAACGGGCATTTCCGCACATCAACTTAGTATCCGTGTCGGATGTTTAACCGTGACTTTGGATACCGGATGCGTGGGCGTCCTGTACAGTTTTCGATGAACGCGATTGATAAGATACAAAAACCCGTCAGTTATGTCTCCGTCTAGCGTTTTGACAAAACATGTGAAAGTTAACTTAGACGACTCAGAAATCCTCATGGTCATGACCGGGTTCTTGATAAAATCTTAAGCGGCTGAAATTATTTAATCGCATCATCCGACATTGCTAACACGTTGCTAAAAGTTCATTACGGGTTTATGCGTGTGGGCATTTAGGTAACAAGACGTTAATTATTACAAACCACGTGAATGAATCAAGTCTAGAAAAAACCCGACTAAACACTTGATATACCATCAGCAGAGGGAACTTTTATGGCTCCATACGCGGTAGATTACCTTCTACTCTTCCATAAGAACTCACTAGTTCCCACAAGTTTACATCCCTTAATTCAAGCAAGTACCTAATAAAGGAAAATCACACAAACTGAAGGAAGAGTTCGTGCTTTACGGATATTTGGCATTAATAGACAATAGTTATACAGGATAAGTGCACCTGAGGAAATATTAAAATTAATGCTACTGAACTGCCTGCATTTGCGGAAGTGACTTAGTAATGACAACACAACGGGCATTTCCGCCCATCAACTAAGTATCCGTATCGGATGTTTAACAGTCACTTTAGATACCGGATGCGTGGGCGTACTGTACAGTTTTCGATGAGTACGATTGATAAGATGCAAAAAACCCGTCAGTTATGTCTCCGTCTAGCGTTTTGACAAAACATGTGAAAGTGAGCTTAGACGACTCTTAAATCCCCATGGTCATGGCCGGGTTCTTGATAAAATCTTTAGTGGCTGAATTTATTTAATCGCATCATCCGAAATTGCCAACACGTCATTAAAAGTTCATAATGATTTTATGCGTGTGAGCATTTAGGTAACACGACGTTAATTATTGCAAACCACGTGAATGAATTAAGTCTAGATAAAATCAGACTAAACATTTGATATATTATTAGCAAATGGAACTTTTATGGCTCCATACGCGGTATGCTACCTTGAAAACGGAAACAAATTTGCTTTATTCAATATAAAACACCTGCGTGCTGACTGACACGATAATAAAAATGCGAAAAAGTTTAGGTTTTTGAAATTCATAGTGCATTGAAATTTGACCGAATCATTTAAATTATATGTACAAATATAGAAAATGGCAAATTAAAAATGAAGACGCAGTCTATTCAAACACGTAAGCAATCGTTTATTATGACAACCCTATAAATTGCTCGAAATTCTGGAGTCACTGCTTTCCTAATGTGACAACTATCTTCACCGTGTACAGAAACGGATTTGATCCAGACTTTTCTTTACAACGACAGCTAACATATTGGTACTGGTTTGCTGATAGTTTAAACAAAAATACTTATATCAAATAGTATCTACTTGCGCAATAAGTTGTGTTTTGTTCAAATACAAATATCTTAAAAGAGTCAACCAAGCCCGACAACTATATTTTTGCGGTTTTTAATCAACTTCCCAACGTAGAAAATTTACTATCTGCGCCAACACAAAATAACTCAGTGGATTTTACCACGGCGCATCTAGTCAACTGCAAATAGTTTATCTTAGGTTGTGCAGAATTTTACAGCATTTCATGCCTGAGATCTGCTGTTTTGTCGTGTGCCGGTTCTATTAAATTTCGCTCAACTGTGCGTTGGGTTGCTGCGAACTTTGCGGACTGATAAAGCTCGGGACAAAATATTAAAATACGACATCAATTTGTTTACCTAATATCCGTTTTCTGATTTTCATCTTAATTTTTGGCGTTGACAATGCTATTTTCACTGCCATTTAAAAGTATTCAAAATATGTTACCAAAAATAATGCTGAGTTAACAAATGCGTAACTATAAAAACTATTAAGAGCGTTAAAAACATTACGAAAGTATTTTTTGTTTGCAGTCTCAAAAAAATTTTCTCTCGTAAGCGCTATTTTAAAAATTCCGTGCAGTAACGGTTGCAATAAACATACACAAGATGTGATTTGCTAGAAAGGACATCGCCCGTATTTCTGTTCTCATTCGATACAACTATATCTGAAAAAAGACATAATTCATTTAGTACTACGTTTTGGCAATAATTTTCTCGCACACTGCAGCAGTATTTAATCCTTCGGAAGGGCACAAGCCTGCAAAAATTAATTGAAATTTTATGTTCTTCTTATACTTTTCTTGACTGACTAGGCATCCGGATCTGCTAGGTTTTATCATACGTCTGCTTTTCTTCACAGATCTCTACCACGACTCATGTAAATAGGCACAGTATAAATAGCAGTCTTAATTGTTAGAAGTAGCATTGATCGGCGTCACACAACCTGTCGAAGGAATGTGTTTTATTGAAGATGATCACAATAAGCAGTATATTTGCCTTGCGGGCTAATCATATAGAAAACTCGAGCATTTGGAAAGGCTGCCCTGCTCCTGGTCAATGTGCTTCTACAAGCGCTGTAAAAACATGACAGGGTCTTGACCGAAGGCATAGAGGGGCCTTTCGATCACAAGAAACCAATCTGCCAAAGTGATATCAATTGCCGGAACAAAAATCCTTCAGAATCCTATTTGGCAGCTGTCGCTCAACTGGACGAACGTTTGAAGTTGCAGGCTGATACTGAATTGCAGTCAGCCAATCGCAGGTTGTACTTCAGTTAGCTATTTAATGGTGATCTAAGTGGGCATTATAGCCCAGACGTAACGAGCAGAATTTACCACCGCCATCTGAACTGAGGCACAGCACAAAAACCCGCCAACCGCTGTCAAAAGGTTCGCATTTGCTCTATTATTATGAGGGTCAGACGCACCAACTCTAGGCCAGGAGCCAGTGGTCTTTTTCTCCACTTGGCCTTATGTCCTTTTCAATTGCGCACTTTCTTAACAATACAAACCTCTAACCATGTCGTTTGTTGTAATAAAAATCAGGTTCTTTTTACCTGAATTGTGATTCTGTGTCTGATCGTTACTACTGCACCGTTTGCTCTTCTTCCTCCGGGATCGAGTGACTGTCCCCTCTGTAGGCACGCTTCATCCCATTACAAACCCGTAGGCCCTAAAGCGGACTCAGCTCGACAGACCATCAGTTGCCACGTCACAGGTGAGCACGCCACCGCCCGGGTGGCACTTTTATCGCCGTCTCCGTAGATGTCCACCGCGTGCTCCACAGCAAGGTGGAAGCAGGAACGGCAACTTGTGCGTCAATTACTTTATGGTGATAGTAGACTTGTCCTCCATCCGCTTAACTTTATGGTGATAGTACAGTAGATGTGCTAACTCATGAAATGGCAACCAAAATTTCGAAATGCGTTATCGTTTCGAAAAGATTAATTAACTAGTGTTGTAAAACTACTCATGATGCAGCATAAATGTATGATGATCCAGTTACCTCAGGGTGTTGGCATTCGAAAGAACCTATTTTCGGCTGAATGCAAGATCTATACTCTGCAAAAAATGACTACTTATGTAGCATGCAATGTTCTCATTGATTCTCGATGACCTTGAAAATACAAATTATATTTCATGGAAAACATGCACAAAATATTCGTTTTTTTAATTATTCGGTAGCGAATCACGTTTTCTTTCAATCTTATCCTCAAAAGAAGAGTATAATTTTGTTTTAAAAAGTTTATAATTGTGAGATTTTTTAATACCGCTAAATGGCCGTTCACGAATCGTCATGTATCTGCATTTACGAATGTGGCTTGTAAAGTTAACAATATTGCTCAAATCCACTGCTTAATTTTGTGAACCTAATATAGATTCCTTTTAACACCGTAGAAAAATGCATGGTTTTCCGTACACGGAAAATATACACCTTGTAGTTTTGAAATCCTGAATGCAAGTGTAGCAGCAGGTCGGGATCAAAATTCTTCGGGTATTAGAAAAGTTTTTTAAAACCGAATTATACTATTCGTTTGAGTATGAAATTGGAATAAGACGTGTTGATCATGAAAAATAATTGAATTTTCAAGGGTATCGAAAATCAATGAGAAAGTTGCATGCTACTTACGTAGTCATTTTTTGCAGAGTATGGATCTTACATGCAGCCGAAAATAAGATCTTTGGAAAGCCGACACCCTGAGGCAACTGGATCATTATAAAATTAAGCTGCATAATGATTAGTTTTACAACACTATTGAATTTATCTTTTCGAAACGATAACGCATTTTGAAAGTTTGGCTGACATTTCATGAGTTAGCAAATCTACTGTAGACTTGTCCTCCATCGGCTGCAGCTCCCCTCTTCTACCTTTGACTTCCTCCGGTGTTGCAACATGCCCAGGGGCGATGGGGTACACATGTGACTGGCATGGCCTCGCCGGACTGCTTGCTTTGCCAGCCATCCTACGTACTGCAACTAAGACGCACACCTTCATCCGACGTACACGTAAAAGCTGATTGCACTTGCTTCCTCTCCCCAGCGCTCACGATGTACTCGCCAGCAATAATTGCCGCCAGAGGCAGTGATTCCGAGATCTGCATATAATAAATGAACGCTCCTGTTGTCTTTCGTCTAAACCTGGGCAACTGGGATTTGATTGGATGACTAGGATGCTCAGAACAAACCTTTGCCATCGCAAACCCGTAGATTTCGTTGTTGCCACGGCTAACTTTGGGTAGTCGTTCCTCGCAAACATGACTTAGCTACTCAGACACATGGGTTAGGTTGTTAACAATGCCTGCATTCCGGTTCCCGACTTGCATTCCTGTTAATGATTTTGACTCCCAGAATTCAGCTAACCGTCATTTTTTGTCGGCAAAGCGATTTGACTGAAAAAGTTGACTAGATATGAATTACGGATGGCGTAAAAGCAATTGTATAACATCTTTCGAGTGCCTTTTTAGGGCCAAACATGTGCTGGCGTGCGAGAGCGTCAGTTTCAGTACCATTGCAGGACAGGCGTTAAGCCAGCTTCATCGGCGTTATCGGCGTTTGATCGGTTGGACGTAGTGGGGAATTTAGGAAGATCGACGTTTATAATTCGTGCGTGCAAACGTCGCCGCAGAATACGCTAAAGTTAGCTTGCGCCTATTCCTTTGAATTCCCTAATTTCTCTTAAACTGGATTCTCAGCGATGGTTAGCGGGACAGGTTTTGCGCACCGCTCGAGAAAATGAACGTCTGTCTGACTCTGGGGATAAAAGGGGCGATTAATATTTAAATAGCCCTTTTTAGGAGGTGGTCTCATAGGAGCATACGGTTCAGTTGCGGTCGAAAGCGATGTAACGTGAAGACAGTCGGCTAAATCCTTCATCACAGAGGCTAAACAGATTCGCCAAGGGGTGCAGTTAGGCGCCATATGCCTACGTGCCTGACTCGTCAAATAACTGACAAGGCGGGTGGGTGTCCCTCCGAAGGAACTGTTTATCGCCCGCGTTTGATAGCTGATACTCTGACAGTCGGTACTAAACACCAGCATGTCAAAATGCCAAGGCCGACTGCTTGCCTGTTTCTCTTCTGGCGGTGGTTGTGGCGTCCGCAGCGAATATAAATTCCCTAGAGAATCAGCAACGTCCCATGGAGTCAGTGATTGATGTCGCTGACTAGCTGTCCACGGCTACTGCTGAGAAACCGAGACTGCAGGTAAACAACTACGTTTCGTTGCCTGCGGCCCGGTAAGGCCACTTTCCGGCATGACCATTAACTATAATGAGGATATGCAGGTGCGTTGTATGAATCGGCTATCTTCTGCACGCCCATCCAACATCATTAACCCCGCGGCCACTGCACATTAACATGCAAATGACCTCTGAAAGCGCCCTAGGGTCTGACTCATTCTCCAAGACGCCTCTGTTGTTAGCGTCTGACCATAAAAACCTCAAAGATAGTTCTGTATTTTTGCTTAGTCGGTAGTGCGTGCATGGAAGGGAATCCCTAATTCAAACGCTAAGTAGCATGCGAGTGTTGAGTATATTTTTAGAATAACTAGCTGATTTGGCTTGCAATTCCATATGAACACAGTAGATGAAAACCTCAAGGTTTTTGCCTAATCCCAACCCAGCCGGGTGTTGTTGCTGTTACACATTTCGGAGAAAATCAAGCTGGCGTCTTAGACATAAAGTAGGTGGTCTAACACATGTAATGTGAACCGAATTTCTGAAATGCGTTTTCGTTTCGAAAAGATTTAGGTAGAGTTGGAGAACTAATCCTCAAGCAGCATAATTCTGTAATAATTCAGTTATTCCAGGATGCCGGTTTTGAAAGAACTTCTTTTCGGCAGCATGTACAAGCTATACTCTGTAAAAAAGGACTACATACGTAGCATGCACTTTCCCCTTGATTTTCGATGTCCTAAAAACTGCAATTATATTTCATGGACAATATGCATGCCAATATTGATTCAGTAGAAACTAACGTTTTCGTCCAAGTTTGTACTTAAAAACGGTATGGTTCGGTTTTAAAAAAACGTTTCCAATTCCCGAATAATTTTAAACCCGACATGCCGTTACGCTCGCATTCAAGATTTCCAAGCTACAAACCATATATTTTCCACCTACGGAAAATCATACATTTCTGTACGGCATTAAGTAGACACCATATGGGGTTCATACAATTCAACAGTGGATTTAAATCATGTTGTTAAATTTACGAGCCACATTAGTAAATGCAAAGAGATGACGTTTTATGAACAGCCATTTCACGGTATTAAAAATCCGACAATTAGAAACGTTTTTAAAACCGAATTATTCTGTTTTCAGTATAAAAATTGGACGAAGACGTAATTTTCTACCAAATGAGCGAAATAATGAATAATATTACGCATGTTTTTCATGAAATATAATTGAAGATTTATGGGCATCAGAAATCAATAAGGAAAATGCATGCACCGGGAGTACTCATTTTTTTTACAGAATATAGCTTTTGTATGCTGCCGAAAAGTTCTTTCGGAAGCCGGAATCTTGGGGTAACTGAATTATTACAGAATTATGCTGTTTGATGATTAGTTCACCAAAATTATTTAATTAACCTTTTCGAAACGAAAACGCATTTCAGAATTTCGGCTAACATTTCATGAGTTAGCTCACTCACTGTGCACGCTTAACGTTACCTGCAAATTTAACGGTAGGTCTGGTTCAGCCCTAACTTCAAGTTAAATATAAATAGGCGAGGTTTGGTTCTACACACCCACCTGAGTGATACTACATGGTTAGTTTTAAAAAAACACTGGTAGATGCGAATATGCTGACTTTACATGCATCCCGTATTTGCATCTTTTTTACCATCTTAATACAGCGAGGGACTGCGTTGTGCATGTACGTCAGCGTTGGTGACTTCGGGTTGTAGTGCGTGCTTCGCGCCCTGCTTACGTCCTCCTTATTATCTCACTTAAGTAAGCGGCTAAGTAGACTTGCAAATGAGATTGCGTGGAGGATTTTGAACTCCGTCGGTTCCACCACAGCGGCCGTGTACTGCGAATAACCACGCGGTTCCCCCCGCGGCCATCCAATTCCGACTGCGCCCTTCTTATCCCCATCATCCACCAAACGGCTGTGTCGGGGCGAGTGTATACATGCTACTTTCACTTCTTTCCCTGCACGGGCTTCAAACTCTCTTTATTATCCTAATTCAGCGAGTGGTTAAGTTAGGCATGTTGCCTAGCATTGTTTTAGTAGTATCACCGTATGGTATTAATCAAGTGGGCCTGCAGAAGCAAACCTCTCCGAATAATGATTTGATGGCAAATTCCCGGGACAATTCTCTGCCTCTTATTCTGTGAACTAAAATTGGAATCAGTCTCATGGAAGTTGGTTAGTAACTGCTAAACGTTTCTGCTTTTGAAAAGTCAAGTTGGCGAACGCACGTTTTCGGTAATTCTTCCTCAGGCCAATACAATTACATGAAACGTTATAGGGCATTGTCTTTATCGTGCGAAAAATTCTTACCATAAGGAAAAATAATTCACAAAAAATCAGCTTTAAAACATGTTCTCATCCGTCGCGACATCGTGTCCTACTTTTTGCTTTAAGCGCATAACGATCGGCATTTGTCGCCTAATTCAGGAAATGAACGACTCTAATTTGATTTATTTCACCGTAAAAACATTTTTTTGGATAAAAGTAGCATTTGGCTGCATTTTCAGCAAATGATTTGAGACGCCTACCTGACAAGGAAACTGACACTGGATTGGTTATTTCTGCCAGACTGACATATGTGGCTCCGTAATCCGAAACTGAGAACAGGGACCGCTTACAAGACGGGTGGCTTTGATACAACTTCCGACGAAATTATGGTTAGGTTCAGAGGTATGCTTAAGTTAAGGGTTAGGTTTATCGGTCGGTTTAATACTTACTTGAAGCCAAGTCAGGAGCAAGTTTGGGGTTAAGATAGGCGCAAGTGTTAACTGCGGATTCAAGGCTTAGTGCAGAGTTGGAGCTAAGATTAGGGCAACGGTCTAGGTCTGTATGACGGCTATTGTTGGGGGCAGACAGTGGAATACTTTGCACTTTCCGGAATTATTTCCAAATCCATCTTTATAACTTCGTCGGGACCTTTAATGCCCGCGTCCATGCAAGTCAGTCCAACCGTTATTTACGCCAATATTTGATGTCAACAGTCAACAAAAGCTTTATCTTGGGCTGTGCGTTCGACATTTGAACACGAATCAGTTGTGTCAAACAAAGTCCTCACCACTGTCCTAGGAACTTACGCATGCTTGCATTAGCACGGGATATTTGATCAGATACAAAGGATCACATTGATTTATCGTCATTAAGTTGATGAGGATAATAATGGAAAATTAAGATTGTTATTTTATTTCTCCATTTAGTCATTATTACTTGGACGGGACCTTTTATGTCAACGTCCTGATTAGGGCGCTATGCAAGTCAGCCCAACCGCAAACTAAGTTACATTTGACGTCAACAGTCATGGACGTTTGGACACGAATCAATTGAGCGCCAAGCAAGGTCTTCACAACTGCGGCAGAAACTTACGCATGTTCTCTCCGATACGGAATATTAAAGCACATAATTAGGTATGCTATCTAGTACTATTTTAGTAAGCCAAACATGTTGTATCAATCACATGGGGCTGCTGAACCAGATCTCACCTATTCGGACACACTCAGGTTGGCGTTATGCAACTGATAGTTTTCCAGACAGCAGTACTGATTCCTCTTAATGAAATGACAGCACTTGGAAATACCGTGGACGTCGCTCAGCGCTGCTCCACGGTAGGAACACGATTTACGTGAACATTACGACCACAGGGCCTCACTGTGACTCTTAAACGAACGTTTCCCGGAAGCTGCCAACGTCCAACTAGCCTTTTAGGCCAGAAACTGGTAGCAAACTGGTGCCCGGGGGTGCAGATAGAGACAATGAGGTCAATGGTCTGAGCGCGATTTTGCACTATAAACAGTTTGACGCAATTAGGCCTCTCACGGTGCGCTAAAAGTCATGACTTTAAAGGCTTCCAACCGATGGGGTAACTCGGTCCTTCTCCAATGATGGTGAATCAGGCCGCAGGTTCTCCTTCTTAATATGACCTTCATGGCACCCGCACTCATTTGGAATCCCAGCAGCCCCCCGTTCACCAGGGAGCGTGGTGGCACGCGCTCTGTCAGCCACTTTGCCCAATTCTGTCTCCGGTCTCGACGTCGGGTCCAGGTAAGGAAGGAAGAGAGTGTGCGACAGATGCAGCGTAAGTCTACCAGTCCTGCAAAAGGAATTGCGCAGTTCACTATCGCGATCCCCACATTGCTGTCGACAATGACGGTCAAACTGTCGTCAGCATGTGTCTACTGTGCTCCAAATGGGGTCTTGCGGTAGTTGCGCAGGACACAGCGCCAGGGCTATATCGAGATCCGAGGGTGTTATCCGGAAGCCGTACCCACAACAAATGCCAAATTTTTGGGTGTGACAGCAGATCTAGGCTCACGCCCCAACCTTGCCTTTTATCTGGTGTAAAATTATGGACATTTATGCTTGGAGGACCAACGAGATTGGGTGGCACGTGTGTCGTTGTGCCGGCCCCCTGCGTCCTCCCCGGAGGAAAAGAACAACCAGTTGGCCACCCTAGATGTCCTCGTATGCCGCAAAGATTATGGTGGCCTAAGGACCAAAGTGTTCAGAAAAGCGACAAATACGACGCAAATACTGAACTTCAGCAGCAACCACCCAATCAGTCACAAACGCAGTTGCGTTAGGACGTTCTATCGGGGTGTTCAAACGCACTGCGGTGTGCCGAAAGACAAGAATATCGAACTACAATAACTCCGATTGGTCTTCAAAGCCAATGGCTATTTGCGCAACTTCGTCAACAGGTGCATACGCAAAAGGAACGAAAGGCTTAACCGCACAGACACCAAATTTTGGTGAGCGCTTCCGTATGTCAAGAACGTTTCGGAAGTTATCGGCCGCGTTCTAGCACCACTTGGGGTTGAAGTTGCACACAAGCTGGAGGCAACCATCAGGCGTCAGTTAATAAAACCGAAAGATCCACTGCCACGGCAAGAAACGTCTGGAGTCGGTTGTCGGATCTGGTGCAGTTGCGAACAAAGTAACGTCGTCGGTGAAACCCGAAGACAGTTCCGAACGCGAACGTTCGAACACGCTGCAGCGGTGCGGAGAATTGACGTCAGTTCTCAAGTTGCGGCTCATTCGACAGGTTCCGGCCGCACATTCAAATTCGACGATGCCGAAATTATCGTTACAGGTGACAACCGCTTGAGCTGGGAGCTGCTTGAGTCATGACAATTAATATTTTAACCCCAACTAATTAAGCCCCATAACTGAAAATTCACTTAGTAAGTTCCGCCAACATTTCATGCGGTCGGTCACTCACGGTATCTCCTCATCGTTATTGGGCGGTTCTCCTGCACAGGAGAGTTTTTTCTGAAACGTAAATGTTTGCAATGACCAGGAGAGATCAAATTTGAGGATTGCTAGTTGTGCGTGATTTAAGAACCTGCCTCCATGTGGTACGCTGTTTGAAGCACGGTCCGTCTTTTTTAAAGGTAGACAGATTCGCATATTTTCCATTACCTGCAGAATGTAGTAGCACATGAGCTAATTGTTTCAGTTGCGAACATCCGAATCTCCACTGCCGACCACTAAATGCAGGTTCAAAAGATTTAAAAAAGAATGATACAATCTCAGTATACTCTAAAAACAAGAGGTTCCGTATGTTGTCATTCAATTCAGTAGTATCGACATCTCAAAGATTCTTTTGAAACTTCTGTCGAAAGTTAATGCAGCCACAAGTGCATCTTTTTGGAAGATCTGGACTAACGACACTTTTTTGGCAATTTTACCTTAAATTAGGGGGAGTGAGTCACACAATAACTGCATGCTACGGTTGTAATTTATCGTGGTCAATCCACGAAGCCGACAATCACTTAATCGGGCAACAGGCAACTTTCTCACGCTTCTTTGTCTTAAATAACAAATTATGGAGGCTAGTGAGATTGTAATGCATATAAGGACGGAAGTTTGAAAACGCTATTAGTACTGTCTATCGGTATTCATGATTTGGAAGTCAGGGCATATTCTCCAAAATCATCAGTGGAAATCATACGCGCTAGAAAATCAGCCATATTAATCTTCCATAAGCTTGGCTTTGCTCAGGAACATATACAAGAAGGCGTAAAATGAGAGAAATATGCATTCACTGGAAAGAATATTTTAAAGAGGCTACCTCAAATAAAACGAAAATACGATCACCGAAAAACAAAGTTTATCGAGGTTTACCCGAAGTCGGCCTCCGGTCTGTGTTCAACACCAAGGAGTTAGAAAAGGCAAAACGTTCTTCGGGGGCTAGAGCGTATTCAAAAACCACGCCAACGCTGTTTACTGGGACATAAAATTTACGCTGGAGGACGGAAAAAACAACTACTTTGTCGTCCTTGATGTCTTCCTCGAAAATTCCTGTTTGTAAAAGTGTCCCATCAGCCTCCTGCAATGTATTGCAATGAACACATAGACGAGATTGCTGGATTAAAATTTCTTCGAACGTTGTTTATAACGGAGGGTAGCCCTTGTTTTGCAAACGAGATTTGAGAGCAAGTCCTACCCGCCTGATTTTTTTTAACAAACGCTCCCCTCCGTGAAGAATGCATCGGAAGCAGTTGGCCGATAATTTCTATAGTTTATGGACAAGATCTACAAAAATAAAGGTTTGCTAAGAGGGAAAACAATTGCGTGTAGCCAATAACGACTTTTTCCACAAAAAACATATATAAGACAAAACACAGAATGTAAACAATGATCCGTTGGATACAAATCTAGACTAACCGCTGCCTATATTTCTGTTTTTTTTTTAACTTAGACACAGAATTTGCGCAATTTGTGACATACCTAATTAACATGTAGCTTTGGTGAAAATAAATCCAAAAAATCTATTTGAAGTTGCTTGATGTTCCTGTGGAATGCTTCGTACATTTACGGTAGAGAGGGCTTTGACATAACACACGAGTAAAAAGTAACAGTTTTAGCCACGAGGGGAAGGCAGATGTGTTATTGAAATTTTATGCCGACCTAATGGGGTTCTTGTCAGTGCACAGGCTGGGGCAAAAAGCGGGTAATTTGAGTTTAAAAAGGCGAAAATAAGTGCGATTAGACCAACCCGGCTTCTTTTCCGTTTTTGTTTGTCTGAATACCGATGCTTGATGCTCGCTGTTGCCATTTACTTCGCCTCGTATGCACTTACTTCTTAAAAAAATAGTCTGACCTCAAGCGACGCTTACGTCATAAACTGGTGAAATTGTGTAGGATTATGACTGTCACATACGAACATAACAGCCACCTTTTCCTATCTGATCTACCTGATTCCGATCCTGGGGCATCGTATCCGCCAGTCATTACAACATATGTCCACCCAGAAAACAGATAAAGAGACGGATTTAGCTTGTCCGGCTAGCTGCTCTTCCAAATCCCGTACAACCAAGTGGTGGCTTTCACCTCTGAGGGTTGCGCGCTCGAAACATTCTCTGCAGCGTTCCTCCTCAACACGTAGGCTTATACTTTCTGTCGCACAAGGACGATGGGACCGTACAGCTGTTAATGCCCACGGAAGTCTGGTTGCATTCCCAAGTTAGCGAGATCTTTAAACCTCTCAGTGATTTATTTGACTACCGACAGGCGCCGGTCCTGGCGTTCGAAGCCTTCTGGAGCCGAAGATATTTGAGGACGAAGTCGACCGACACGTAACGTAGATGGGCTAAATTATGAAATTTCAACCAAAATTTCAAAATGCGTTTTCATTTCGAAGTGATTAATTAATTAGTGCTGTAGAATAGATCATTGTGCAGCGCCATTCTATAAAAATGCAGTTAGCACAGAACGACGGCTATCGAAATAACTTCTTTTCGGCTTCATGCGGTAACTATACTCTGCAGAAAAAATGACTACTTATGCAGCATGAATTTTCTCATTGATTTTTATTGTCTTAAAAAGTAAATTATATTTCATATAAAGAATGCAAAAAATATTCATTTTTCTGTTTATTCGATAAAGAATGACTACTTCTTTCACTTTTATACTCGACGGAGGAGTATGATTTGGTTTTAAAACAGTTTTCAATTGTGAGATTTTTTAATTCCGTGAAATGTCTGTTCATAAAATGCCATGTCTCTGCATTTGCCGTTGTGGCTTTAGAAGCTAACAACATACCTCAAAACCACTGCTACATGTTATTAATCCCATAAAATTTCCTCTCAGTACCGTAGAGAAAGGTATGGTCTTCCGTACGCAGAAAATATGCGGCCTGCTGTTCGCAAAACCTGGATGCAAGTGTAACGGCAGATCGGGTTTAAAATTTGTCTGGAATTAGTTACGTTCTAAACACCGAATTATATCCTTCCTTGAAGTATAAAATTGGACGAAGACGTCATTTTCTACCGGTTAACGAAAAGAATGAATATTTTAAGCGTTTTTCTATTTAAAATATAATTGAACTTTTGTGGGCATTGAAACTTAATAAGAAAAAATGCACACTACATAAGTAGTCTTTTTTACAGAGTTTTATTTTTGGATGCAACCAAAAGCATGTTGTTTCGATAACCAGCATCCGAAGGTACTTGACTTATTACAGAATGGCGCTGCACGATGATCTGCTTCACAACCCTACTTAATAAACCATTTGAAAACGAAAACGTCTTTCAAAATTTTGATTGACATTTCACGAAATATCTCACCCGCAGTACGTCCAAACCTTACGCTTCTTAACGATAGGGGTATTTTTCAAGGAGTCCCCAGCCAGGAGTTGGGCAAAGTGTCTCAAATGATCTACATTTGGTGTTCGGAACAACGTTTGTGTTTGAACGTCATAGGCGAGCAGTATGCATCACTACGGAGAACACCGGATGTAGCACGCGGTTACGAAGCTCGCTTCGACCGGTCTCTTTTCATTGTCTGCACATTGTCCGTCAAGTTCTCCCGACCAGACGACATCAGAATTCACAGGATAATTGTCTCCGCTAATACTGATTCAGCAAATATGCCACAATCGTCTAATTCGTCCGAAAAAAATACTTTGGTTTGACCTGTCTCTAACGCGGTGAGTTTTGCGTGCTTGGCAGGACAGTGTCACCGTGCCCGCAAACCTCAAACCACCTGTGGCACCCTTAACAATTGCATCTTGTTCAGTGGTTTGTTCGAACCTACGGTTAATAACGAATCCTCCTCCGTCGGCTAGCGCCTCCACCCTCCATCCAGGAGGAAAAGCTCGCTACTCCGAAGCCATAGGTGATTTGACTATGACGCAGGCTTTCATATGCGCGCATCCGATGGGACGTAATTCTGTTTGCGAACCTACTTCAGGTGGTTTTGCGCTAATGTCCATGGTGCTATGGTGCTTCTGGTAGGTTCAGGGTCAAAACTAAGAAACGAAATTGTGTGCACTTTTGGACTTTAGTCCAAGACCGCCTGGAGCACGGGGCTGTCCGTTGTCCGACCAGAGTTTTAGTAGTACAATTACTAAAGAAACCGTGTCAGAAGGGTTTCTGTTATGACGTCTGAAAGCCATCCACAATGCTAAATGCGAAAAAGTGGTCAGACTGATTAATCGGTCTTTTTCAATAAATCAGGACTACTGGTTTACAAAGAGGACAATGCTTTCACATTTCATTACCTAATATTGCTATCTGCATTTCTCGCAACAGGACTTGCGTGTTCCTTGAAAATAAAGTTTTAAGCTTTTCTGTTATTTTCACCCTGAGTTAAGCATTATTCACCAAAGCGAACAGCGAACATACCTGCTAACATTCGGTTAGAATACTATCGGCAAACTGAAATAGACAGTGCGGGGGGAGATGCCTTTTATTTAATGTTCGCATGAAGGGCATGGCAAATTCTATTCAATTTTGGCAACGATCGTCACAAGCCAATTCTTTTTACTATATTTCAGAGACAATTATGGCGCAGTCCTGAATGCCGAATTAATATTTAAGAGATATCCGGTTTCTCTTAGACACATGTTAGCCACTATTGTTCCGAATGCAGACAGACGACTGTCTGGAAAAATAAAAAAACACTCATTTGAAGAACAAAGGAGACGTTTTAACAGAGACAGTGTTCGATAAACGCTGTCTGTTGCCTTAGCGCTCCAAACTCTTCTCAACAGGGTCTGAAAGCATGGTCATTAAGTACAGTTGTCGAATATAGACTATAAAAGGAAGGAAAATGATGTTATTAATTTACGTTGCATTTTCGGGAAAAATACTGAAAACAAGCAACAAAAGTTAAAAAATGAGCAATATCATCGGAAACAAGACGAATTCAACTTCTACAAACATGAAAATTTTATCTAAAATGTAGTGACAAACTTCAAACCTACCTTCGGTAGAGGAAATAAGCAAAAATATATGGCCTTTATAAGGCGCTATGATTCATCGGAGGTCGTAGACGATAACACCTTGATTGCTATTTGCCGAATCTCCAGACTTTGAAAGAATAACGCCTTCATCAAATCAGCGCCGGAAAACAGCGACATCTAGCCCACGTGCCTACGTGCATGCGATTTTGACACGACAAACCTCGTCTGCTTGTTTTACATTAACAATATCTACACGGGTTTTTCTAAGCCCAGAACTTTCTGACACGTTTTAACCTACTGGCCGTGGTCTAGGTGCAATTCAAAGTATATGCATCCCCAATAACGTCCCGAAAGGGTTTTGATGTATAATAAAGCACACCAAATGTTCGGGATTCTTGACCGGGTTTCAGTAAACAAGAACACGAAAGCATAGGTCAATGAAAACTTTTGGATGAAGATTTCACATATGTTCAGGTAATAAACCATCTCATGAAGTGCTAATCGAAATTCTGAATTGCCTCCTTAATCCCAAAATATTACTTAAAGTGTTTTCATACGAATAGCCTGTCGTAAGATATCGAGATAAGTCAGTCACGCTAGGCTGTTGGCTATCGAGCGAGTTCCATTTCGATCGCCTGACACAACAAATGACTACTTGACTAGTTGAAATTACTCCCATTGATTTTCGATGCCCGTATAAATTCATATATATTTTAGAGGACATATGAACAAAAATACAAGCCGTTTTCCTTCTGCAAGATAAACCTCATGCCTTCTGTGTGCTTATATAAAGGAGATGAATAAGGCTTGCAAAAGGTTTTCTGGTGAACGTGGATAATATTGTTTTTTTCTCGCTAAAAGCACTAATAATTTGTTTCATGCAACACTATTCGATTGGACATTTCTCGGTCTTAAATGTTGCAATTGGAACATTTTTTAAAGCCAAAGGTACCTTTTTCATGTTCTGAATTTAAAGGAGTAAGTTTGGTACCGGGAAAGAAGAAGAAAGAATAACTTGGGCATGTTTTTTATAATGTATATTTGTATTTGTAAGGGTATCGGAAGTGAACGGGAAACATGCTATCTGTGCAGTCGTTTCTTTTGTAAAACCTAGTTCCCGTCGGCGGTTGACATGGAGCTCACTCAAATAACCAGCCTCCTCACCTGACTGGCATGTCCAAATATGAAAAGCCTATGCATGTAAGCTTTTTAAAATGACAACGCAGTTCTAAACTTCTACTAAAACTTCATAAGATAGCGTAGTTTTCAGGAAAATAAAATTACTCGCGACCGCTGCAGAGTGTGTGACCGTATGTAGTAAGCATCGTTAGTAATTATGTATTCTCCCCATTATGAACTACGGATCGAACTTTCCACAGAATGTGAACGATTCAAGTCAGCGGACTCAGTGCTTTGCGTGTTCTGAAGTAAAATTGAGATAAATCATACCAGTGATTAAAAACCTGCAGGCAATAAGTAAAAACACAAAACGGACAAACCAAGTCGTTGACTGATGGCGTTGCCAATTGTTGTAATTGTTAGGCTGTCAAATATGACATTTTCCGTGCAAAGATTAAACGTCCACATTTTCTACCATGTCATCTGTTGAATATACTAAGTCCACCTCCTCAATATTGCAAAGACCAATGGTTTTTATTTCTGCAATAAGCAAATGACTAATACCAAAAAGATGCAGTCTGTAGAAAAAGTTATCTTTGCCTGAGAACTTGACTGTTAAACGGGCGTTTTATGAGATTTCTTGGTCGGCAAAAATGCGAAATAAGGAGGATACTTTGAACTAGAAAATAGTTTTATAATTACTCAAGCCCGGCGTCCAGGAATAAACCCACTCTACGAGGAGTAATTAGTACTAGTACAGTGGCATCAATGACACCACATACTACTTTAACAAAACAAACTGCATTGCATACGCCACTGTGCTGACTATTCGATATCAAAACAGCAAATCAAAAATGATGGGATTGTAAACTTTTTGCCGACAAAATTGGCTAATTGCGGTCATTGGTTTGTGATTGTATATCCAGCAGACTGTCGCGTCTTACGTGGATGGCGTCAGCTATTTACTTAAGAAAAAATCTCTGAAAGGCACTGCTTACATAAACCGAGCGTAGACGGCTGGAAAATCAAACAAGACCCCTGTAAATGACGTATGTTTGACAATTTGCACTTAAAAAACGTGCTTCAAATAGGACGAGCTCCATCGTCAGTCTACATTCTTATACAAACGTAACGAATCAAAATCTTTTTCCATAAAATTGTTTAAAACATGATTTGCCAGAGGGCGTGGATTGTCTCTTAATAAGAAGACCCACTTAACTGCCATTATTTCGATTCTTATAAAGCACGTATTAAACATTTATTGACAGCATCTACTCTTCGCAGCTATTCTTATGCGACTTACGCGTAATAAAAGCAAGCAACTAATGCATTTTTTATAACGCTAGACTCGTTTCAGGCAAAGGCATAAATCCACCTTAATCCACGTTAGTTGCAGTAGAACTTGCTTTTGTCGACTGTCCGCTACAGCAGAACAAATTACGACTATCTGCAGATCATCCTCTTTCGTAATCTTTTCAGACCCAAGCGATATTTACTGCCAGCTTAGGAGAACTTAAGCTTTTTAAGAGGAAAAAGTCTGTTGGTCTGTTACTGAACGCGATTAGGGTGGGAGGAAGAATTCAATAGACAGAAGCTCAGATGGAGAGGTATATTTGGCAAAGCGCCTGACGAAATGTTGACCGTCATTTTGAAATGCGTTAATGGTTAGAAAAAAATAATCATATAAAGCTGTAGTACCGAGTATTCTGCATGATAATTCCAAAATGCTTAAGACACATCAAGTTGCCTACTTTTAAAACGGATTTTTTGTGGCTGTTAACATAAAACACACTAGTTCACGATAATCACTGTAATATTGTGTTATTTCCGTCAATGTTTGTTACTCGCATACATTAAGACCTATTAGGAGGGGAAATATGCACGAAAATATCTCGTTCTATACGTCAGTGTCCAGTCAATAAATGCTTTTTATATTGCATACTTTGAGAAAGAACAGCTCTTTATAAAAGATAAAAATTATAAGACGATTAGGACCGTGAAATTTCCATTCAAATTAAATTCATCCTACTTATGTTCAAGTGCTTGTTCTTAAGTGTAAAACATTGTGAAAATTTCTGGCTAAATCTCTTGAAAGCTCTGTAGTTTAGTGAAGTGCAGAAACCGACCTGATTTATACTGCATCGGTAATAGGTCAGAAGCTGCAGAAGCATGTGTAACAACAGGTCAAATTCAAAACCTATCGGAAATTGTTCAACTTACTTAAAACAGGATGATACTAATTTCTCGAGTTGAGCAATGGTCGGAAGTCAAATTACCATGCAATGAATGCAGGGAAGGAGGTTTTTAGCGTATTTATTAAACATATATCTAAAGTTATAGGGACACCGTAAATCAATGTATGCAAATAATAATACTTACGCAGGCGCTTTACAACGAATATGATTTTTGCAGGAGTCGAAAAAAGGGAGATTTATTGGCAACATTCCTGGTTTAAATGATAGCAGTAAAGCTCCGTCTACAAACACGCTTCATTACTTCTGTTACCATGTCGCTAGATAAAGAAGTTTTCTTATTCTGGAATATTTGAAAAAAATCACATATTACTTCTACCCCTTAAAAAGATATCACACAGATTTCATAAAATTTTGCAAAGGATGGCGACGATGCTGTGCATTTCATAAGGCGCAGTGGAAAACGGAAGGGCGCGATGTTGTGTGCATTGACATTGCACGGTCTTAGAAAGCTCATGATTAAAAGCCCATTGAAAACCTAATTATATTCCTTCTTCGAGTAAAGAATATAAAGATAACTTTTATTTTTTATCAGATGACTAAAATAAAACGTATTTTTATTCGTGGTTTTTATAAAATATAGTTGGATTTAAAAGGCCCTCGAAAATCACTGTGAAAAATGCAGGCTAAACTATATCGTTTTGTACGCTAGTGTCCAACCAATCAATCCTTTTTAAATTATATACTTAGAGAAAGAACAGCTCTTTATAAAAGATCAAAATTATGAAACCATTAGGACTGCGAAATTTCCATTCAAATAACATTGTTCCTACTTATGTTTAAGTGCTCGCTATAATAAGTAAAACATGGCCCTTATCTCTAACGAAATCTCTTTAAACCTCTGTAGTTCAGAGAAGTGCGGAAAATGTCTTGGTTTATACTGCATCGTTGTAAAAGCATGTGCAAGGTCACGTCAACTTAAAAACCTATCGGAAGTTGCTCAACTTTCTTAAAACAGAATGGTACTCATTTCTCGAGTCCAGAAATGGTCTAAAGTCAAATTACCATGAAAGAAATGCAGGAAAGCAAGTTTTCTGCGTATTTATTAAAAACATATATGAATTTATAAGGACAAGGGTACTTAATCTAGTCAAATAACAATACTTAGCCACTTTGCGACGAATATGATTTTTACAGAAGTCGAATAAATGGCATTTAATGGAGGCATTCCTGGTTTGACTGATAGCATTAAAACTCTGTCTACAAACACGCTTCATTATTCCGGTTAACAAGTCGTTAGATAAAGAAGTTTTCTTATCCTGGAATAATTGAAGAGATTCACATGTTCCTTTTTGCCTTTATAAAGATACCATATAGATTTCATAAAATTTTGCAAAGGATGGCGACGATGCTGCGCATTTCATTAGGAGCAGTGGAAAATGGAAGGGCGCGATGTTGTGTGAATGGACATTACAGGGTCTTAAAAATCTAATGATAAGAAACCTATTAAAAACCTAATTGTATTCCTTTTTTGTATAAAATATAAAAATAACGCGATTCTTTATCCAGCGACTAAAAACCTATTCTTGTTTGTGATTTATATAAAATATATTTGAATTTAGAAGATTCTCGAAAATCACTGTGAAAAATGCATGTCATTTAAGTAGTCACTTTGCCGAATACGGGTTCTGCAGTAGATTGCAAAGTAATGCATTCAAAAACTGATATGCTGTCAAGTCCGAAATAGTATAGGATTATGTCACAAGATAATCAAGATCACAACCGCGCATTAGTAATCCTTCATAATCGACAAAGCATTTCGGAATTCCAGCGATCATTTCGTGAGATCGGTCATTCACTGTATTTACTTGCAAAATCTAATTAAGCACCGACCACGCGAAGTCTTATCAAAGAGCGGACCAACAAATACAGGATCAACTAAGCATGCAATGACGGACACCAGGAGTGTCTGTCAGCGGATAATCACAGTCGTTCATCAGAAGAAGAAGCGATAGCTGGAACAATGGCTTTATTCGCCTGTACACTAGCCACCCTTTTCCGCAACTGTCTCTGATGATGGATTCAAGAGAGAATCCGAAACATCAGGCGAATAAAGCCATTGTTCCAGCGATCGCTTCTTCTTCTGATCAACTAGTTCCTGGAACTCGCATCTTCGCTTGTATCCACATTTGTTCAATTATCAGACATTCCTTTAAGATGGAATGCCAATCGGTATTCAGCAGGATCCCGCATATGCATGCATTCACCATTTCATACGAAAATACCGCTTTTGCTGCCACCATCTTTTGTGTTTTCCTTCATTATATCATCTTAATCTATGGCAATAAAACCTCCCCATTACCACCATGTTTGTGTCACACGATCCACAGTATACCGACAGCTGAATAGGGCTCTTCATACTACCATTGTCGCTTTTGAACTCGGGCTCAATCGATAAGGGTACAATAAGGAATAGAGGGGTTGGCGTTAGCCTTGGGAGGTTTTGTTTTAGAGTCAATGTTGGGGTTAAATGCAGGACACGGAGCCTGACTACCTGCTGTATAAGGAATCCCCTATTAATGTGTTAGAAAAACTAGACGAACATCTAGTGACTGAATAAAATCTAGAAGACAGCTTCGGTCGCACTGACTTGAATTCGGACAGATGGCGGACGACAATAAATAAAGCCGAATTGAAATTTTTCCATGACCGAACTGTGTTTGTAATCTTGCTGCCTGTGCTGCTAATCATTTATTTCGCGAAAACCTCCTAGAGCTCCACTTCAGTTGTCTAAGATCAAAATAACACTCCTCGCGTCACATGGAAATTAGGTCAAATCGGATAATCCCATGCCCACTCTAAGCCAAAACGTCGTCAAAATTTATCAAAAACAACTAAGTCGACAAAAGCATCGGCGACAGTATGTATAGATTCTTGTGCTTCATCAGGTACCGCATATGGACCTGTAAAATGGGATACAATATCTTCCTACTTTGTGCTACTAATCATTGGTAGACAAAAGAAAAACTTTGTGCTTTTTTTCAACCAAATATCCGTTATTGGTACTGTTAGAAGTTTAGGAATGAGAATCAGAAAATGATCACAGGCCGTTCTGGTGAACCAATCTTTCTCATACATGGTTGCTGGTTAATTTTTCAATTTTTACAAGTGCGATAATATGCAGTTTGTTGGCTATGAAAGGAGAAAAAGGCTTAATAGGCAATTCGAAAATATGTCGAATATGTTGACTGATATCTCAGTAAATGCGTTTCTTTTTTCCAAAAGGCATACAACAAAATCTTCGGAATTTTCAGTGTTCTTAGACCTGAATTCCATTGTGTGAACAAAGCTTTATGCTGCCTTACAATGCCTATGGTTCCGAGTGTTGTTCCTTACAGCCTAGGTTCGGCCAAGCAAATTTTAAAAGCACTCACGGCAAAAATTGCATAGCGCGTAAGTAGCTAGTCAGAATTATGACCTTTGTAGTTCATTTTGTTTGAAGCAGGTATAGGTGCTGCACTAATAAATTTCCTATTTGCTACAAGGACGAGAAGAGTGTTACAGTGTTGCATTTATATTGTTAAATAATATCTCAACAACAAGTACTGGGTCCTATAAAGTGATCTTGATACATTTGGCCCACTGACATTAACAAATAGGTCAAACATAATCGTAATTCATAGTGTACGGTCAATATGGTGAACGATTCCTAGCTTCCGCATTCTAGCTGTGCACTTTAGGCCACTAAATAGGTAGATATTTGCCACGTGCCTTAAACAACCGAAGAGCATTCAACAGTAACAAGTTAAACAAACTGTGGCATGAAAGACTAAACCAAGATTGCCTTTTTGCCAGATATTAAAAGAAAATTGCTGATCTATTGGCACTGAGTGAAAATATTCGGTGCGTTGACCATCATTGATAGCACTAGCTAGATTGACTCTGTTCCAGCGAGACTGTCTGAAAATTGGGTCAAAACATTAGCATAACTGGTGACAACAACATACCACAACAATGATGGTGAGGAAGGGATTACTTAAGACGTCTCACGCGACGTTCTAAGACTCCCGTAAGTGTACTCCGCACCGGCGCTTCCTTTTTCATAACAAAGTGCCCTCGTAGGGGCTCAGTCAAAGGCCTACTATTGTAGAGTAGGGGTCTTCAAGGGGGCAGTCATGAATCGGCACACGTAGGTGTTGTCCGGACATCGCGTGACTGCACTTCTCCACACTGTGCTTCTGCTTTCAACAACAACTCTAGCAGGTGTCCGACCGACAGAGCCATTAGCGCCCCCCCCCTCCAGTCTGGGTTTAGAACATTTTCATCCGCGACTCTGCGACAGTTTTCTGCTCGCGTAGGCAAGGCGAATTGCATTTACTCAGCGGAGAATGTTTGTAGGATAACAAAATTGCACAGCGCTGAAGCCGTTATCCCCTTTTAAGACGTAAGCGAGTGCTTACAAGCATTTTCGGGACTGGTATTTTCGCTGATTAGGTTTTTTAAGAGTGGAAATATTTAAGAGTGGATTTACTTGGTCCTGAATAATGTTAACTAGCAATTGTGGATTCTACTTTTTTTTAACTCTTCTCCTGAAAGTATGGCTCAGGCAGAATTATGTTTAACTCAGATAAGTAACGCCTTGACTGAAGACAACTTTTAGGTGTTCAAATCGGAATCTGGCCTTCGAATAATTTCTGCTAATATAAATGACCGGTAACTAACGGCGCGTGATGCAGCCTACTACGACTTAAATGTCACATGTCTGTCTGTCGAAAGTCTGGTTAATTATAGGCCCTGAAGACGTTCCAGCCAGCGGTTTGACGTAAAAACACATGCTCCTTCTGGGGCAGTCGGACCGTCATTTCTTATCTTGTCAATCAGCTACTCTGCATGTGGATCTTACAACGGACTTCGTGGCTTGAGCAACTAATTTTCACTAGCGGTCTTTAAGTGCACACTTGTGGGCCGCCTCAAGGCAGCACGATAAAAAAGAGTCTGCTGATGGTTTTTGAACGCTTCTACTCACATGTTACGAAGACCGTCAAGGGAAGCATGACACTTATCAGGTAACGCATGAGTAAAGTTAGGACGAATTGGGTCGAATGGATATCCTTTTCTAGTTATAGTGTTTGTGATATAAGGATCTATCAAACCTATGCAGATCTAGATAATGTGAGCCCGTAAACCTCAAGTATCTGACTGTTGTCAAATTTATTACTCCAAATATCTTCTAAAACAGATCTGTTAATGGATTACTGTTCGCCTTAAAGATGTTTTAACGCAAAATATATAAGAATCGCACATTGTTGATTTTATCTTCTATAAGTCAAACGTTTTTGCGCTCAAACCTGGTAGAAATAGCCAGTAAATTTTCTTAAAACGCTGGAGGCTGCTAAATTATGCCTAGCTTATACATTTTTGGCAGAGCCACTAGCATCCGTGTCCAGAATGAACGGATAGCTGTTCTTGTCAACGTGAGGAAGAGCGAGCGACGGGGCCAAACAGATGGCGGCTCGTAAATCATTGAAGGGGTGGACGCAGTCGGCTGACTAAACGAACTAGCTGTCCTTTTCGGTGAGTTTGCTGAGAAGTGTTTAATGAAAAGCAGAACTAAACGCGTGCATGGAGAGGTAGTTTTTGTCTTGACATCGAATCCCACCAAGGTGCCGAGTTTTTCATAGTTAGTCAGTATAAATTATTCAAAAATTGCCAAATCACCTTTGAATTACGTGGGACTGGTAATTATCTAATGGAATCTTGGTAAATTATGTAGGACATCCTGCTGGGGCAATCAGCTTATCGTATCAAATTTGGTGGATTCTAGACGTTACAATAGGTTGGGCGGATGACGTGACCCAAATGTGATTAAACTCACGTCTCCCGTTGGGGCCTCGTCGCTCTGTTGGCTAGAGTTTTGACTGTACTATAGCCTTCCTCTTACTGTCGTGGATTCAAATAGGACCGCGGTGCGGAGGTTTTCGAAGTTGGATCAACAAACATTATGCTTAGCTAAATATACACAAATATTTGGTGTCGAAAAGTTGTATATTAACCAGAGCAGGCTATTTATCGCTATTGAAAGCAAAGCTTTTTGCGAGTGACGGAAGACTCTAAACTGAAATTTACTAGTCGAAAAATATAATTTTTTGCTTTTCATTGAAGTAGTTTGCTAGGTAGCTAAGCGATCCAGTGTTTGTCCGGTGCAGCTCCTCTCTTTAAACTACCGACAACAAAGAATGCATTTATTACTAATTTCCGTGGTCAAAATGTTTACTCTGGGAAACGCGCCAGGCGCAAAAATATGCAACCGATTGAATAGATATCTAAGTCACCAATGCAATCGGCAAATTGACGTGCGGAAATAAATTCCCATGACGCTTGTCCTGCATTAAACATAGACTGAATTAGGGTGCAATTGCGAGCTCGTCTTAAGCGTTGTTCAGATGCCTTGTCTACATGCAGGATGAAAACAGGTCTACCATGCAATTGGCTACACCACTAAGTACGTGCTTAGACAATTTGAAGACAACTCATTCTTTACAGGAGAAAAATGAATTCAATTGAGCTGAGACATATTAATGCCCAGGTGGAAAAAAATGAAACGGATTTACTTAAACAGACCTATACAACAAATTGGGTCAGATGTGGTTATGTAGCCCAACCTGAAGTAAACAAACCCCAGCTGTCTCTCATATGGGACAGGTGGGGCCGGGGAACACACGGGCGACGGGGGTCAATTAGTTGTATATAAAAGAACAGCTACTGTGAATACGCGTTCATACTTAGTGTTTTTAGGTGCAAATGTTCATTTGTTGCCTTTGCAGTTTTGGAAAGTTTTCTACCCACGTATTGCTAATGAATTTTAAACTTCCATACACTCACTATGCAATTTTAACAGCTGTCAGGTGGCTCAGGTAGATACGAGCTAAGATAATAAAATAGGTTTTGGCCATACTCATTGAAAATATCCTCCATAGCAATAATGATTCCCAAAAGAGGCAGGATCAAATGAATGGGCTTTTACTGTCTGCAAACACCCAAACCTATACGTAAACAATAGTTATTCCAGAAGAATTTTGCGTTTTATATAAAGGAAAGTATTTGCTGAATAAGGGCTCCTGTTCAACCGAGATTTGCAAACACGGACAACGAAAACAGTATGCAGCCTATTCATAAAATGCGTCGAAATGTACGCAGAAATTATTGTCACGCATAAACTGGTACTACCAAATAGACCGAGACGTTCGACTAGTAATAAGCGCTTTTAAACATTTCAAGAACACAAAATAAAATAAAAACCAATATTTTACCGTGAAAATAACAAATTGCTTAAAAAACTAAAAGTTTATAAAACGAAAGTTGACATAGCATATAAACGAACAGAAAGCCTGAAAATTAGAAAAACCAAATCAAAGAAACAGCAGACGTAGTAATGGGTTTGAAATTTGTTTATCATTTAGTTTACAAGTGAATATCATCACGATTAGGTTTGATGCGAAGCATGGCGGAAACCACACGTTTATTAGAACCATCAAACAAGGTAATATTGAAAGCGTTTACGAAAGAAGGGAATTCTTGGACATTCTTTCTACCGAAGATTACCTTTTAAGTCGTATTTTTATACCCATCCAAACATTTAGCCTCACTTTTGAGAAAAATAAACTTTCAAAAAGAAAGGCTGCTAAATATATGCCTTAGAAAAAATTAAAAACTTTTTTTTACGAGTTGGCCTTTAAAAAGTTCTTTTATGAGTTACTTTGATGACAAATGTATGCGTACGTTACAATTTTCCAAGATTAACTAAAAAATTAAGATTTCTTGTAGGCTTTTCTCTCTTCTGAAACTATCGGTCGCATTTCCGCTGCAAACAAAAAGGTAACTTTTTGCTTTATTTTGGAGACTTTTCCATTACATCTGTTTACTTTAAGACTCCCTTGTAAGATTTTAAGGATTCCTTGGGGTGGCTCTATAAACGCTAAATATTTCGAAAACCGGTATTACCCTGGACATTTCGGTTTTAAACTAGAGGCTTGAGGAAAGTGGACCATAAAAAATAGCATATGCTTGTAAGTTAATAAAGCTTATTTGTTAAGGGCGTCTTAAATGAAACGCATGCGCGTTCGCAAGTGGTAGGAAAAGAGCAGAATATTTAAACAAAGGATTGCCATTAGGCGTTTTTGGGCGACAAAATCACGCGTGTTTGCAAACCTGACTTCCTAAAACTCATTAAATGTAAGAATTTTCTAAAATATCTTGCTTTTTGCATATTGCTTCATTTAAAATACGTTGTAAAAAACGGGTTTTTAGTGCAGTAGGTCCATATGCAAAATTTTCGTAAGTTACGACTTTTCTCTATCATTGAAAAAACCCAAGAATAAGCGCATTTAGTGTGGGATGACTTGAAGCATATGATAGCGACGGAATGCAATAAAAGGCGATTTTCTACTCCAATTTGCGAACATTGGAGTAATAAAGGTATTTGTAGTGACACTGTGAGTGCAAAATGACATTTCCCGGGAGAGGTTATGCGAACAAGTAAACTGCGCGACATTTTAATTGCCCGCACTCAATTGTCTCAATTTTGGCCTTCGCGTTTAATCAGTTAGATGGGATACTGTGTTGCCTGACCTGGAATCGCGCAAGATGATAAACCGAGCATATCCCTCGGTTTGCATCAGTTATGAGTGATTTATTTTACAGAAGCAAACGTCGTAAACTTCATCTTGCATCCGAGTAACAAGGCAGTTGATTCTTCAATCTCATTTGCTCCGCAAAAAATGCTTTCGACACGCAGAATCTCCTTTGGCCCATTTGACATCAACTGTCCTGTCATCAAGAGAAATAACTTTAAACGGCCTCACAATGTGCACGCATGCGTACATGCTCAGATTGACAGCCCATTTCAAATTTTGTGCCCATCTTTCGTCTAAGCGTTTTGGCCAAATTAAGCCAAGGGATGTAAATTTTTCGTTTTGTCTAAGCACATCCCCGGGTTAAAAATAAATGTTAGGGGGCGCTCACCGATCGTTCATACGGAACTCACTCGTTCCGTTGTGCCTTATGGACTCTCTCCCGAGCCCAACCAGCAGCCGCGCAGCGGCGCATGATATATAGGCAGGATGATATTACCGACAAAGACAAGGGAGACTGGAATGGCCATTTCTGGCTTATTAGCCGTCGTCAGCTAGCCATACCCAAGCCCGAAGTGTGGAACACCCGAGCCTCGAACTCGCGACCTGTTGGTTTAGAAGTCAACGCCTCTACTCACCGGGCCCCGAGCCCGTTGCCTTGCCATAAGGCACAACGGAACGAGTGAGTTCCGTATGAACGATCGGTGAGCGCCCCCTAACACTGTATATTCCCGATCGAAAACCGACAAGGCAACGGGCTTGGGGCCCGGTGAGTAGAGGCGTTGACTTCTAAACCAACAGGTCGCGAGTTCGAGGCTCGGGTGTTCCACACTTCGGGCTTGGGTATGGCTGGCTGACGACGGCTAATAAGCCAGAAATGGCCATTCCAGTCTCCCTTGTCTTTGTCGGTAAAATCATTCTGCTTAAAAATAAGTCTCATAGTGTATATGTACCTGAGAATGGGATTCTTTTTGTCGAAAAGAAGCTTTTTCAGTAAAGTTTGCGTCGTCAGTATTTCATACAAACCGAAAGTCTTAGAGGTATTTTGAATGTCCAAAGTAGTAGTTTTTATGCATTTTCTTCTTGCCCATCTTGGCACCAGGAGAATTAAAAATTGTTTATAAGTCACGCACTACGTGCAGGCGAGGACATCGACCTGAAATTTGCAGACAACCCGCATTTTAGCATAAACACTCACTGCATAGGGGGGCAGTTGGCTTTAGTGGCGACAGCACCATTCATTTTTAATTCGGGACCTTGGCGGCATTAAACAGTTATATTTGTTGCAAAGCATTCCTATGCGTTCAAATGACTGCAAAATACTGCAGTACTGTAAATACTGCAGTACTTACTGCAAAATACTAACGGCATTTATGTACCCAGTTGTCTTAAAAATTGTTCCATTTTCAGGACTTTTAGGGCTAATTTCCCAGCTTATTACCTGATTGCGTAAAGGCATACTCTATGTAGTCCTAGGAAAAATATTTTACACAATTTTCATAATTTGCATTTCCAAAACTCCTTGTTAACTCAGTGACCAAGCCGGAAAGACCTCATAAGATGCCCTAGGGCCTTGCATTCAGTGCGAATTTAGGAGGGCAGTGCTAAGTAAACATCCGCTGGTCGTGATTAAAAAAAAATCAAATGAAAATGATTACGCCCTATATTGTTTGCTTTATATATCATGCGCGTGAACAGTCAGTCGTTCAGTCAGCAACATAAGACTTGCCAATTATCATAACCAAACTAGCTCATGGAATGTGCATATCTTTACAAAATCATTAAGTTTCTAAATCGAACATTTTTTGACAAATACGTTTATTCAAATTCAGCTGTAGGTTTAAAGAACTTCTGAGGGAAATATTACTTAAATCACGGAAGTCAGGGAAATGAAACTGCCCAAGTAAGTCGTTCACCTCAAACGGCCAATTTTAGGATGTAGAAGTTCATGTGAATTGCCTTTAAAAACGAAAAAATAAAGGAAGTACAGCCTCATCGTTTAAAAAAATGGTTTACTTCTCAAGCCTATGTTCAGTATGCAGAGCAACAATCGCTTGGACAATGGACACCTTTGTTGACTAAATTGCAGATAATGCGCACAAAAATGATGTTGTTTAATGGTCTGAGTATACACGTCGTATAGCAAAAGCTTTCTGGTCGGTCACACGTCAAGGGGCCAGTCATTAACCGTAAAATTTAACCATGCGGAGCAAATACAGCTATCTACGTTCATTTTTCCTTTTGAGAAATTTCATTATCCACTTCAGATTGCTAACTGCTTTCTAACAGTTGTAAAGTACATTCAGTTGAGGAGCTATTTACATATCAGCACAAACTCTGCGCTTTTCTTTATCGCCACTCACTTGCTCAAAGTCGACATTCTAGCATTCTGTTGTCATGAAAACCATAGAGACATCGGACACTGAGTGCTTTTTGGAGACATACCCACGCACTGTGGCTTCTTGCAAAGCAAATGCTGGTAGAATCAGAACATTTCGTTAGGTTTTGAAAATAGTTTTTTCCTGTAAACAAATTCATTTGTTATCTTTGAATGCAAGTTATCGTCTTGCTTAATATCAGACTTGACTGGTAAACTGACATACGCTAAGGATTAAGCCAGAACACTCAACAATGACCGAATCCTTCAAAGACTTTAATAAAAGAACGTCAGGCGCCCAACTTGATAAACAAGGGACATTCCTAAGTGACTTTGGACGTCATTTCACACACCTGTGTCATTTTGGCTGCCTTTTCTTGCTGTGCGTAAGACTTAAAATAATCCAAGTAAGTTTAAGAGACGTAGCGAGACAAGAGGCAATGCAGAATGAGACCTCTTATTGCAGAATGACGCTGCTAAGAAAAACGTTTAGGTCTATTATTGCTTCTTTTAGTGTTGAGACATGTCATACATTAGCTCCTAAACAAGACTTGAAATTAAATCCAAAAATAACCTCCTATTTTTATGGCTGATTTCGACTGATAAAACAGCCGCTGCATGCCCTTAGACGTGCGATGCTGTCCACCGGTTTCAATGTCAGTCTCTGTAAATTGCCTCACTCCAAAAACACTTGAAACATGTCAGCATGTCCCACTGGACGTCTGTGGCTTGGTATTTGAGGTTCCCTGGAATTTAGACATGCATTAATATTAAGCGGGTTCAAATTTTGAGTTGTATAAAAAATGTCATATTAATACAAAAATCATTTTTACTCAAACATTGTCTGAAGGGTATAATAAGCAATTAATAAGGCGAAAAAATCGGATTGAAGAATCTAAATAAGTAAAAAGAAGATGATGCCGACTAGAATTCTCCTGTGAAACCCCTTTTTAATCATTTTGACTGGTCGAGGTACACACAATTTAAGCCTGTATAACGGTAAACGGCACGTCGCACTTGATGTGCAAAACGTTTTAAATAAGTATTTGTATTACAAAGTAGAAGCCGGCCTTTGCATTCTATACTGAGAAGCAAAGTAAAAAATATATTTGCGAAATTCAAGTGAATACGGCACAAATGCCGTTAATGCTTTGTTCGCCAATTTTCTGTCAGATGAAATTTAATCACCCAGTTTCACTGTCGAATAGCGTAAACTGTTCCCTACATCGACTATCAACAAGGGGCTAGAAGCCTTATCGCAAACAACTTCTGAGGTTTTAATTAATTCAAGTGCCTGCTTAAACGTCGATCAGATAAAGATTACTCTCAAAGTTCATAGTATGTTTGATATTGTGGATGGTATAAACTCTTTTTTCGCTTTACAGTTTCATATGACGGAAGCTATTTAACCCCACTATTGGCGCGCTAATTTTAATTTCGATCACCATTTTCAGACTGCCTAAAGTTAAAAGCGACCACATGACCGAAATTGGTAAGAGAATTCCTGAAAACTAGTCAAACGTAGTCTGCACCATTCAGATTCATTGACGAAATAACATGTTGTAGGTTGAGTATCCACGGTCTTGTGTTTTGCACCTGCTAAACCTATACCGGGGCAGCCATCAAAGCTTGCTATCTACGTAGTTGTTGGCATAAATTTTTAATCCTTCTGTGTAAATATAGCCTCTGGGGAATTCAATCGCATGAGATCTTCATCGCATTTAATAGACGGAATTGGTCAGCCGCATCTGGATTAAATTTGCTTAACGTTTTTCTACATGATCCGCGCAGACCTATTACCTACCAAGCCAGGGGTACAGTGCACTGATCAGATACAGTTGTTTTGGCCTATCGGAAGTAGTGTTGCTAACAGAATGCCCGGACACTCCTGTCGATCATTGTCCGCGCACGCATTCACTAAGCAAATCCGAGCTCATTGGCCTCCCATGCCCACAGAGCACATTGAGGACGAATGTCCTTGAAAACACTGACGGACAGATCTCATCTCAGAAAGTGCATTTGTAATACTGAGGAGCGGAAAATGTAAAAGAATACCTGAGCTACGCACGAGAACCCTGGTTTGAGAATGCATGAGCCTGGGATCTTCGGTCATGGGGTTTGACAATCTGCCATCGAGCTGCGGCACATTTTCCTGTCGGTTCTGATCAGGAAAATTAACTATGACAGATAGGCGCTCACCGATCGGGTTACTGAACGTGTCAGTTACGAACTTCAAGTGATCTACACAGGGGGTTGGGTACGACTGGTTGATGACTGCTAACAAGCCGGTAATGGTCATTCCGGTCTCCCTTGTCTTTGTGGATACCATCTCACTTACCTGTACTGTCGGTCGCTGTTCCAGTATGAGCCCCAAAGCACAGCAAATAAAACACGTTGCGTTAACCAATCAGTGAGCACCCATCTGCAATATATATGTATATACATGTATGTACGTATATATAGCTATATGAATACATTATACTGATACACATGACGGTGCTGTCACAAATAACATATCGCGCCACCTGAGCTTTGATGGTAGTTTATAAATGTCATTTGGTTAGTTGGCCCTATTATTAGTATCAAATTTAAGTCTAAGACTACAGGTCTTAGACAAACTGGGCGTCTCAGAGTTAAAGATCAAAACCTAGTGAAATCTGTACACAGCGATTTCAAAGCTGGAGTATCTACCAGAAGGAAAAAAAGGGAACGCTTAATACCTGTCACGCAGCGGCTGAATATCGGTGAAACTCGTGTCTGTTTTTCTGGCAAGTACCTTTGCTAACACGTATCTTGTATGGTGTGAGCATTTTAATTGTACTGGCCGGATAATCACTGTACAAAGAAAACGCGGAATTTTTTCCAAAGTATTCAACAAGTGAACATATATTAAATGTTACTTTTGATAATAATGACTAAGGTAAAATGCAAAATAAATTACGTTCTATGGCGTTGTATGTTGGCATACTGTTTGCCTACTGTTTACCTAAAAATGTTTAGTTATGTCCCTGGCATTCAGCTAAAACACTAAAAATTTAAACCCTATAGGCGTGGCAAAAAGCGCATTCACCCTACTTGAATAAATTGCAAGGCCTAAAATTCTCTCATACACGTTTTTGACTCGATCCGGAATACTGAAAAGGGATTCTGGACCTAATATCTGAAACGCTGAAAGCGAAATTGCCACCCGCATCTTGTACGGCGTTTAAAAGTACATTTTAAATTTATTTAAATTAAATTGTTTTTAATGAATTTAACTTCACAACTGATCTGATGACAAGATACAATTCATAGCGACCAGAGACAGGTTCGGGGTCAGTCACGGAGGAAACAAAACAGCTCATCTACACCTGTCAAACATCATCTGGCCCACGCACAATAGAACAGGACTTCCCATGAATTTAAGCTGTTCTTCTCGTATCTCACGAAAGCTTTATTCAGAAGAAGTCCCTACAGCCTGAAGGCTCAGTAGGTAGAATTTTAAGCCACTACTTAATGCGCATAGTGTTAGATAACAACAGCCTCAAATTATTTTTAATGAGGATATTTCCTAGAACGACAGCAGAGACGAAATGCTTATAGTCGGCAGTACTCCCCCTTCCACCTTCCGTGCGCCTGTCCGCTGCAAGACCAAGCCAGTCATCCAATGCGGGGACTGTATATTTTGGCGTGAGTCTGCGTCTAGGAGCGCCACCGTCTTCTGCGATGTTTGGCATTTGTATAGAATGCGGAACCCTGCGCAGCGCCGGTTAAGGCGTGTCATATCCTAAACTTCTAGAGCGTCTCCCGCCTCGATGCTGCTGTAGGGATATTTCACAAATAATCGCCTCTCTGGTGGCCAGGCAGAGACCAGAAAGCAACTTCAAAACTATTGCATCGATGACTAATGTCTGCCAATATGCGCAATCTGTAAAATCATGCATTAATTGGATTGCAAAATGTTGTTCCCCATTAAGTTAATTTGAAAATTAAAAATCCCAAGGCGTAAGATAAAATATTTAAAATTGTGATAAGACCAAAACCGAAACACTTGAATAATACATTTTGGAGCCCATTTTATGCTTGAAGTAGTTACTTGGAAAGGGACGAATTGCTCGAAAACAACTGGTTTGAACTACAGTCTTTGGAAGACCGTAGTCACCTGATTTTCAGAAATCTCATAGTTAAAATTTACTGCTTCGCAAATGTCAACATAATTGTGGTCTAATGTCAGTTCTTTTGCCTTTTTTGAAACGGTTTCATAATAAGAACAACAAGATTTTTTCACTTGTAAGTGAAACGCCTGATTCAGCACCCAACAGACATTTATCGTCTTCCAAATATAGCATGCTTTTTGGCATTAAAAGCGGTCTGTGTATGCTAAATTTATCACGACAGCTAGTAACCAGCAATCTCAGCCGGCGTAAACGCGATTAAAGTTGCACGAAGACGTAATCTACGCCCTTTATTATCTTAGAATTCTAGTTCACTGAAAAATAAATAATGTTATCCAAGTTTGGAAATTTCGCTTTCCTTCATCCTCTATCCTTACTACAAACCCAGTGTTTATGCTGTAGCCATCATAAGTGGGTTTATAACGGCTACATTGTATGACGTTTAAAGCACTTATTTTCTAGATTCAATCGCCAAGTGAGAGTTTCACACCGTGGTTATTTTTATGGTAGTGGGAAACTAAAAGGACTCCATATAATTTGCTTTACGAACTAAGGTTCTCCTAGCTGCGATTCACAGGAAAATGATCTTATCTGAATTGCAGGAGCTAGTATAATTTTAATTGCCTTGGCCCGATGCGTAACGTGTGATTCCAAACCTTGGGCTGCATTGTCCAATATAACGAACATAATCAATATATATCTGGGTCTAATCATGAATATTCACAAATTATCAACCATTTACTAGGGCACTGTGATTTGCAAAAGGCAAAGCGCCCTTTGCATCCGCACATATTGCTGACCAGGCATTTTTGAGCGAAAACGCTTCAGGATAATTCTTTGGCAATGGTCTATGTACCACTTACACGACCGTAAAAACGCCTCTTGCATATAATGCCCAGTTGGAGTTCTGGCGTTCCTCTCAATGGATTGCAACGGACTGCCTTGGTCTCGATAAGCAGTTGCCGCTGATATTTTACTGTTAAGGAAATTTTGGCACAAAACTTGCTAATTCGGCTCATTCGATAGACAAGTTGTGCCAAAGGAGAAAACCTAGACGCATCACCCACCACTGCAAACGAATAAACATTTCTGTCTTTCCTACGGCACGCAGCATAATTGAATTTCGTAACGATGCAGATCGGATCTGCAATCTTGGCCAATGTGTGGCAAAATAACATTTGTAATAAACGATTAGGTTAATATTTTTCCATATGTTTGAGTTGCAAAATGACACTTCCTCAGTCCAGAGGAATTGAGCTAAGTCTGATCGCATCAAAAGGTGCAGCAATTAGCCTATCCACAATCTTTTTAAGAATGAATAAAGTTGTTTAGCCGTTATTCAGTTTAAGGTAAACAGGTCCGAACGGAGACAAAGGAACATCACAAAAGGACAGTTTGATAGACGCTGATTTAGCCAATGGCCGATCTTATGGAATGCCAAACAAAATTTTTGAATGCTATTTTATTAAAAAGTACGTAGACTCGACTGCAACACTGGCTGCTTTCGTATAAGACCTACCGTCCACAAAAACTGCTAGGTTATGTATTATGTACTTTACCTAAAGTTTTCAATTTAAACTCGCATGCATTCTATATAAAACTTCCAAAAGTATTATTAATTTTATTCCTTTTTTGGCGAATCATATTTTTCCAATATTGTAACTGACAGTGTATCATTCTGTTTAAAAAATGTTATCCTGCTCTTCATCAATCCTGAACACGACTTTGTGTTACAATTTGTTTATCGCCTTTGGTCTGCAAACCGCATACCTTTTGCGTAACGTAAGGCATGCAGTCATTTATGTTATTAAAAATATGCAATATATGGCCTACAGAACGCTTCAAAAAACTTGGAATATGCTAAATGCTTACGTAAACACGATACCATTCGAATGGACGGTGCATGGTCTTGAAAAAAACCCACAACTAAAATCGGCAGCAATAGGCTATGTAACACCACCTTTCAACTACAATTAACTGTCTTGTTACGGGGTAAATGAAGGACTATGCACAAGTATTCTCAAAGAATTAAATAAATCAGGCGTATGCGTTCGACGAGAGAAACCATCCAGAGATATCGAAAAAGCGGAACGCTACTGTTCCAACCAGGGTAAGGTAAGCCAAAACGCAGCCGGCGACTGTAGCACGCCTAGTATGGTGAGCATTGACATAGCCCGAAAAGGTGTAAATACTATTGCGAAATAAATAAATCTCGGCGTACGGAATTGACAACGAAATTCCAAAAAGATACAACGAATTAACTACGAAATCCACGCAACGCAAAGAGATTAAGGAGAGGGGAGGCAAGAACAGTATGCTTGATAATTTTTCACTGAAAAATCACACTAAAACACCTTGGTGCATGCAGTTATACAAAGTATTGGATAACGCACAAAGGGAAAGTTCCTGTTGCTATTAAATGATAACGAAAAGCCTTTAAAAACAAATATAGAAGCTGCCAATAAAACCAGCCTTACTCTAAAACTCATGTTATACTGAAACATGTCATTCTTGTGGGTACATAATTTGGGGAAGATGAGGTTTACTACCAAAATGAGTGCACGGAGAATGTTTTTTGCATGTTGCCCGCAAAATGTTTTTGGAATTAAAAAGGCATTGACAGTCGACAAAGAAAAGTCACGTTATAAGGACATTTGTAGGATGCCAACAAGAATGTATTCAAGAGCCTAGACCCTTCAGTGACTAAAATATTACAGGTTTTTGTTAAAAATAATTAACTTCGCAACCTCGTTTATGTACTCCTCTCTAATTGAGAACGCATTTCAGAATTTTGGTTAACACTTCATGGGACTGACCGTATAAGTTCAGAAATCGGACTAAGGAATTTCATTCGCAGAAGAAGCCCGAAAATTAGGGTGTTCAGATAGTATTCATTTGCGTACAGTCTCAAAGAACGCGGACATATTTTACTTTTGTTGTATGTCCGCGGAACACACGGGAAAACTCCGTTTTACAGAGGTCCAGGACTATTTGAATGACTGGTTCAGTTGACGCAAAACATTGCACGAACCTAAAACTGCTAAAGTGGAAATATGCTGCTAGTAAACAATTTTTAGCCCAAACGCACATATTTTGCAAAGCTGCATCAGTAAAGATGACTTTAATGGATAGAATGGTAATCTGTCTTCTGAAAGCCGATTTCTACGGAAAATACTAATTTGACAAGTACCAAACTTTGGAGGCCCCTTATATGTCTAAAAATGCCAAAAGCAATAGCTGCCTACTATTGTCTATTCGACCTACTAGAATTCTAAACCCAAACGTCTAGGCCGAATTGCATTTCGAGAACATTTTGGGAATTATTTCATTTCATCCAACCTAGGATTATATAGCAACTGGAATTCAAAGTGCTTAAACGGACTACGGTAGCGATTGATTCTAGCGTCAACCTGCGTTTAAGCCCATAACTCATATTTGACTAGCCGATATTCCGCAACGGTGTTTGAAACACAATTATATAACCTATGAAGACTCGTCTAGATTGATAGTAATAAATATAATTGCTGCAGATCATGCGGTTATTGTTGTTGCAACTTCTACGGAGACAAATGTGCTCAACTTTTTTTTCTTTCTACTTGTCTGACCAGTAATCCCCATTTTCATTTACCCATTACATGTGGTCCCTTTGGGAGATTATAGGAGACAGATAATTTTTAATGTGCGGAATGACTCTATGCAGTTGAATGAAATGTAAAAAAAGATACGGCAAATCGAATTCTGCGTATTCTGCTTAATTGGACGAAAACAATGCTTTGACTTCTAAAACCTCTTTAGACGGTAAACAAAGCCCAGACAGACACCTTCGGAGATGAAACGGTTGATTGGACGAAATGTTTGAGCCTAGCCTGTGCAATTTGCTTCTTTTATTTCTGAAGCTGCACTATTGTCCGCGCACAAATGCTCAAAGCCACAACGTAAGTGTCCAACATTCGCAAACCCCCGAGGTTATATTGACTCGTTTATATCGGGCAGTATTCAATTTGGAGTAGCATCGGCTTCTAATGTTTACAAATAACCAGCTTAATCGGACTCTGAGTGATCACGGTGTAAATAATTAATTTTATGGAAACGTGATCCAGAAATGCTTGAGGACATAAAGCCGATAACGCTTTTAGTCGTTCAAGTATACGTATTACTGATTTTCAACCTGCCATGGTCTTTTGCGATGCCGTAATTCTTAAAAACCATGCATGTTCTTTGCTAATGGGAGAAACAAAAGGCAAACGAACGTAGTTAATAGACAGCGTTTCGGTACTAAATTGTTCAAAATCTGAAGATGTTCTTGTGCCTTATAGAATTTCATTGTAAGAGAAGCTAATTTTATTTGGGGTAGAAAACATTGGACGACAATTTGATTGTCTTTGCTTTGAAATTCAGTAGTTTGACTTTCAACTTTGCTGCCTTAAGCCCTGCAATTAAATGTAGACTTTATCTTCTCAAATATCGTTTAGCCGAGCAGACAAACAAATGGTTTATGATTACATACGTCAAGTAGGCGCAGATACAAATGATTTCGCCTGTTTGTTTATTGACGATATATGTCTGCGGTCGTACGATGCATTTATTCGGAAAACAAATATTGTCCAAATGTTTCGTGCTCAGCTCCAGTTTTAAAGAGTTTCATCTGTTTCGTTGAGCATACACATTTTTTCTACAACACAAGGCGCTTTGATTCGCCTAAGCGACTGTAGTCTTACACAGTCACATTATATACACTTGAAGTGAATGCCGCTCCATTCACCATTCAAAAAGGTGGACCTTCATGGCACGCAGTTTTGTATGACGCAGTTAGAATGCGATCAAACATTTACTATGATTAAAATATCTCATATGTTAACCCAAAGTTTGTTTAGTCAACATCATTCAGGTCGCAAACTGCCGCGATTTCATGAGCTCTGTTGTTGATTAACGTAATGGTAATGCGAAAGTCTAGCTTGCAAGTGCTTTCATCGAATCCCCGATTATTTGCACGACCACCACTTGTCTAAGCACCCTGTCTTAATAGGCCTGCGTTTTAATGTGAAGGAAGGAAATACTTTGCGTTTATCGGTTAAATGTGTGTCTGCTTAATCATGAAATAAGCAGGTCATGACACACCCTTGAAAGGAGTACGTCTCTATGGAACGTAAATCTATTGGTGGTATTCGTTGGGCGAACCTCTATTTGATCGACGGCCGCATCCATCATCGTTGTTCTATAATCATCTTTCCATTTTTCGGCCTCCAGGTGGCATTTTTGAAACCATACATTGCGTTTATACATTTATGCGGTTTGTGTGCAACTCAAGGCTTAAGAAGACGTCTGGCGATTCCCGGGGGGTTACTGACGCACAAAATCTCCGTCGGCACCGAAAGCCCAACGACCCAAAGCACCAAAAGAGTGCTCGATGTGGGTATTAACGTGTCTTTCACCTCCTCCTCGATTGTTGTGTTAAACTTGAAGTACAAATCTGGGACTATGATTAATTCAGTCGTCGCAGAATGGCAGTGTTTTAGAAAACTAACAACCTTTTGGCTGATATGAATAAATGCAGAATCTGTGTAGATCATTAAACACTGCGGTGCTTTTAAACGAGGGATTTTGGCATCAGTATCATTGAAAGGGCTCTGACAAAGAGTTTCCTATTTTCTTGCGCTAAATAGGATACATTTTAAATGCGATCCTGTATAACATTATGGTATGCGCGACCACGCAAAGGTAAATTAACTTTGACCGGAGAGCTAACATTTTATAGATTGTCTGCATTGAAATTAATATTTTTCTATCCGGTAAACTGCCAAAATTTATTATTAGTTCATTTCAAATTCAGCATTTATTTCCGGCGAAAAAATATAATAGCAGCCGGTTTCCCAAGCTATTCGCTAATCTTGTTTAAATATCTTGAGTTTGTTTTGCGTGTTTTGTTATCTCATGTAACGTTGACTACAATTCTGAAATACATTTTAATTCGAAAATACAATTTAAGTAGGAGTTAATAGTAACCATCATTCGGCATAGTCGCAAGATGTGTCAGCTCATCGGAATGCCTGCCTAAACCACAATTTGCCACAGTGACCAGTTAATCGGTACGGAATTCTTAAATTGGCTTTCCGTGGTCTTACACAGTTAAATATATTTTACAGGGGTTAAGACGAAATATTCTATCTGCTTATTAATTAAAAGAAAATCTCAACCGCTTTAGAGAGAATGTATCTTTCAAGTTCAAATATTAGTACTTATTAATTTTGAATTCCATAACTGCCTAATCATGCAGCATCTTATCAGCACGCTTGTTGATGCTATTTTTATAGTGGACAAAAATGATTCATATCCATTGCAACTTCTTGTGGAGCATTTATGACGCCATCTAACTTGTGTAAAAGAAAATTACGACTGCATCTCAGTGGGGTGCTAACAGCTTGAAGTTTGGAGAGCCTGAATGCAGGACTAACGACATGTGGTTGCCAAACGTATTTTGGAATGCCAGTTAACATTTCACAGGAGCACATTTACCCTGGCTTTCAAATTATTAGCTCATGCAGGGCTAAGTAACATTGGAATAAACAGTTTTCTTTATCGAGACTGCAATTAAGACCGGCAGAGTTAGCATTGCCTTTCAAGTCTGAGCAACGACACAAGTTGTAGTTTATTAGCTTGAAAGCGGGGCGTGTAAGTGCCCAGTAAGCGCAAAGCCAAGTAAACAGATCGCAGCAACCGACAGGCATCAACACAAAGGTTAATTGGACACTACATAATTGGGAGGTTTTTGCGCCCAATAAATATTACTTTTTAGTGGAATTACGTTCCATGTCTTGTGCTGCATACAGTTGGCTCAGAATTCTGGCCAATCAACGTAAACTCATCGCTTCCGAGTGTCCTAATTAAAATCCTAACCACTGCGATCCGTTGTTCAAATGACAGGGACGCTAGGCGCGACAGTAATGTATATATGAAGGACAGCGCTTATTATTTTCCAGGGCAAACATTTAAAGAATTGTTATATCGATGTTTTCTGCATAAGCGCACACTTGCTACTAAAAACACATGTCCATGAAGGAACCAGGACATCAGATTTTAAAAGTACCGGCTGTAATCGAACCACTAAAGGAGATACCGGTGGTCATACCAAACACAACTTGCACGGTAAAGCTTGCAAACTCGGCGTGTCATGCGGCAGCTATTTCTCCGGTCCAACCTGCATTAGACTTTGGTAATATCCCCAGAATGGCGCAAACCACAGTAGGAATTGAGAGAGATGACTATCTACCTCTTATTCCGAAAACTCCTATGGAGGAACAAAGGACGCCGTCTAGAAAACAAAAATGGATGAGAATCATACGGCTGCAGTTAAATTCAATGCGAGCACAAGAACAGAAGCTACAACAGCAAAGAGGACATCGAACAACTAATTCAACAGTCGCCTCTGAAATTGAGAAATCGCGAAGTGGACATTTATTTGTACGACGAGATGTCGACCGTCCCAGCTCAGGCGACGAACGAGTAGGTTAACGGAGACTTGCTTGTTTAGATGTGAAAATAATCAATAGAAGTTTGAAGACCGAACTTTGGGAAAGGTCACATATCATGCGTAAACTCAAAATAGCATGCAATGACGTAGGTTAACGCTTCTAGAGCATTTAAGGTTTATTTGCCTTATAATACAGTGAGCTAAACGGACAAAGTTATTATGCATCAAAATGCACCATTACCCCAAATGGCCAGTTTAAAAAATGACTCTGAATTAGCGGGGATTTTTTAATTAGACCACACAATAAAGCATGAAGAAACCTAGAACATTCATGAATTTTTTGATGGCACATGGGCCTAATACATATGTTTGCTTTAAAATATGTCATGCGGTTCTTTCGGTTTTAAGGACAATATTTTGGTGGAACACAATTTGTTGATCGCGATAAAGACAATGGCTGCGCAGATAAAAACGCATGTTTTGGAAAGCTGTAAGAATCGCGGGGATGGGACTTGTATCTGCCGGAAGTTTCGGTTTCTTGACTGAATAAATCATCAAACGCACCCACAGATGGGGGTGATAAAATGCATGCGGTGAAACTGCCAAACATTTATAAACGTTCTGTAGTTTGTAGCATGCGCAATCCTCGCTGGTGTTTATGAGACTGTGACAACTCTTCAAGGAAACATTAGACGTCAGCAACGAATATGAGAGCTTCTGATGATGCCAGGTGTCGTTGTTTAATGTATCCCACTTGCGTCTGGCAGCCTCATTCACAGCTGTCTGATGATGTACTGGAGCGGTAATCGGAAAAACAGGCAAATAAATCCCTGTTCAATTTATTGCATATCCATATGTTCAGTGCGACGTTGAAGAAAAATATACTTCTTGTTACTTATGCATTTTTATTCCCGTCGTATAATTTTGCAAATAGTTTGGCATTTAAAAGACTGCAAGCGCTTAGGCTTATGCTTAGAGCGACCAATGATTATCATATTCATTCCACTATTCATGAGTCATAATTGGCTTGCGTTGCCAACAATTTACAAACAGCATTTCTTGCCAAGAATATAGAGTTGGTGGACAAACTCATGAAATGTCAACCGGAATTCTGTAGTGCATTTTCTTTTTGAAAAGATTAATTAAGTACGGTTGTAAAACTAATCATTGCATAGTATAATTCTACAGCAATTCAGTTACCAGAGGATGTTGGGTTTCGAAAGAACTTCGTTGAGACTGCGTATGAATTTGCCCATTGGTTTTCGAAGTTACTAAATATTCAACGATATTTCATGGAAAACATGCACAAAATATTCATTGCTTTGCTTATTTGGCTTTCTTTCAATTTAATACTCAAAAAAGTGTATAACTACGCTTCTAAAAAGCGCTTAATGTTAAGATACTTTGATGCGGTGAAATGGCTTGTCATACAGTGTCATGTTTTCAAATTCACCAATGTGGCTGTAAGTGTCAACAATGTAGCCCAACAACACTGCAAAATTTTATAAACACCATATGGTCTTCTTTAAATACCTAAGAAAATGTATTAATTTTGAAACACGGAAAATTTACGGCTTGCAGTTTGAGAACCCTGACTGTAAGTGCAACAGCACGTCGAATTCAACATTATCTTGGATTAAAAATGTTTTTAAAACTGAATTATACCCTTTCTGTGAGTATAATGTTGAAACAACACGTGATTGTTTACCGGATAAGCAAAAAAAGAATATTTGCTGCATGTTTTCCATGAAATATAATTGAATTTGTAAGGTCATCGAAAATCAATGAGAAAAAGTCCTGCTACGTAAGTGGTCATTTTTTACAGAATATAGTTTCTGCATGCAGCAGAAATTAGGTTTGTTTAAAAGCCGGCATCTGACGGCAACTGAATTATTGTAGAAGTATACTGCAGAATGACCAGTTTTACACTACTACTTAAATAATCTTTCCGAGACGAAAATTCATTTCGGAATTTCGGTTGACATTTTATGAGTTAGCCCATCTGTTGTAAATTCGTGCAGATTAATTCGTGATAGCAAACCTTTGCATATTCTAGATTGTCATGATCGCCAAAGAAAAAAATGACATTTTACAAGTGTTCACTTAGTTCATCGATGTCGAATGCTTGAATAAATCTCGTTCCAGTTGTCAGAAGGAATGCACGACAACTGCATTCTATAACCTCTTTGCTGCATATTCATTTGTTTTTGAAACGTGTGCTTGAAGGTCAACTAAATGCTTGCGCCTTAGAATCCTAATTTAAAAACATGCGATGACCCAGTTACGAATGTCTGAATATCTGAATATCTTCCACTGTAAAATGGGCGCGTTCGGAGATCAAAATCTATATTTTTTTCTCATTGGATATTAACCCAGATTTAACTCTAGAAAGACGCAAAGAGACAAAAGAGTTCGGTGTTGTGGAAGAGTGCATAACGTAGTCGACATGCTAAGTTTAACTGGAAACATGAATGCGTTTAAAAATGTAAATTAAAAGGCTATATATAGAAACTTCGTTGTTATATTGATGTTGCGTAAAAATAAATTGTCACTAGATCCTGAACAATTAAGATGGCAATGAATGGGGGAGGGTATAGTTCAGTTTGCAGCTGAATTAAGAGAAAAGGTCTTTTGGTTTTTTTTCTTTTAAAGTCATTTCTGACGAAAGCTGTCATCCAGGCAAAAGGGTTCCGATAGTTATTAGCGCCAAAAAAACATCTCGACAAACAATACATTGCTTTATTTGCAAGCATGTTCAGAGCGCATCTTAATACAAACGATAACAGCAACAGTTTTTAAACCTCCTCAGCTTCTTGATGTCCCGGTTGGCAAAAGTTTACTTTCTCAAAATAGCAAAATCATTTATTCGACTCAAAGGCTAACCGCGTATTTACAAAAGTGGTCGTGTTTATTTCAACGCTTGAGCATGCAAACTGAGGAGCAAAATGACCTTACTTTGTTAATGGGAAACGTGAGCCCCTCTGTCTTCAAATTGCTGCGTAATAAGGACCTATCTGACTGCACAGCACCCTAGAAAATTAGAACACTTGATCCGAAAAGTGTAGTGTTGTATATAAAATTTATGAAAGTTATATTATAGTATTATATATTATATAATTTTATTATATATTATATATAATATAGTACAATATATAATATATAATAATATAATATATAATATATATAGAAAATAATATAACCTATGTGACTGCACAGCACCCTGGAAAATTCGATTACTTGATCTGAAAAGTGTAGTGTTGTATGTAAGTTGTTTTATTAAATTTATCTTATCTATGGCTTTTAATACTCTACATTGGATAACTACAACACCTCCAGTAAGTAGGCATTCGACGTTCAAAAGTGAACTGCTATGTGCACTTTGGAAACGTCGTATGCATTCTTGACATGCGTTCTAGATAATGTCTAAGAGGTTTGCACGCAGGTTAGCCTTCCTGCTGTAGGCAGCGAGCGTTGCCTCTCCAACATATTAAATTTCCAATCAGGGCAGGTCTTTTGATATGTTTGTTTCCAGACCAGTCTCCTGTGCTAAGCGTTGCTCTATCCTTACAGTCCAAGGACGATTCACCAACGCGTGTGCTGATTAAACGTACCGCTGTGTCAACACAATCGCTGCGCATAAACAGCGGCGGCCTTTCCGCGACCGATCAGGAATTAAATGATTCGCCAACTGGTATGCTAACTCCGTCCGCTGTTTCACATGATTCCAGCAACGGACTAACTTCCAGACATTCTGGCAGCGCATGGATAAAACGGTAAGTTTCTGCCAAATGTGACTTAATTACTGACATTGTCCAAACGCGTTTCCGCTCGACAACGTTTCATACTGTCTACAATTATGAACGCACAGACATTTAAATCAGCGCTGAGAACTGCATTTTGGAGATTAATTCGTTTGCAGGCGTCCTAACTTAAGAAGCGCTTCGATTGGTAAAGCAATCCGTACACAAAATATTTTTCAAAACAGTTCATCTAGGAAATAACTCAACTACATTAGATCAACTTACAATTCACAGGGACTTCGCACTAATTGAAACGATGTTTTCGAAAATACTCATCTCGTATAAGTACAAAAGTACAAAAATTTAACTGTAAGTACACGTTCATGCGATCATAGGACAGATTTACAGCCTTCCCATGTAATTAGGTTTGCGTGATTTCGTGCGGTTTTATCTGAGCGAAATCTTTTAACCAACGCCATAATTTTATGCCATAAAACACCCACTTTTGGATAAAAAACTTTTATAATGCACGCTGGTCCGAGATTATTATAGACAATATAATCTGGTTATCTTGGTGAATTCAAAAATTTGCAGTTGCTGTAAAATTGTAATTATATAGACGTATACAAAATAGCTTTTGATTTTTAGAAACAGTACGGAGCATAATGGTTACGTGGAGAGTCAATTGATTTGTTTGCGAACTGCAATTAACTTTTCCAGCTTTTTGAAATCGAAATTGTATTCTTTCTTAATTCATCTATGCCGCAATACAAGGTACTCATCTTTCTCCTACCTTTGTTTAAAATGGAGGACGTACGTCTGCTCGGTGATTTTATGGTGTAGCATTCTCATTTATCATTTATTGGGGCAACCAAACGTACGCAATTTCACATGAAGTAAAATGCTGAAAATTATGCCTCGTTTTAACTAAGACAATGATGCTGCATCATTTATAAAGGTTTTTTATCATCTACAAGTAGACTTATTACAAAAGAAATTGACAAAAACACTACAGACGTCACGATAATACCGATAGAAAGTCTTTAAACAGCCAAAACCTCATCGGCGCTTGCAGCCTATTACTGGCCTTATGTTAACCTCATCCATTTCCAAACCTTGATGCCTGCATACACAACCACGTCTTGTGTACTGCTTACGAAAACATATTTTTAATAAAAAAACGCTTAAAGGACAGCAAAGACTACAGAGACGTCAGACGAGAGAAAATCTTGAAAACTCGTATCCACTTTTGCAAACCTAGTTTCTAATCATCTTGAAAAAAATTCAAATAAGACTGCTGGACGAAGTATCCGGTCAAAAGGTGGAAACGCGCAATAGCGTGCAAAGGATATTAAATTTACTACGCAGTGATTGTGTGGCAAAGGAAAATAGACAAAGGTTTCAAGGGCAAGACGAGTACGAAAGAGGACAATAAAGGTTTTAGGGCCATCTCATTGATTTCATCCTTGATTAAGTCAGAATGTTCGCATGATGATGCCCAAAACTTTTAAAGATATTGTTAAAAAATTTCCACGATCACGGTTTGCCTCTGGATATGATTGGCAGAAAATACAGAACTTGGCTTAGGATGCTCAAAGCAGGCGCGGCCTTAGAATTGCGTTGTTTTTGCACTATAAAGTGTCACTGACGCTCGTTAGTAATTTATTGGGTTCACTTTCGTGACTTGACAAAAACAGCAGATGGACGTTCAAAAAGAGCAAAAACAGGGTCATAGCCTCTTCTGAAGAGTAGTCCACTTTCTAATGCTAGAATGTTTGGGCTTTTCTGTGCGGCATGACTGCAGTAAATCCTCAGAACGAAACTGAATAATTTAGGCTGTCGGCCGGGTTGCATTGTTTACGGGTCCTAAGAAGGAATCACTGGAAAAGACGTTGTATGTCCAAGAGTAAGTTTTAGGGACATGGTATTTAAATGGGGATTTTATGACAACGGGATATATTTAGGCAAACCAGCACTGCATATTGCAAAACTTCGCATGCTTCACCATCTGATATAGTTAAGCAAATAAGTATTACAGCATAAACTATGTTTTATGGTCTGCTATCAATTAAGAAATAACTTCACGCAGATTTCACAAACGACAACTCAGAGACGGCTTCAAACGCTAAAGATTAATGTTTTTTCCTAAAAACGCGTTCAAAGGATCCAAATTATTTACATGATTGCAAGAAGTGTTTGTTACCCTGATCATACTTCATTATGTAGCATTTAGAGTCCTAAAACACCAAAAAATCGAGGAGAAAAAGCGTAAAAGTCAAGATTTCCAATACTATATACTTAATGTGCCACTTAGCTAGACGGAAGAAACCATAAAATTGGATTGCGTAGGTGACTGCTATACCGCATAAAATCCTTAATGCAATACTCCAAGTAAAGTAACGCGCCTTAGTATTATTCTTAAAATCATTTTAAATACTTTTTCTTTGGATCGTCGGGTGATATACAAACAGGAACCTATCCGACCTCGCCGCCTAAACATTGTTGTGCGATTTTCTACACTGGTAGACTTTATTTTT
>CACRXP010000443.1:225285-312087 GCA_902702965.1 Spirometra erinaceieuropaei | reverse complement strand
AAAAGCGGAATGGCGCGTTTTGGTCTTGAGGGTATAAGTTTCATCCGATTGTCATTTGTTAAAAAGAACTTTCCACGCCGATTTTCCCTGCTACGTTTAAGCCCTCACGATGAGTCGGTAGAAAAGAAACAAGTATAAACGCTTAATGATGTTTAACAATTACCTTTATATGGGCAGAGGGTATAGACCCAGCCCTGATGACAGAGGCTTGTAGTTAGATTATGTTTTGTTGGAAACCCTGATCAAACTCGCGCTTTCCTCATATTTACCTATACTATCTATCGTTTAGTAATTAAGGGGTAATAATTTGATTAATGGAGTTCAAACACAAACGTTTCTCCAAATGTCAATCTATCCCTAAAATCTCTAACACACATGAATTAAAATGAAAGAGGGCTTCGCGTCTAGATAATCAGAGCTTTGTAGCTTCACGAATGGGAAAGAAAATACTTTCTCGGAATCCCAGCAGACCTTGAGCAATCGTCATGCGTTCTACAAGCATTCTCGCCCACATATTCGGCCCTATGATGTGACTAGGCGACCTTAGGAATTCAAAGTCCCCTCCTGGACGTAGCACAGCCTGAGAGTATTAGGATATTAAGGGGGTTGCTGAGGCTGCACTCCGAAGTACTTGAAGACGCCGATAAACTCGTGGCTTACGCTGGCGCAGGACAGATTGTTTTCGCAGCAAGCGATGTAGTTAGTTGTAGGGTATACAATCATCTGTTAGTGGTTTCAGAGAAGATGCGAATTTGCATAAAACAGACAACTATAATGATAGAGGGACGCTCACCGATCGTGCTACGGTAATCACTCGACCCGTTGTGCCGTCTTGGTCACAGTTCAACCACAATTACATGATGGCAAAAGCACGTTGTCGGCAGGAACGGAATTTTCTTTTCCGCTGGTACTGATGTCTGAAATAGTTCTACTGTATTTGAAGCATTTTGTTTAAAAATTCATATTCTAGCACTCCAAAGTAGTTCAAATGTAGGAGCTACTGTCTTCTTTCACAGTGCAACAAACGAATAGAAATCCGCTTATTCGATTCTCGAAATAAGTGTCTTCATAAACGAACACACGAACGACGGGACGCTTGCGACTAGCGTGCAATCAGTTGAGTTAGGAAAGCGGTCCATATTCGATTTTGTGGTGCGCCAGTATCCTCAGGAAAAAGCTTATCGACGAGGTCGCCAATATAAGAGCAGTAAGTAAGTGACCGGGGGGCCGGAGCTGGTTGTAAGGTTGTAATCCAATCTGGTGCAAAAACAGACAATAGTAGCGGGTCAGATGCAAGCAGTTGCCAGCGTACAGTAAATTTGCTAACTCATGAAATGTCAACCAAAATTTCGAAATGCGTTCTCGTTTCGAAAAGGTAAATTAAATAGTGTTCTAAAACTAATCATGATGCAGCATAAATCTATAATGATTCAGTTACCGGCAGGAACTTATTTTCGGCTGCATACAAGATCTGTACTCTGTAATTTTCTAATTGATTTTCGATGCCGTTGAAAATGCAATTATATTTCATGGAAAACATGCATAAAGATATTCATTCTTTTATTTATTCCGTATAAAATCACGTCTGCTTCCAATTTCATACTCAAAATAAGAGTATAATTCGGTTGTAAAACTGTTCTTATTCCCGAATAATTTCAAACCCGACCTGCTGTTACACTTGCATTCAGGGTTTTAAGACTATGAGCTGTATATTTTCCGTGTACGGAAAACTCTACGGTCTTAAGAGGAGACCATATGAGGTTCATAAAATGAAGCAGTGGATTTGAGCAATATTGTTAACTTTACAAGCCACATTCGTAAATGCAGATACATGACGTTTCATGAACGGTCATTTAACGGTACTAAAAAATCTCGCAATTAGAAACTTTTTTAAAACCAAATTATACTCTTTTTTGAGCACGAAATTGGAAGAAGACATAATTTTCTACCGAATAAATAAAGGAACGAATATTTTTATGCATGCTTTCTATGAAATATAATGGCTTTTTCAAGGGCATCGAAAATCAATTAGAAAATTGCATGCTAGGTAAATAGTCATTTTTGCAGAGTCTAGATCTTGCATGCAGCCGGAGATAAGTTCTTTCGAAAGCCAACATCCTGTGGTAACTGAATCATTGTAAATTTATGCTGCATCATGATTAGTTTTACAACACTACTTAATTTATCCTTTCGAAAGGAGAACGCATTTGGAAATTTTGGTTGACATTTCACGAATTAGCACCGTCACTAAATAGAGAATTCACGGTAAAAACTTCAGAATGGTGTAAGGGATCTCGGTTGGTACATTAACCATCGCCCCTAGTAACAGCAGGAACACGTTCAACCTATTTGTGCCTTGTGTCAACATGCTCACTTACGAAACTGCCTCACCTGCTTCCGAACATCGTAAAAACGCAAGCTCAATAAAGTCGCATCTCACACCTTGCAACATTCATTTCCTCTGCCGTATGTTCGGTGTCAAACAAATCATAAACTACACTAAAACGATTCTGCTCCTGGTGTATGACCCAGTTTTGTCTTCCTAAAGCAAACATAACGATATTTGTTACCCGAGGACTTGCAACTGCATTGATTCTCAGTTTCCAACTAACTGAAACAATGCAGAAAGTCGCTTATTCTTTTGTTGTCCTAACACATTTAAATCTAGCTTAGCAATAGCCTCTCAAATAAATTATATCTGACATGAGATTGTTGTAAAACTGGAGGTTTTTTGAACCAAAGACAATGCGTGCTCAGTCGCCTGAATATGTACGTGCTTTTTTCACAAGAACGACACACACACGCTCGGACGACATTGCCAGCTGATGATGGAACTTGGTATTCCTATGTAAGGGATTAGTAAGTTAAAGTTCCGCGAAAAATGGATGGGAGATTCTTCGTGCCATGAATGGTCTAAAGTAAAAAGACCACCCAAGTGCGAAAAAATCCCCACGGAGAAGTTAAATCAGACATGTCAGGAACAGCGTCTGTACAGTCACAATGCTAAGACTAAAAGCAAATTAACAGTCCAGATACCAAACAGACAGTCTATCATTCATAATTATCTCGTCTGACAGGGTTGGGAAGTTTCCATTTACTCAGAGTCCAGATAAAAACCTAATCGAGGGCAAGACAACGTTGGCATTTTTCAAGCAGTAGTACTCCTCTGCTGGGAAGCTGAAGCACACAACGTTTCTGTTGCACTATAAGTGCACTTAGGACGAAGCGAAAAAGGCTTCATTTAGCCACACGTGCCTTCGAATAGTGATTAAAATTGCTAAGCGATTTAGTCTGCGCTTTATCCCCTGTATGCACGAGATTGTCTTGAAAAAAATAATATTGTTTACAATTTTTGTCAGTGCATGAAACAGAGATATTTTTAGAAACGTGTTTTGATGACACTAGTCTATACCTCCTTGACCGCTGTCTATGCCTTTTTTGAATCCTTTGAACGTATACCCTTCTAATCGCCGTCTTTGTAATCTGCAAAGGCTGTCGTGTACGCCGACAGACCGCAGTTTTTCTTTTCGCCGATGTTTGCATAAAGTCAAAGGCAAGAAAGGCAGCAGACTGTAGCCTACGTAGATACTGGAAAAGCGTTCTATCCTCGGTAGAGTCCATTTGGGAAATAGTCCGGCAAGAGATGTGCTCTAGAGTAACATCAAGCCGACTTATTAATTATTTAAAACCCCGACTCTTTAGGAAACCGGTGGGTGGCTTTGACGCTAGACTGGATTTTTCCTGCGCTGTAGATTAAAATGGAAATTCTGCGCACTTCTGAACCACACATGAAATAGGACTTACTTATACATCGCAGGAAAGTACGGTCGGTCCACCCTATCCACTTTCCCGTCTGAAGTAAAGCATGGCGCGTCTCCATATGCAAACTAGTGAGGATCTTCTGAGGAGTTGGTAGCACCTTGCAAGTAATTTAGCATTAAAGTCGTATGTTTCTCTACCATCCTGTGATGACATTATAGCACATAATCAACCGACAGATAAACCCCCAGTGGATAAAATAAATCTACTTAAATGAAACCTCATATAATAATCGTATCAGCCAATTAATGCTAAGATAAGAGTGTCAAACAAGAATCCGGTAGGTTAATACGACACTGATGCAGACCTTTTCTACGTTGGGCTTATTTGTTTGATTCCAGACCGCTGTGAGAACTGTGAATGGCTGAATGAAAGTAGAATAAGTCTGCTACTGTGCTGCGTAAAGTTGCTCCAAGTGATCATGGCATCTAAGCAAGAAGGAGGTTGCCTTACCCACCTATTCTGAAAGTAATTATCTCAAGAACCCAATGCGTTATTGTGCCACAAAGGACTCTTAGGCATCGGAAAGAAAGATCAGGCTTCCGCGATACAAAAAATTGCCTTCTAAGTTACGATAATTCATGCTTTATTAAACATCTTCGGCGAAATAAAAGGAAGCATTTTAGGCGCCTGTGTGGTGCTATTGTGAAGTCACTTAAAATAGTCTAGCTCAAAGTAGACAGAAAATTATGGACGGTGCGTATCTTTCAGCCAATCAAAGCATATTCTCGTGCGAGTATTTTTCTCTGTCTGTTTGCCTGTCTTCCTCTAAAGTTTATCGGAAAACTTCTTGATTAACAGTCAGGGACTTTTGCTAAATTTTCATCAGTCCCAAATATTTATGCAAAACCCGCCGCGAAAAATCAAGCAATGTTTATCTCCACACAAATGCTGGATGAAAGAGAGTTTAAGGCATGATAAGAGTCAGTCTGAGTGGGTTTGGGCAGACAGCGCTCGTTATTCTTGATAAACAAATGTGCAATAAAGTCGTCGCAAATGAAAAGCAAAAAAGCGAAAAATTGAATACAGCAAGCAAGTTGAATGTATTATGACCATGGCGACTGCGGGCTACGTACCAAGTCTTGACTCGCTTAAAAAGTAAATCGTGAAAACTAATGGCGGTTATATTTTGCTGTTGACTGTGAATGCCGTTCAGCGGTTTAGTATAGTTTTGTGAGAGCCACATACTCACTTGCCAGGCTTTAATATAGTCAACACAGTGCCCAGAGTCAATATTAGACCAGAAAGACGTCATAAAAGCCTCCAAATTTAGGCTTCTCTGGTCAGGCCAAGTGCTTTTCATATATTCCGTTTGATATGTGCTGACTTGTACCACCAATATAGCTGTACCACGGGAGTCATTAAGGGTGTAAATGCACAAAAATGTTGCCTGAGCTTACAAGCTATGTTTACAGTCTCCGTGTAAATTTGAATTGAATGAGAATGCTGCCTGAACTACTGCTGCTGGAAAAAGTCTAGCTAGGATGCCTTCTCCGGAGTTCACCGATACCGTCTTCTATAAGGGGGGACGTTTGAGCAGTGCAAACGTCTGTTAACTACTGGCTGACGATATGTATTTGCAATACACTGGTCTAGACGTGCTGCCATGCTATGGAAAACAATAAATCTTTACCTAACCACCAAATAGGTTTCATGCATTGATCTGAAGAAGACTGCTGGTCTCAGGTGATGTTTGTAGCAAAGAATAATTTTACGGGTTTCGTTTTACGAGAACTACATACACATAGCCAGACTTTGATGTCTAATTAAGTGTCGTTGTCTCTAACGAACGGCAATTTTCTGAAATTGCTGGCCAAGTGGGTGTCGAATCCAACCGCGCTGTGTTTCACGTGAGCAACATTTGAAAGGAACTACCAAATGCAGAATATTATCGCACCCATGGTGTGCTATAGTGAATGAACAATGTAACACTTCAGTTGGAGAACTAAGGTAATACACGTTTATTCCGAATTATCTGGTGAAAACCTTTCGTCAAAATGCATGCTGCGGTGCAGAACAAGCACGTTCACTTTAAAAGAATAAGGGACTTCAAATGTTTTGCTCATTATATGTCTCGCCCACTGTGCATTTTCGAGCATAAGCTAAAGAATAAAAAAAATCATTTTAACATTTTTGAATTAATATTAGGGCAAACACTTATACCTTTCCTGCGTTAGAATTTCACACAAAAGCCGATGTTGCTCCTGCCTAGTCTTTATTAATGATTATCATGAAATGCCATTGCTATTCGACTGTCCGTGACTCCGTGTAAAATAGATACACTGACCACCAATTATAGGATTTATGTACGTATAAAATGTAGATTGCTCTCCACTGCGTTGTTATTTGTGCTTTACGGCTAAAAATGGGCAAATCAAGCTTCAGCTATACGGTGAACTGTCACTTCTTTAGGTGGATTATATAACACCTGGTGCCAAAAATTTACATACGTGCGAAAACTGATATTATGAAGAAAAGCGGTCCCAGTGTTTCACCTACGTCTAAAAAGCGTGCACTGCTGCTCTCAAAACTGAATTTAAGCTGTCTTTTGGCATATTTTTAGACACCGTTGCCGAGAACTGCAAGACCTAAGCATTTATAAACACAAGAGAGGTGTGGTCTATCTGCTCAAAATAAATTTGTATGTTGAAAGCTGGGCGACCGTTCGAAATCGCAAACAACCACAAGATTTAAAATGTTTGTAATGGACCTTAAGAAGAAACGCCTTTCGATCAAAAATGTAACTTTTTGAGGTCAACAACGAAAATTCGACTACTTCTGAAGTTGAGTCAAAAGGGTTTATGTAAATTTCTGGAATGATTATGCTATTTAACAGGCCAAAATACCAATTTTTTTGCGAAACCTTCGGATAATTAAGCTTACTAGATGGAATTAGGGAAGATTGAACTTTTTTACGTAAAACAATTGCAGGGCGGCGTACATGCATGCCCTTCTAATATGGTCTGAATATCAAATATCTACACTGATCTTGCGCTGCCTAACGTTCGATAAGTAGAGCATCTGCTGTAAATGCGAAGATGTAATCAGTCCCACAAATGTCACTTCATGCGGGCGTATCTTCACAGAGCAGTATATATAGTATCCTATCTGGCTTAAACCTATGCAGCTGGCGACTGCATGTCGTCTATCATCCGGTTCCCGCTTTTTTCATCAACCCGACTGAAATCAAACAGTGCAAGTTAACTTAACTGCGTACGACCTATTTCTTGTGATCATTTAGACCAACATACATCCGGACTCATCTGCGGAAATATTGTCAGTTCAGTTCTGCCTACTTTTAGGTCAGAGATAATTAATTACTATAGACACCGTAGCTGTCCACAGCTGGGTTACAATCGAAAGATCAAAGGCCAAGCGCGAGTTTTCTTGGGCGGGTTGGCAAACCAAGCTATGTGACCAAATTGATGGCCTACAGTTAAGGCGTACCTTCTACATCCCAGCGTTTTCTATCCTTGGTTTTTATAAAAGCAAGACTGCAGTAGGCGAAATGTTAAGTTCTGTTTAGTGGGAATGTCTCCTATACACGCGCCACATTATTACCCTGTAAACGTCGTGCTTTTAGATGGTGAAAACCGTCTTTGTACGTGCAATAGTGTGTTTATGCCTACTTATGCTAAATAACATTGAGGGGTTAAGTAGTTCGTTTGATAAGAGGAATCCAGATAATTTATTCGGTCACTCTGGCTTTAAAGGAATATTACGTGTGTGTACTGTTAGTGCTGCAGCGTTTATTACTAAGTTTATTGGGCCTGCGGTCAAGATATGTTTTAGAGTTGAATGTCAAAGCCTCGAAAGCAGTTACGCAGATACCTTGAATGTCTTCAGAAGGAGATTATCAACAATGGTAAATTAGTCTGAAGAGCCAATTCTGATTTACTTGCCGTCGCTAGACAGATCTGACCATTTTAGTCTCCCTTATTTTTTCGGTACTCTCTTTCTACATAATTCTATAAGGATCGACACAAGAGTGCTATCAGTCTACCTGAAACATAGGTGTTCAGATTGCTGCTCTGCATATAACAACACCTCTTTTCACAACGAGAAAAGCCAAAAAATCGGTTGTTTTTCGCATCAGAGACACTGACATCGCGGATGAATAAATGTGTTGCAGAGAATTGCGCGCATATGGGGGTTAAACCAGTTGAAAGACAGCCTACCACCATGAATCCGAATATGGGGAGCAACAGCTGCGTTGCATCACAAGGACGCAATTAAATTCGACCAAATCCGAGCGCCATCTTGCTTGCCTAATTGCTTTTAAGTGTTTGGCACTGGGTATTTTTTCCTACAAATATATATATATATATATATATATATATAATCATTTCCAACCATGCGATGAGTTCCTTTGTGCCAAACTGCTGCCATTAAACTGAATCTTGGCTTTTCTTTTACGCACTTGTTTTTCTGCATTATTTTGTGTCAAACAAGGTCTTCTCACACACTTCAAAAACCTATCCAAACACGTGTGTGCGCTAAAGAGGATGTTTACGGTCATTTTGCAGCCCATATCATGCGGAACTCATAACCAAAGCACAGTGCCTGGAGATTTTAGGCTTACTTCTTTATGTCCTTTTGTCGGCATGCGTTATTTCTGCAGTCAAAAGCGTGGCCGGAGCCAGCGAGAGAAAAACAATGAAGGGCTGGTATAAAATTGTCATGCGTCAGAGCACTTCAAAGAAGTACATTAATCATGGTTTTTTTACTATTAGCTGCTTGCGTGTTCTCAGGTTTACTATGGGTCTGGCGACTAGATACGCAGTGCATTATTTTCATACTTGTGGATGCTTGTCATATCTGTGGAACGCTTCCGTGGACTAAATCTCATAAATTCTAACAGAATTTCTAAGCAGGTACTTAAAATTTGGGTTTATCCGATAAATATTCATTTGATGCAACCGTTCACGTCACAGCTATCGTCCATGTACGCTTCAGATGGTCCCAGAACGTCGATGCATTAAAAGTAAGAACAGATATCTCGAATGTTCGAAAGTTTATCATAAAAATGAACTTTTAAACAATACCGCGAACTTCCTTAGGCTTTAACTCTTCATAAAAATCTTTCACCACAATTATTTTTCTATTCTAAAAGGAAAATCTACAAACCTCACTGTGCTGAAATCAGAATACTAGAAAACGGGAGTCCGGATTTAGATCACAAAGCGTCGCGAAATTTGTGCTTTCTGATTCGAGGAAGATTTGATCGGATGTAGAAGTTATTGCCTAGTAGGAAGGCAACAGGAGAGACTATTAGTTTATCATTATTGCCACAATAATTATTTTATTTTAATTTCGTAAAACTGCAATGCAGAAACAATCGGCGTGAGAGCTCTTGCCCGTCATCATATAATTTACGTCTAGCCTCACCAGAAAGTGCAATTTTAGGAGTTTTCCCTGTGAAACTGGGATAGAGATGTAAGACGATTTTTACTGACGCCCCTATACATGCCTATCTAGAGCCAATATTGCATTCTATGCACCAGAATAGCATACCTACAAAATAATCATGTAATTCATGCTGTTTATTCTAGGTTAGTTGGAGATGAACAAACATATAAATTTGACAGACGTTTGTATGATTTGACATTATTCCTTAAGATATGATGTAAGATTTACATTAGCAAAACGACATTTTAAGACAAAATTGAGTTACTCACTCAGTCGACCGCTAAGAGGCCGATCAAAAACTCAGAAAACAACTGATGTCCGTGAGTAGTTTCTGTTGATTGAACGTGTATATCGGATTTCGGCCAGAGTCAACGCAGCTTTCTTCGTATTGCCAGCTGGCTTTCGAGTGCAAACATACTGGTTATCGAATGTACTTAAATGTAGTAAGTTGCACAAATGTCTGTATGTTTGCTGTTAAACATTCGAACTACGAAGTCTCATTTTCTCAAAACGATTGAATAAATGTTTTATTAAAATCTTCCGTTTGAATACAACAGGCGCAGATTTGACGCTGTGGTTAGACCAAAATACATATTTTGGACAGCAGACGGATAACACTTAGCTAATTCTGGCATAAATCCCATTCGGTAGGATAATAGCCTGGTCCGAGACATCGAATCCCCAATACCCATGTTCGCTTGTTTAACCAGGGAAAATGATTCTATTGGTCAGCGCTTTCGCATTTTCCATGCCCGAGCATAAAAATAAAGCCTACGACTGATAGCTCGTCAACAATAGTAGTAGTCAGATAGATCATATCCAGCCAAAAATCCTATTATTAAATCCACCAAAAACAGTTCTTGGGAACTATGACAATGCTGAAATAGGCAAGAACGGCAGGATTTATTGGTACCAAAAAATTTCGCGACTGCTCTTCAGCTGCTTCCTGTCGCTTCATAAGAGGGATAACGAGTGAGAACAATACAACAGATTTGAATTCGTGCAGAAAATCGATGCAGAAACAACAAGGTTAGGGTTTTGGGCAAAGTTGGCTAATCGATAAAGTTAGTAACACAGACGCCGGTAGGGGAAGAAACCAGATCTTTGTAAACAATTCGAGCACGTGGTTAACCTAACATTACCATGGTAGCCTCTGGCTCCATGATTCCCCCTCTCTCCTCTCATTTTTGCTCTTTAACGTTTACTCCTTTTTTCACTTTCTTCCCCTACGGCGTTTGTGTTATTAACTTTATCGATTAGCCAACTTTGCCCAAAACCCTAACCTTGTTGTTTCTGCATCGATTTTCTGCACGAATTCAAATCTGTTGTATTGTTCTCACTCGTTATGAAGCGACAGGAAGCAGCTGAAGAGCAGTCGCGAAATTTTTTGGTACCAATAAATCCTGCCGTTCTTGCCTACTTCAGCTTTGTACCAGGGAAAAATTGCTTCAAACTATGACAATGTGCATTTCGATTAGTGGTTACAAAACCTCATCAAAAGCGATAGTACGAGCAAAATTGTAATGGCAGTAAAGTTGTCTTGAACGATTACAAACTCCAGCATGAAGCTGATGATGGCGAGACGACTGCAGGCAATAGGAAACGTAATGTGCATTAACGAGGGTTAATTTTAATTCAGCATCAGAAAGCATTGTAACGCGAAGGCCGACGCCATTTCCCTGCAAACAATCGACATATTAATCTTTGATCATGAGAAATGCAGGCGCATGACGTAGTCCTTTCATGCGCCTCTGCCGTTGTCAACGGGCACTGCTATTGCGATTTCTGACTGCCTGTTTGAAGTAACAAGGTACAGTGAGTGACCTGTCTCATGAAATGTTGGCTGAAATTCTGAAATGCGTTTGCGATTAGGATGGATTACTTGGTCGCGGTGATGATACTGATTATCTTAAGGCATATTCCTATAACATTTCGGACTCGGCAGGATGTCGGCTTTTCAATTCACTTCTTTTCAATCTCCTGTAGAAAGCGTGCTTAGTAGAAAATTACTACTTAAGTAGCATGCATTTTTCCTATTGATTCGCGATGGTCTTGCAAATTCAAATATATTTTATAGAAACCACAAACAAAAATATGCTTTCATTTAGTCAATCAATAGAGAATAACATCTTCTTTATATTTTATACTTAAGGAAGGATTATAATTAGGTTTCAAAAAAGTTTTCTAATTGCCGAAGAATTTGGAGCCTGAACATTCGTTGCATTAGTGCTTAGTGATTACACTCTACAAGGTGCATGCATATCACATATCAATAGTAGTGAAAATCCGATTCCCAGGTGGCATATCAAAAGAAGAGTGGGCGTTCACCGGGATGAATTTATTTGAGATCCGAAGTTTCGGGTAGTTTACTCGTCTACCCATCTTCAGGGACTGGGAGGTCCTGTGCACAGCACTCCTTATTATGGCGCCCTTTGTCCAATGCGTGATCTGCCAATGCCGACTGTGTGGCTGCATCCAACCCGCATGTCACCGTGACCTGAATCGCCCCCGTCACATATGTTTCTATGCTATTAAAGAGATATCATACAGAGTCCATAAAATTTTGCAATGGATGCGGGCCATGTTGTACATTTCATGAGGAACAGTGGTAAACGGCCAGGTACGATGCTATGTGAATAAACATTTCGCGGATTTAAAAGGTCTCATAATTAGAAACTTTTTAAAAACATAATTATACCTTTTTCTTAAGTATAAAATATAAACAAGACGTGATTCTCTATTGATTGCCTAAAAGAAGGCATATTTTTGTTTATGGTTTTTATAAAATATATTTGAATGTCCCCGACCATCGAGAATCAATGGGAAAAATGCATGCTACTTAAGTAGCCATTTTTTACCGAGCACGCTTTCTACAGGAGATGAAAAAGAAGTGCATTCAAAAGCCGACATCCTGCCGAGTCCAAAATGTTATAAGAATATGCCTTAAGATAATCAGTATTATTACCGCGACCAAGTAATTCTTCCTAATCGAAAACGCATTTCAGAATTTCAGCCAACATTTCATGAGATAGGTCACTCACTGTACTTTTTGGGGACCTTTTGGCGTCCACACAGTTGCTGTCGGCTGCTACGTGCGTGCGGATGGAGCTATTTGTGGCACCTGTCTTTCCCTTCCCAAGGCAGGATGCCAGCTTGCGCTGTCCCAACCCCCCTCCTGGGCACGATGTTTGACTCGTTCGACAATTGCAACCTACTCCACAGGGACAAGTGAAGGCACGGGTGCGCCAGGGGGGTGGTCTGGATGGGCAGAGTGCTGAGCAGATATAATAGGGCAATTAAAGAATAATGTGTGTACTTTAGCGGCTTGCAGGAGACGACTAATCGTTACATTCTGAGTCCTCTCAACCCGCAACTCCATTGGAAATGCCTGTTGGAAATGCACCCTTAAGGAAGGAGCTGTTTTTTTGAGATTCTGATAGACTGAGCGTTTACTCAGAGTACTCCAAGCGTTGCCTACTTCAAATTAAATGGTAACGAGCAGACACATTTTTGTCTCTGTTTGTTGAGCAAATAATCAAGTACACTTTGAACACGTGTTGAAAATTTCACTTGCAAACTAGGATAAATTGTTTTGCTGGATAGTTTACCTAGTAAAGGATAATGGCACCAATCATTTCGGCTTTCCTAATTTTAGGTGTGTAAGCTATCACGAGGTCAAACTACAATAAATGTAGGTATAACAGTTCAATAATGTTGTAAAATGTAACGTGCATTCAGCAAACGTTTGGGTAAAAGTCCCTAACGGGGCTTCTTCCATTTTGTATGACTAGAGTGAGTGAGATGGCCGAAATTCTGAAATGTGTTTCCAACTACGAAGGATTACTTATGTGGCGTAGTAAGGTGAATAACTACGCCTTATAATTCAATTAAATTTCGGACTTAATATAATGTTGTCTTGTGAATGCAGTTGTTCTCGACTTCCTATAAAAATCGTACCCTGCAGAAAATGACTATCAAATAGTAAGCATATTTTACCTTAATTACCGATATTTTTAATATAGTCAAAGGCATTTTTATAAATAATGCACGAAATTGTGTGTCGTATTCACTTGGCAGTAAAACTCATCTTTTTAAATTATGTATTCAAAGGAATTGTGTATTTATGTTTTGAAACAACTGTCTAAGTCTCAAATAATTTTCTGCGGCATTAGCCGTTGCATTAGCGTTTACTGACTTCATTCTACAGGGTGAATACTTTCCGATTACAGAAAATCGTATGTTCATCTATGCCTTTGAGCAGATGCCATGTTTTAGTTCACAAAATCTTACAATGAATGCGGACCGTATGGCCTGCTTCGTGAGAAGAAGTGATTGGTTTCAGCGGAAATTTTGTACATCAACATTCGGGCCGGTTTTAAAGTGTTCTTTCTTAAAGCATCTGTCCCAATCGCGCGTACGAATTCCTGTAAAATTATCAAAGTCGAAAACAACTTCAATTTTTTCCTTCGATGACGAACGTATAATCCATAGTTTTGTCCCGACTGTAATAAACTCGGCGTGTCGGTTGGATTTGAACCCCCCACGGTATTTGAAGGCTTTATAACAGCCAACGCTCTAGCCACCTGAGCTATCAGGCCCCAGGGAGGGGGGGGGCGTGATCTTTATCACATTTGTGACAAGTTACTCACGCACCCTACTGCAACGTCTGGAATCCCTCAGCCATTATACCCTAAACTGACTGTCTAAGCAGGATTTCCTAAGTAACCCACTTGAAACCCACCAGAAGGTTCATGTCACTAATAGAGTATCATATAATCGTTGATAATGGTCACGTAAAGTGTTTTCGGAGGTTCTTAATTTCCTCCACAAAAGCCTTCTCTGGCTGTACACCATAGGTCTCATGGGGATGTTCAACACTTAGCGTCCCGGAATTGTACAAAGTTATTTGCTCTAGTGGTTCTCAGGCCCAGGCAACGATTAATGCTTCCACTTCTTTTCCTCTTTCTGTTTCACGTCTAACTGATCTAACTATCCCTTTTGTCTCCCATGGACGCCATTCAACCCCACTATACTGTTGCATTTTCTTAATGAAAACTTGTCAACATGTATGCTGCTCCTTTTAATCTACTTCAGAATGCTGTTAGATGACAGCTGGTATTCGGCTATAGATATGCGTTCATTTGGGCGTCAAGAAGACTAAGTAGTCTGAGTGGTTAAAAGGTATGATTAAAATGGTCACAGAGATAATGAATACAATTAAATTTGTAGAGTAGAAGTGGTAGGCATTCCGAGATGATATAATGAGAAAGGAAGAGTTTCTTCGGAAAAAATCGAGTTGTACTCGTGAATTTTCGAATTGGTGGCGCCGGCCCGTCGTCAGACGAAATGAAGAGAAAAGAGAGAGTGAGACAGTCACACTAGACTAGTAGACGAGACAGGACAAACATTGACGGGCGGACCATTAGCGTGTGAGGAGGCATGCGGGTAGGGAGTCATGCTGGGTTCTGAGCCGGGAGGGCAGGAAGGGGGGGAGGGAACCGTTACGGCTCCCCGTGTTGGAGGTTAGGGAGAATGGTAGGTTGGCAGAACTGCGGGCGCCTGGATTAGCGGCGTGGGGCTCGGCTTAGTGAGGCGTGATCTTAGGCCCTCATAATGGGCGTCTAGGTCGACGTGAAGGTTGATGCTGTCCGCGTTAGAGTGCCATGCCTCTAGGAATTCTCTCGCCCGTTTTGTGTTGGCCGTGGCGATGACCTCGGTATTAACCCAATTAAAACGGTGGTCGCACTGGAGTGCGTGTGCAAAGACGAGGGACAGTGGATCACGGCGACGGACAGCTAGTTTGTGTTCATTAATACGAGTTCCCAGGCGTCGTCCTGCATGATCAACATATATGCATACATTTGTCAGACGAATGCAAGTCGTTTGCTGATGATTTCTACTGAACGCTTAGGGGCTTTGGATAACATAGTCCATAGCCTATCTGACTTTCGCTGACCATTGATTTACGGTCCGCTGTCCAAGTCTGGAGTACAGACCTGATCCTAGAGTAGTTATAGGATAGTCATGATGGTCATTTGAGGGATACGACTATCATATCACCCTAAAATCGTCACTTTGTTCTAGTATGACAAGCGAAAATGTCGCTTAGTATTATTAATCACTTCAGCATTTGGCAGACGGCGTCATGAATAAAAAATTAACCAAAGGTCCGCATAAATTTCTGGATCGCTTAATTGACCGTATGTGGACATCGTGTAGGCTTGCTTTTATCATCAATTGTCACGGTCATCAATTGTCATCGTGTAGGCTTGCTTTTATCATCAATTGTCACGGTCATGCGCGACAGGTCCGTGATGACTGAGGTAAGCAAATGTGACTTCTTCCTATTTGTGGACACACACACACAAAGCGCCACACATTGACAACGCAATTAGCACTGATGTTTAGCGTTCCCTTTTGCTGTTCCAGGACTGCCAACGTTCGCGGCCGAATCTCGAGTTTTTGGCGTCAAGCAGCACTAGCAGCCCTTCGTAACCAGTCCCGTGCGAACCAGTCCCATGTCGACCGCAGACCCGCTAATGCCTCACTTTCCATCCTAGAGGAGCTTTTCCGTGAGTCCTGGCCGACCGCATCTCAGGTCGAACTGTGGCAGGAGTCCTTTCAAAATCTCCTTCAAGACGAGGGTAAGTCCGTTGCATTTTGGCTGTCTCAGGCTAGATATGTCGAACTGAAAACCTCTAGGACGTTAGATTAGGCTGATTGGCTGAGCTACTACAATAAAAAAGGGATTTGGCTTCCCCGATACTGAGTTGTAGCTGTGTTTTTTCTTGCTGACCTCCAGTGCACCATTGCAAAGCCAGTGATAATTTCCCGCTCTCCATGCTGACTGACGACCAATCGCAAATCCATCCTCCGTCCTCGTTTCAACTGCATCAAAATATTAACACCTAAGGGCTGATGGGCGGAAAACAGCCCAGGCTTTTTGGCTGAAATTGTTCATTTCAGCCTTCCAGATCTCCAAAAAACAAAACCGAAACCTCGAGGTTCTTAATCGAACGATTTTTGCGCACGGAAGGATCCCTTTTCCGTTAAAGGACGCTTTGTTTTTGCTTATTTCTATTAGCTGTACGACCTCATCTTCGCGTGTCAGTGTTTGCCCAAGCTCTCTATGAGTGCAGAAAAAATAGACCTCATTTTTCGTACCATGTAGGTGATTCTTTCTACTACCAGCTCACTGCTGAACTGCGATGAAACTGATCCAGTTTTTAAAGATATGACATGATGACATGATAAACGTTGAATCATGCAATAAATTATTCCCCTCTCAGGAAATCAGCGCAAAACTGATAATCGTTTTCACCCTGTGCCTAACTCTAACACTGACGCCCCTGACCATAAAAATGGACCTGATCTTCGCCATAGCCCTTCCAAGTTTAACTTAAGCGATGTCTGACCCTCAAATTAACTCCGAATTTAATAAGTGCATTGACTCAAGACTTATCCTTTTCTGGGATTTGGCATAAGCCCCTGTAAAACGGGGTTTCCACAACCATACTCTAGGTTAATAACTTCTTTCACGCTAGCTTGACCTTGTAGGCTAGTAGTTAATCCCCCGTCGCTTATTTGAATGCAAAAAGTTCATGCGTTTTTGAAGAGGAGTCGAAAAAGAGAACGAGGTTTAAATAGCTTACGATAGACCATAAGACCAAACGTAACAACAATTTGAACTAACAATTCCTGTTGATGTTCGCGGAGGTCGCGGTAAGCGGTTTCTGAACGCGACTCAATGCTAGATGCTTCCATCCAAGTTAGATATGTGGCTTGGTGCTCAAGAAGTGACCAGCTAGATACCGAAACTGTTCGTATGGATCACAATTAAGGAAGTGTTGGGTTTCTAAAAAAATGACATTGCGGGTATTCGCTGGCACACCTGGATGCTAAAGCCTACCACGGTCAGTCTGGTTGGCCATCTGTCCTCTGTCTTCGTAACTGCTTTTGTAGATAAATTACAGTTTCATGGTAGATTTTTGTAGAGCAGATGTACGTTACCGGCGAGATCAGGAAATTGGCAAAAAATGATTAGCATGCGATGTTAAAGCACGCATAATCCCTTTTCTGAAATTTCCGCGTGTTTCAGTTTATATATAGTATGAACTTGCTGATTTGTAGGGCGCAAATAATGTGCTAACAAAACTAGTAGTATATTTTTGTTTTCGGTGTAGGTGTCATGTTATTATGAACGACAACAAACGTCAAGAGCAGCGATAATCTCACAAGAATCTTCTGAGCCATACGCCTAACGACAAAATGTTGCGTGTGAATTTGTTCATTGTTTACTGGTATAGTATCATTTATGTGGACTTAGTGCCTACCACGGAATCCAGAGAGGCAGATGCGATCTTTGGTGCTAGGGTTTATGTGTCCGACGTATTATGATTTGCACTGACAACCAACATCCCAGACAGCATCCGTTAAGAGTGAGTCGCCCCACTCATGGGATGCAGTTACTAAGTTAGCACACACCTATCAAAATTAACAGCTACCTCATCCCTTGCAGATAATTGCACTTACTTCGATACTAAATTATTATTCCAGACCCAAGTTGTTAACTGCCGTAACCGTTCCCCTAGTGGTATTAATTGGTGTGGTAATTGCCCTCCAATTTGGGTCACGAGCTCTGACAGTGATACCGACTCTCCCCTTTTCGGCCTATTACTCCGACAGGACAATGACTTAGCGCAGAAAATGAAGTCAGTGGAGTGAAGTAAACAGGTTAACCGACTGCTGACAGAAAAGTGTGATTCCAGCCGCTCGCGCCTTACGCAGTTGTAAACTCCCGGGGTCATTTCGACCCCGTCAATCTGGAAACCGCGAGGGGGCCCACCTGAATGAACCAGGATTTTGGAATTCTGATGACCATTTGGCGTGTTTCGACAAATTCTCATCGGGCTAGTAAATTTATATGGGGAAGGGGTACATAGTTAAACGTGTGAGGGATAATAGCAATCGATTACGTTCCGTTTATTCGTACATGTGGGGGGGGCGTCAATGGGGGGAGGACACAGTAAGTGACAGTCCGGGTTAGATAGAGACGTGACACATGCGGACGGGAGGGAGAGGAGGGGACTCAGGGTCATGCGAGCGGTTAAGCAATCTTTGGCCATGGTAGGTTCAAAGCGTGCAAACGGTTCTTCTGCGCGCACAGGACCGGCCTCTCTAGCCTGATGGCACTCGCCTCAGCTGTTGCTAGTAAGCGCTGATCACGTCGCTTAGGGTAGTTAGGTGGGACCTTGTTAGTTACAGGAAAGGCTTTGTTGGGGTCCACGCGATGCTCAGAATCAACCATGTGCGCGAGGACGGAGCTGTGAATGATATCAAATTCACCGTTCTTCATCGATGTTAGTAGGTGTTCTTGTATTCTTCTGCGTGGGTGCCGACTCCTTCGGCCAATGCAGCCTGCTCCACATGAGCAAGTAAAGGAACAAATGAGCATGGAGGTGATCAAAGCTGGTAGTTTAACGAGAACAATAATTTAACTCTTGTTGTCGACAAGATCCGTGAAACGGTTAGATGAATGCGTCTTTGCAGGAGGACATTTACAGCGTTCACCTATAAATGGACCTTTAGGAACAGATTTTTCTTCTCCACCGTCGGTAGAATGAGTTTGTCGGTCATTCGGCAAGATTCCTTACGATAAATCTGTTAGGATACCCGTTCTCGCGAACTACGTCCTGGATTCTTCCAAGTTTTTTATCAATGCTTTCTGTCAAACAGACTTTTCAAGCCTCTTGAGCCAAATAACGGACTACATAAGGTTTCTTTTGAAGGGGTGCTAAAATGCAGAAGTTCGCATATTACCCAGACCACGTGTCCTTCCGATAGCCGCTTCTTCAAACGCTGCCGTTAGCTGTTCTGCTTAAAAGGACAGCCAAGAAATGCAGAGAGCCCGTCGTTTCCACCTCACACAAACCTGACCAACGCGTGTGCTCGATTTACAGCATACAAGATGGTGCATAGCGATTGCAAAGATGCTGTCAACGTAGCGACCGCACTTTGTTAGCTTATTGATTTGGAGTTTATTGAAGACTTCTCCAGCATTTCCGTAAAGATATCGACTAGTAGAGAGCCGATCCCATGGCAAATCCGTCTGTCTGCTTATACATTTAGCCAATAAACAGGAACTGCGCATTTCATGTGCGTTCAAGTAATAGCTCCTTGAGTGGGTTCGTCGGAATACTTATTTACTGGTAGTCAGCTGACACGAGGTCGCATACATACCCAAGTGTCTCTGTGACCGGAACGTTTGTAAAAAGTAATGGCAATCTAAGTGAAAAAAATCATCAAGCCCTTTTAGGTTAGGTCCCGGACGTCTTCAATGAGTTCAAAGGTATCCCGATAACTATGTGGTGCTGTTTGATACAGCACAGGTTTCACTTTTTCTCAAACGTTACACATTCTGACACTGTCACTTATGGTAAATTCGAATTTGAATCTGACGTAGTATACGTGATCGGATGGTCTTAACTTGTAAAAAGTGCATGTCAAAGGACTCCAGCTATCAAACCCCTCAGCCTTCTATTGAACAGTACTGACCTTGAACAATTTGCCATCGTATAACAAAAATCGTACTTTTTGCCTGCATATAATGATGAATTTACTTTTCCGCGTTAACCGGCGAAAGTCACAAGTTTAGGAGACGATCATCTAAAGCGTCATATCAAGCGGAAACAGGTCTCGAGGAATTATGGCAAACAGTCATATCAGTAAAATGTGCAGGGCAGTCTAGGATATGGTAGTCCCCATACGACCGTCAATGGAAGGACGTACTTCAAAAAACAGATACCTCGCTCGCACGTTCAGTTACTTAAAAAAACCGGCATCTGGTCGTCTACTCTTCCGCCTTCGATTGAATTGGTGAAGATAAGCGTGGTTCAGCACACAGCAAATAGTGTTGAGGGCACATCATTACGCCAGCCCGTGGGTCTTTACAAACTTTGACGAAATGTTTGCGCCCGTTTGGTCGGATCCCCTAAAAATAAACTAAGCGTCCGATTTTAGTGCTTAATTAGTTGGAACAAATCACAGACACCTGTCCCTGGGATGCCCTACAAGTATTTTTAATTTCCCCCATTTGACTAGTTACATCAAACAAAGTCTCGAAGGGCGTCCTGCATCAGATAGATTAGTAGGTAGTTTCAGCAGGAGATATCTGCAAGATCTGTGATTGCGTCACCATTCGATTAGCATTTTGTTAATCTTGGTTTGATGTCTAAGTGGCGGCACATTCTTTAAAGCCGCAGTAACTCAAAGTTCCACAAATCTAGGAATCAAATAGCGTTAAAAATTTGGTGCAGGGGTTTCGATTACGGCACGTTTCATAGTACACATCTGTTTATGTATTCGAAAACCTCCGTCTTTATAGCTACTGCACAACGTAGAGTACTATCGCTCTGACGTGTCAAACTAATTGATATGCTTAAAGACGTCGCATGATATGGCAGCAAATGGCTCTTCCTGATTATTTTCACAGCAATAATAGGGGATTTAATCAAGTCATGGCAAAGAGGAATTTACAGTCAATAAAATACAGTCATAAAATACTGAAATATAAATCGCGACGTATTGTGAGTTTGCAAGCATGATAGCTAAAAAAAGACAGATGTCTTGCCGCATTAGCAGACGCAACGAAAATCAGACACAGTACCTTTTACTAAAATGTAAGTAACTTATGTTGTTTTTAAAACTAATTCGTACTGCACATGATTCTCGCTAGATTTCTACAAGATAAGACCTGCACACACTTGTTAAGAATCTTATCAGCGGAAGTCTAGCAGTCACGCATAAAATGCATTCCATCGTGTTACGAGTTAGGCAGCACTGCCATAATATCTGTGTCGTATTTTTTGCCCGACAAGACGCATTAGTGTCCCTTAATGTAACTAAGAGTTTTTCTTGCAAGCAGTGTGCGACAAGGGAATGATATGATTTCTGCTCCAATAAATCTAATTAGAGAGTAAAGAGCAGTAGAAACGAGATGAATAAGAATAGCGAAAGACTGTCCGCTAACAAACATAATTTTTGTGTATTATCTGTACATGTATTCATAAGTTTCAGACTTACCAGAATACTTGGGCGAATCCTATAACCTTTGGTGAAATAAATTTTCAGCAACGCGTAACATGTGTCATAGGATTTGCTGCTTATTACTACATTGTGCCTACCAGAACTTAACTTTAATCACTTTCTCTAGTCTTCCACACATTCATCTAGATTGATTCGCCCGCAACAGCCTAGTTGCTACAAAAAATTGCTTTAACATTTCAGAGTGCCTTGTAATTTGTACTCGAAAAATCACGACAACGTCCAATAAAATATGCTGGCAATTTAAACAGAAGAAATTACACCTAGAAAAAATTAATATTAATGACTTAAACGTGGACTTTACAACAAAGCCAAAGTCAATGAAGTTGTTTTGCAAACATTCAGGCAGGCATAGATTTATCGGTCTATGTTGTTTTGGAATATTTTCACTCAAAAGTGCTTGGCGAGTTTACGCGTGCTTTCGATAAATTTTCATCGTGCCTGTACAGTTATGCGGGAACGAGGTACAAACTAAACATGCGAGTGATAAGTGCAATCGACTATGGGTCGCCTTTTCAGACAAACGGGTTACGTGAATAGAGTGGGGAGGGGAGGATAGAATAGGAAATTAGTCAGTAACAGTGACGGTTACGTTGAGCCTTGAACCAAGGGGTGGGAGGGAAGGAGGCGGTGACGTGGAGACCTGCATAGAGTAAATTGATCCTGGCCCACGGTAAGGGGTTGTTCTCCGCGCACATGGCCGGCTTCCGTAGCCTGATTGCAGTTGTCTTAGCTGTTGTTAGTAAGCGCTCACCTCTTGCTTGCGACAGTTAGGTGAGACCTTGCAAATCACAGGGAAGGCTTCGGTGGGATCCCCACGGTGCCCATAATCACCCATGTGTGCGAGAATAGAGCTGCGTACGCTCTTAAATTAACTCTTCGCCGGCCATGCCAACAAGCCTTCTCGTATTCATGCGGACAGGTGCCGACTCGTTTGACCAATTTAACCTGCTCCGCATGAGCAAGTAAAGGAGCAAATGCACATGGAGGTGGTCTGAGCTGGTAGCCTTTTCTTACCTTCCCCGAGAAAGACGAGGTTGGTCGACAACGATGCTTTATTTCCTTCTGTCGGGAAGGACCGTGGAACGGTTTGGCCTAGGCGCCTTCTAAGGAGCCTACTCGCCGCATCCCCTGGAAAGGGGACTTTGAGGAATAGAGTTTTCTTTTCTGCAATCGGTATGATGGTTGTAGCCGGTCGTTCGGTAAGATTTCTTTCAATAAATCTGTCAGGATACCCGTTCCCGCGAAGCAGTTCCTGGATCCTTTTAAGTTCTTCATCAACGCTATCTGCCCAACAACTTTTTGTAACCCTTTGGGCCAAACATCAGACCGGAATGCGTTTCAGTTGAAGGGGTACGAAACTGTAGAAGTTCGTTTCTTGTCCAGCCAAGGTGTCCTTTCGGCTAGATCGCAGTTGGTAGCCAGGGCCCGTTTTACAGGTGGCTGGGATTTTTTTATTGGGGCTATTTTGTGGGGCTCCATAATCACATCTGACCCATTTGGCTTTCGTTTTTCTTTTGAGGTTAGGATTAGGGTACCCGTTAATGGTTTCTGATATTCGGGTTGGGGTGATGCCTTTAGGCTTAGGTTTTCGGGTTACGGTGAGGGTTTGAGCGTACGAATGGGTTTCAGTATTCCGGTTACGCATTTCAGTTACGGCTATGTCTAAGGGGTACGTTTACGTTTAGGATTTCGGTTAGGTTTGGGCTTATGGTTACCGTTAGGGTTAACGGTTAACTTTTAAGGTTGAGGTTAGGGTTAGGGTTAAGGTCGCCGTCCGCTTCCGCATTCATGTCTGCCAACTGCGATCTAGCCGTCCTTTCGATGGGCACTTCTTTGGACGCTGCCGTCAGCTCTCCTGCTTAGAAGTGTGTCTGTCGAAGACAGGAATCCTGCCCTTTCCACCTCCAAAGTAAACCTGACCGACAGATATGCTTGATTTACAGTATCCAAGAGAACGGTTATGTCGGTTTCCCTGACGGCAATTGCAAAGACCTCGTCAACTTAGCAATCGTAGTGCCAGAGCTTATTGATTTGGTCGTTTTACTGACACTTCTCCAGCTTCCCCTTGAAGACATCGCCAAGGAGAGGACCAAGAGGCGATCCCATAGCAACTCTGACTTTTGTCTATCGATATAGTTGTTAAACGGGAACTGCTAATTTTGTGTTCATCTTAATAATCCTTTGTTGAGTGCGCTCGTCGGAATACCTATTTTACAGTAATTGTTTGACAGGAATTTGAATATGTACTCAACATTCTCCGTGATCGAAACGTATGTGAAGAGTGATGTGTCATCAAGTTAAAACATTACCATACCTGCCTTGTCAAATTTCCGAGGAAATTAATGTGTGAACTTGGAGTAAATCTTTCAAACCGGGCCTTTTCAGGCACGGTCCGAAGTTTTATATGAATATTTGAGCTGAAATCCATCAGCTGCTGCAGAATGACCGCTTAATATTCACAAAGCGCCAACAGGCAGCCAGTAGTATAGAACTGTGCAATGGTTTACCGTACTAACAACACAGGTATTAGCTAAAAGCCCAGACACGCGTGTTTCGCCGATCTTTTGCCGCTGCCTGACGCAGCTGCGAGGGGTTCGGCTTGTCAGTGGGTCCCTTCAGCTTTCCCCGTGTGTTTTCTGATATGTGAACTCCAGTTTCAACTTGCCTTGTCTAATTTCCGAGGAAATTTGTGCGCGAACTTGTAGTAAATCTTTCGAAACGGGCCTGGACCGTGCCTAAAAAGGCCCGTTTCGAAAGATTTACTCCATGTTCGCGCATTAATTTCCTCGGAAATTAGACAAGGCAAGTTGAAACTGGAGTTCACATACCAGAAAACACACGGGGAAAGCTGAAGGGACCCACTGACAAGCCGAACCCCTCGCAGCTGCGTCAGGCAGCGGCATAAGATCGGCGAAACACGCGTGTCTGGGCTTTTAGCTAATACCTGTGTTGTTAGTACGGTAAATCATTGCACATTTCTACATTACCATACCGTCTAGATTAAGGTCTTTGGCGTCTTCGGTGAATTCGAAGGTGTCCCCGTAGCAATGTGGTGTCAGTTGATACTGAGGAGTTTTGAGTTTCTCTACTAACCACTTCGTTGACGCATAATAGTGAAGGTTGCGCATGTCCAATATCTGAATGACCGGTAAGCCGTTCTTGTGGATCTTCGATAGACCATACAATCGGTCAGTTGCGATTTTCTTACCTGAATAACTTCGAGTGAACGATAAATATGGATATTCATAATGAGCCAACTGTGAAAAACTCGGCGCCTCGGTGGGCTTCGAACCCACGCAGTAAGGGGAAGGCTTTAGTATAGCCAACGCTCTAACCACCTGAGCTACGAGGCCCCGCCGGACGACGCGAGTTTAATCACATTTGGGTCAAGCTACCCGCCCAACCTAATGCAACGTCTGCAATCCACCAAATGTGATAAAGTAAGTTGACTGCCCAAGCAGGATTTCCTAAGTAATTCACCTAGAATCCGCCAGATGACTACCACGCTCACGTAATTCATTGATATTTTGGCAGACTTTTAATAATTCATATTGACCCAACTGTGAAAATCTCGGCGGCTCGGTGTGATTCGAACCCATGAATTATTCAAAATCTGCCAAAATATCAATGAATTACGCGAGCACGTTGCACGTAAATTAGTTCTTTAAACTGACTATTTCTAAATGACGTCCTGTCAATAGAAAAAATTTATGACACCCGTCTGTTCCCCAAGAACAGATACAATAGATACGCCAGGTCATGAAAAAACGGCTGAAATTCTGTAATTTTCTTTTAATTCTAAAATATTACCTTAGTAGGATTGTAATGTTAAATGTCATGCAGCATTATATTAAGATATCTCACACATGTCAGGATATCGGCCTTTGAGTGAGTTTCTTATTGACCGCCTGCATAAACTGCATTCCGCAAAATGGCTACTTGAGCAGTGTAAATTTCGTCCCATTGATTTCGGTGCCTTTGTAAATGCAAACGCACTTTACGGGAGACATCGACAAAGAATATTTTTTGCTTATACGGTAGAAAAGTACGTCTTTTTATGCAATGGAGGTGCGCCTGATTATTTGGCCAGATAAGGGAACTGGCGTTGTTTTGATGGACAGGGTGGGCTACATTACAAACATACAGTCAATTCTGTCGGATCAGGAAACGTTCAGAAGGAAAGAGATGGAGAAGGACCGTACAGATGAGATTAAAGTACGACTGAGTGGCTGCCTAAAAAGACTTCAGGCGGATGGTTGGATAGGCGAACGCAACGCAGAGCGCCTCCGACCCGTCGGCACGCATACACCTCGGTTATATAGCTTGCCAAAGATCCACAACGATGGCGCGCCGATTCGTCCAATCCTCGTTATGAGGAACTCACCTTACCATGCAATAACGAAGTGGCTGTCGGAGAATCGTAGGCCTCAACAATATCAACTAGCGCCACATAGCTATCGAGATAAATTTGAATTCACTAACGGTGTAAAAAACCTCGATCCGAACGAAATTGGCATGTTTTCCCTAGATGTCTCATCACTTTTTACGAATGTACCGGCAACAGAAACGGTCAACTACCTTTCTGATTTCATTGCCGACAATCAACAGGATGTAGAAACGCCTGTAAATGCCCTCAAGGAATTGGCATTGAGGTGTCCCTTGATTTTGTAGTTCCTATTCGACACAAATCTATATAGGCTGATGGACGGCGTAGCTATGGGCTCGCCTATTTGGCCGCTTTTGGCGAATATATTCGTGAGAATGTTAGAAGTTTTCCAGCTATCTCACCAGATCAACGGTTTAAAATACTATGGGCGGTACGTGGATGCTATATTCGCAATAGCACCGAAACAAAGTAACATCGTAATTCTACTGGATGACATAAATCAGGCGCACCTGTCAATAAGATTCACTCTGGAATAAGAATCGTCCGATTCACTTCCTTTTCTGCATTCGCTTCTGAGTAGAAGACCTGACGGCAGCATTCGACGTAGTGTCTATCGTAGGAATTCGTTATCCGGACAAAACACCCATTTTGCGAGTTTCCTACAGCTGAACGTTAAACGTAGTTTAGTCCGCTTTTTGACAGTAAGAGTGAGAAGAATCTGCTCAACTGATAGCGTTGAGAATGACCTTAAGATCATTCAGAAGCCTTTTTTGCTAGAATGGGTATCCTGATCGATTTATTTCTAACAACATGGCCAAAAGACCGCAAAAGCCACCAATACTGACGGCAGGACAGAAAAAACTCAACATCAGCGTCCCACTAAAAGGGGATGCACAAGGCGAACTTTTAAGAAGACGCGTAACTCCAGCTCTATCATAGATCTTTCCAGCAACTGACACCTGTGTACCGTTCTCCACAACTCCCATTTTATACTGAGAAAACAATGGAAAAGTACCAGCCCAGACCACATCTATGTGTATTTTCTCCATCAGCTGCTCCTGTAGGGCAGAATACATTGGTCGCAGCAGCCGGCGTTTACCCAAACGAATAAAAGGACATATTCCAACATGGTTCGGAAATGGTCAAATAAAGAAAATCAATAGCTTGATCCTCGCGCACATGGTAGAAACAGACAACCGTGTAGACGCCAGAGAGGCCTCCAAAGTGATGTACAAGGTCCCAAAATGCTATGCAAAATTACCTAGGCAGCGCTTGTTGATTACGGCAGCGGCGGCTGCAATCAGGCTACGCGGACCGGTCCTATGCGCAAAGAAGAACTTCATACAGGTCCCACAGTTGTCATGGGTCAAAGCCACGACACCATCCATCCGCATGTAATTACCGTCGCGAGCACCCTCCTTCTCCCTGGCGCTGACTGGAACTGTAGGGTTTCACTTCCCTTCCCCTCCCCTCCCCAAACCTGATCTAGAGCACAATTATCTACTAGCTCGTGTCTTTTAAATAATTACTTCACTAGCCATATACATGTGCAGGTATGAAGAGAATTTATCGAAAGTAGGCGTATGCTGGCCAAATTGCCTTTTGATTTCTACACTGGGAATTTTCGCTACTCTACATAAAGCAACGTTAGATTTATTTTAATAATCACAAAGGTGGTTTATCTTTTAGACAAAAAATACTAACCTAGGTAGCACGCATGTTACCTATGTGTGTATTTAACGGTTGATCACGTCTGGACTATAAGCCGGGGAGTTATTTTGAAAACAGTCTGAAACATCCATGGCGTAAAAGGTTAGTAGTAGGGCAACAAAATTCCGCGAATGGCTACTTGTACTTAAAACACTTACGGATTTTTTCTATACCACCGGACAAATCAAAGCAGAAATCATGAGAATGAGAGGAGAAACATTTAGAATTTAATTACAGGAATTGTTTTTTCCTTCTTAAATATAGATGGCCTGCGCGTTTTTCGAGAGTTTCTTCGAGGTGAATTTAGCGACGAAAATATCGAGTTCTGGGTGGCCTGTCAACAGTACAAGGCTCTGAAGGTTGGAAACACTTCTAAGGATCAAGCGCAGAGAATATATGACACATTCATTGCCTTTCAATCGCAACGAGAGGTATGTCGTTCTCGCCTACTACGATGGCGTACGCGTCTGTACATTAAAGTTATTATTTGTGTTTTTTACCCTAAAACAAGGCGGTTAATAATTCAACATTTGTTAACGCTTTAAACAACCATTCCCAAACTTGTGTGAGAGAGTTAGCTTTAATCTCCATCGTCATGACTTTTCGGTGAATCATAGGAGAAAGGACACAACTCGTGGCAGGCTCCGTGTCAAATGAGCCCCGTCTGAATATTGTGTCCTCCTGTCGGTAGATATTTACACTAATAAAACGAACTCCGGCAGGTATATGCGACCCAAAACCCTCAAAAAATAAAAGCCAGCCCAGTTTGTGATTAAACGCAGGTCCACAAAGGCAAAAGCCAACAAATGTGAAATAAATTTGTTCACAGTTAGCAGTGCTAAAGTGTAACACCCACTTCTGAATAATCAAGATCTCATAAAGCACTTGTAATGCGTTTCAAGTGCTTAAGATGGCACACTCGCAGACTGGAAAATTGGCAATCTAGCCTAAGTCATCCTAGATGATGTCAAATAATGACTTTCAAACTATCTAACTGTACATAATGTCTTGATCCAGCAAACATTTGAAAAACCAAAAAATAATTACGATTGGTTTAAATATTTGCATTTGTTAACTTGTCTCATTAAGTAAACTACTGTAGTTTACAGGATACGAATGCGATGCACTGAATGAAATAACGCAATTCGATAAACCTGTTTATCATCGTCCTATCCGATAATATGGAACATTGTAATGGATTTTATCTGCATTGCTTCTGGGAAAATAATATCATGGCCTCCCAAAGTGGCAACCAACGAGGAAGCCGTTGCCGGATCCAATGTTGCCGTTCCCAATTTCAGAAAATGCTTGGGTTTTTTTAACTAACGAACCCGAGAGTGAAACGACATTTTTTCTCTGCCAATCATTTTACAGAGGGTTTGCGAAATAGAGCGATAGACAAATTCAGGGATAGTATCTTGAATAGCTGCGTCAACGGGTTGCAGTCAACAGGCATTAGGAAGCACACACATGATCTGCGTAACCTACGATGTTACACACTTTCAAGCAAGCCAGTGTCTGCAGAAAACGCATGAAGGTCATAAGCAATACGAAAGAAGCACAAATAATGCGACTAGAATGATAATTTCCCATTTTATTTTCATCACTTGGCCGATAAAGCGCATTCTGCTGCCGAAATATTCTGATATGTCGTGCGCAGACAGATAAACTAGGGTAATGACTTCGCTGGCGTGAATAGTGCTTAATGTGCTTTGCGCTGTTGACTGTAATCGCGTTGATTTTTGGTCAGTAGACCCTGCTTTACCCCTGCTCCACACGCTGCACGGCAGATTCTGTAAAATTTATGGCTGTCAGAACACGCCCTAACTGGCACGTACGCTGTCATTATTCAGAACTTACATGACTGTGTGGTTACTCGGTAGTAGACCAAAATAGTAATCTTACGAAGTTGGCTAATTAATGTTACACGGTTCAGTTGAAATGACTGTCATTTCAAGTGACTATGTGCTAATTTGGTTACACAATTGCCTTTGAGCTAAAATGATTTGCAGCAAAGGAATTAAATTAATGTCCTCTAGGGACAATCTTAAAACGAGAAAGTGGGGGATCTGTCAGTTGTCATAGAACATCAGTTATCCCATTTAATTTGATACGAGGTTGTTGAAAATGTACTCACTTGCAGCCGCTGGCAATTACTGTAGGACGTATCGCGGTCCTGCCTTTAACAAAAATCCACATTCACTGAATGTACGGCTGCAAACTATATTCCGAAGTTTATAAACATTCATTAACATATTTTAGATAACTTAGGTGGAATTGCAATAGTGATTTATTTGGTCGGCTTCTATATAAATGCGGAAATAATGCGTAGAAATTTGTCGTAACAGAAGGGATATTTACTTTCGTTTTGTGTGTCCGTATACCTATATAGATAAAATAATTGTTGTCTGAATATCAGTATAAAAGAGCATTTATCCTTTTTGTGACAACTGCATTTTTAAGAAGGACAGTATTAAAGCAATGAAATACTGAATTTCATACTGTTCTGATGAAATGCTGTTCCCCGTTTGAACGAATACACATTTGCCCTCCAGAAATTATATTATGGTTCAGTAGATATATATAATGCAGTTAATAATTAGCCCTTAAATTGGTGTCTGAAAACGTATATCTTAAAAAATGCAATATTTCTTCAATCTATTAAGGCAAAATGTCCGGCCGTCGTTTAGGGTTCACTTCTTAACGTTTCCTTACCGCAATACAGTGGGTGCAACTTAATCGGGTTAAACTAATCTCTACTTTTCACACAATTTTCAAAATATAAGTGGTGTGCAGCCTGATATAATTCGAATGAAGTCACTTAAACGACATGCCGTCATAGGGCACGAGTAAAAACATTTGTTTATTTCTTCTCAATATCCCGAAAAATCATATTAAATAATGAAAAATCTTACGACGGACTCCACTTTTGTGCCCACTGAATGGCCTTGGCTAAATGGATTCATTTCGCTTCCAAACGCGGAATACAGCCCTGCATTCGTTATTAGGAGGTTTTACCATTAATTTGTCATATATTGGAAACAGAAACATCAACACCAAAAATGCTTACTTCGCTTCAAATGAAATGATATGGATTAAGAGCAGTCTGTCGCTCTAGCTGGTAAACATTCACACAACGTTGTACAGGTTGCCATTATATCACAATCGTGCGGATCGCTTTCTATTTGAGTGCTCCCTTTAAAATTAGATTTTTAAAACTCTGAGACCCTACATATACGCAAATTATAAACGTCATCTGATTTGCACTATCGAAAAAGGTGAATCTGGACTGCGAGACCAGACTGCAGACGGAGTCCCGTCTTGCAGAGGCAGGGCCCGATCTCTTCGATGCCTGCCAGAAGCGGATTGAGGCTCTGATGGAAAAGGACCCCTACATACGTTTTCTTCGTTCGGCGTTATACTACAAACTGAAGGAGGTGACGGGCGTCTCAGCTGTAGTCACTTCTCATCCAACCGGCGTCCAGGACTGCGGCAACCCGGATAAGTCAGCCAGCATCTCCCCACCGGGCTGCGACACCTCGCCCTCCCTGTCCGTTCCCCAAAATTCGCTGCCCCCCGAGCAGACGGCATCGAGTCACCTGACTGATGAGGCGTCTGTTGCCGTACTGAACAAAACACCTGTAAAGGACTTCAATGCGTCTTTCCCTGAATCCCCGTACAGTCCTTTACTTGATGCCATCGTTGTCCATTTTCCTTACTCCACATCCGTAACTAACCTGGGACGTAAAAGCAGAGAGAAATTTCGGCCAAACAGACATTCTCTTGACCTAAGTGATATAGTTAGCAAGTAGCACGCAATTGATTTTGTTTTCTACGCAAACCATTAACAGACATCTGTATGTTAAGGGTTCCTTTGTTCATAAAATCAATGCTCAAAACGTCAAGTGTAACTGGTTACTTATATTGTTTAAACGTCTTTATTTCCCGTTTTGACTGTATGCATATGTTTGTGCCTCCTAAAGTCACAACATCCAATATTTTCCCTAACTGACGAGCAGAGTATCCAAACAAATATTAATAAACAGTTTTGCTCAAGAGAACTTTTCTTCTACAGCCTAGTCAAAGAAAGAAAGGGGAATTCTTTCGAGTTCCCTCTGATGAAACAACTAATCCTTTTAAGGGTCGGCGTGGAATATTACAGTTCAAAGCGCAATTAAGAAGATGTTACGGTAGCTTTAGACAATCTCTATGTATAGGTAAGAAGGGAGCAATAAGGTAACGATTAAGATGGATCGAAACATCAGGCCAGTTGACGTCATATTTTAGCCACTCCTACTGCTTACTCTCCAGCCGTAAAACATATACATCGCCGCCTAAACCATTATCCAATAACAGCTGCCAGCAAGCCGGCGATCCGCTGTAAAATAGACGTCTCTTGCTTGTTTTCCCAAAACTTTTGATGTGCTAAACATTCTAGTCACAATTCGGGGACGTAATATCACGGTTATTGAATAACGTTGTGTCGTCTAACCTGAAAGAGCTAACGTTCATTGTTCGCAAACCTGAAGACTATGTTTATGTTAACAACCACTTAAAATAACTTTAAAATCTCGGCTTAGAAGTTCAATGCATTTCTAATCAGGGCTAAACGTCATTAGACATGCAGGGATTTAATCAAGCACATGTGTCTGCAGCCAAGATTTCACCGGAATGCATGTTTCATCATACGCAAAGCGATGCCATTCCTCCATGTTACGGCCCCTTATGACAGAAGCTGTCGCCTTTCCCAGTTACCACCTTGCCAGCAATACAATTTTCACAGACGTTTCACGATAAAGTTACGATTTATAAGCTAGCCAATTCTGAAAAGAATGATGGCTCACTATATTCAAATACCAACGTAAACTTCTTCACTTTTCTGAGCCTTGTTCCTTGCCCAAATAAAACGAATGCTGAAGTTAAGCTTAAATTTCTGTAGATTCCGCAGTTGTTTACGATATTTTTTGCGGTTCATAAAATTTCACGCTGGCTTAAAGAACAATGTCCGAAGGACTCAAAATCATACATTATTGTCCGCGTAAAATTTATTTGTCGTCTTGAGTCAGGAGAGTTTACACATAGCCGGCCTGTAAACTCCGCATTGTCAAGGCAACCATCTTCCGTTCTGACTCTTTCGTGATTTCATACTTGAGGAGGCTTTCGAGTGAACGGATTATGTCAATTCTGAATTTTTCAGTTGATTTTGACGTGTTCGAAGACGCTGTGTGGTCCACCACACACATGGTTCATCCGACGCCATCGACTTTTGTTTAAATCCCCGTTCAAGGGCCCTGCATAACAAACAACAGGAAATGCAGGTGGGGCCTGGCTGTCCGCCGTCTGTTTTTCTCAATCCTTCTGTTGTGTCTGACACAGTTGACTTGCTGAAAGAAATATTTTTATTAATTTTTAGCATGCTAAAAGACTGTGACGGCTGGTTCAATTCTAGTCGATGTAGATAAACAATGTTGAAATTGAGCTCGCCGGTAAAATGAGTCTAGAATTTGAATAGTCATTTATAATCAAATTTGTTATTATTCAGTAAAGAAGCGCTGAGATATTTAAGAAAACGAAAATTAAGTTTGAGTTACCTCAGTGACTCCAAACCATATTATATAGTATTTAGTTGCACGTCTGATTAGATTGGATAGCCGATCTTGATAAGTCCTGAAATGTTTTCTATCACGATAGCCCACCTAGACAACGCTATTATAGTGATTATTATGCGCCTGGGCCTTATTTTATTCCGAATTTGCCAAGATTTTAGACTTTAAATACACTTCCCTTTGTTTACCGGAAAACAATCGCACCTAATAAAAACTACTACTTACTTTCTATACATTTTTTACATTAATTCTCGATGGTCCTATAAATTTAGCCGACGTTATAGGAAATGTTCAAAAAAACTGTTTAGCTAACTTGCTAGTACATCGCGCTGTCTTTGCATTTTACACTAGACGAAAGGGTATATTTAGGTTTTGAAAAGTTTCCTATTTTGGTTAATGTTTGAGCCAGATTGGTCATTTCACTGGCGTTTATCAGTTTCTGTCTACAGGGTGTATATTTTGAGCAAAAAGAAAATTATATAATAATCAACATCTTTAAGAAGGTATCATTTAGATTTTAATGAAACCTTGCAGTGAATGTTGCCGTTTTCATGAGGACCATTAATAAAATAATAGGTACGATGGCTTTCGGAGAGACATTGCGCGGCCTTAAAGATCTCATGATAAAAAAATTTTAAAAATACAAATGTGCCCTTTTTTCGACTATAATATTTAAAAAGCACACAAGTTACTACCCAATGAGTTAACAAAACAGATTTTCGGACATTCTTCTATAAAATATGCCACAATTTGTAAGGCGATCGTGGATCAATATGACGAAATGCATCTTATTTTAGCAGTCACTTTTGTCGGATGCTGTTTCTATGGGAGAAAACAAGGAAGAGCAGCTGAAATTCAGTTTAGCCTTTTGTAGGATTATGCTGCATGATAGTGAATATATTGACCCACCTAAAAAATAGTTTCTAATGAAAGACACATCTCAGAATTTCGTCTACCACTTCATGAAATCGGCCACTCACTGAATGTGACAAACCTAAGGTAGGTTTTACTGCAGTCTGCTCTGCAAAATTCGACTTACTCGGGAAACTTCGGCGTACTGAGTGTGTTACCCACAAAGACTTAAGAAGTAAGATACATTCTAATTTGCACCGCGCGTTTGTATCCGATCCTGTATGACGGAGTGACACAGAGGAGATTTTTACGCTGATAACAGGACAGGACATTTCTTCTCGGCAATCTAATAGAGGCGTGAGTTCTGGAAGGTGAGGATACCGACGGGACCTAGCGTGGGTGGGATTTGAGGGCATTCGCCGTCGTTGTCATGATGACTCAAGTGGAGAGTCCATTACTTTGGCGATAACGTCTGACTGTCTGCTGTTCCGTGCGAACATGTGTCTAATACCAACGACGGGACTAAAAGGAGGTAATAAGAGCGAAACGCCGAAATATTCTAGGACTACTCGTAACTTTTACATCGGTCTTTGCGTCTCAACGCACATTTTGCAAAATGTTCTTATTACTTACTATTGACCTCAGTTTTCTAAATTAACTCCCACTATTCGTTGTCGATGAACAGGAGACTGCTTTGTGACCACCTTTGGAGATTTCCACAATGCTTTCAATACTCCTTAAGTTCTAATACAAAATTTTACTTAAATAAATTTTTGAAGAGGCAATATAGGTTAGATTAATTTGATCAGTCCTCCATGTGTTGCAGTTATTTATTGCCGTAAATACAAAATAGATCGTTTTACTTGTGAACAACAATTCAGTGATTTTTGAGTAGTTGCATGGCTTCGACTTTTCCCGTCGCAATATTCTGTAGCTCATTTATACTCTGCGTATGCTACGTGCTGATATGTAAGCGATATTTATAAGCCATTTATAACCGGATATAAGCTAGCCAGTCAAAAAAATGTAATTGGTAATTGTGCCTGAAATAGCACAATTGTCAACTGGCCGTCTGCCCGCTGAGGATGTTTACATTGTTGAGGACTAAAAAAGCCAGGCCGGCTATATAGATTTTAGGCCAAAAATTGCAGGACCACACTGTGCAATAAATAGGCTAATTCGAAAACTGTCAACCGAAATTCTGAAATGCCTTTTCGTTTTGAAAAGTTTAATTAAGTAGCTTTGTAAAACAGAACATTGCACAGCATAATTCTATAATAATTCTGTTACCTCAGAATGTCCGCTCTCGAATAAACCTTTGTGTGGCTGAATGCAAAAAGTTTACTCCGCAAAAAATGACTAAAAGTGAAGCATGACTTCTTCTAATTGATTTTCGATGCCCTTGAAAATTCAATTAAATTTCATAGAAAACATGCATGAACACATTTATTCTTTTGTAAATTCGGTGGAAAATTGTGTCTTTTTCTAATTCTGTACTAAAAAATGGGCATAATTCGGTTTTCAAAAAAGTTTCTGGTCCCGAAATAGTTTTGAAGTCAATCTGCCATTACACTTGCATTCAGAATTTTCAATCCATAAGTCGTAATTTTTTTCGCGTTTGGAAAATTATATTTGCCCCTACTTTAGTAAGAGAAGACTATATAAGGACCATGTAATTTAGCAGTAGATTTGAACCATATTGCTGATTTGGCAAGTCACGTTTGTAAACGAAGTGACATGACGTTTTATAAAGGCCATTTCACCGTTATACAAAATTTCACAATTATAAAGTTTTTTAAAACTGAATTATACCATTCTTTCGTGTATAAAATTGGAAGAACACGCAAGCTTCCACAACCGGGCAAAATAATGAATATGTTAATGCATGTGTTCTATAAAATATAATTGCGTTTTTAAGTACATTAAAGATCGATGAGAAAAATGTATGCTACTTGAGTAATCATTTATGTGAAGTATCGAGTTTGCGTGCAGTCTAAAAGGCGTGCTGTCGAAAGCTGACATCCTAAGGTAATCGAATTACTATAGAATTAACATGAATGAGGATTGACTTTACAATCCTAGTTAATTAATCTTTTCAAATCAAAGGGGATTTTGAAATTTCAGTTGACATTACATGTGTTAGCCCAATTACTGTATGTGGTGTATCCTAAGAAATAAGTATATGTTTTTTTTTAATCGAAAGAGTGATCTAAGCGATGTTGCAGTACATCATACAGAATAATCATGTGACATTTAACCGCTCAACGAAGTCTCTTTTGAATGTACTGGTTTTGGTACTACGCACTTGTCTTATTAATTTATTATATCGTTATAACTGTAAAGGTATTTTACAGAAAGCAAGTATACATGATCGGTTTTCTTTTTTTGCAACGGCTTACGTTTACAATTTTAATAAGCGAATAAAGAAATTCCGTTTTCAAAATGTTTATAAATATGATATGCCAGAAACCGCAAGACGTTCATTCAAATAACATTGCATATGTCTATTTAAATATGTATTTTGAAAGATACATCATGGCGCTTATGCAGCCTAAAATCTTCTTTGTCACATTTTGTGTCTTAGACCAATGTATGACTTTTCCTACGTCGGACGTATGTGCTTTGTATTTTAGAAACCATAAATGCAAATAAACCGGCACGGTTAGTTTGAAATCCTCGGGAAATCTAGGAAGGTTTGCGAACTAGAGCCCTAACTGTTGGCTTACTGTTTGAAGGAAACATATTTCTCTACATGATAAGAGCAGCAGAGCACATGCAGGGTATAATCATTGTTTAAAGTTAAAAGACCGTCAGAAATAAGGGCATTTACTCCGGTGACCAAAGAGATGCTAGCTGAATCCTTGGATGTCCGGCACATCTTATGGATGTATTCTATATAATCGATATTGCAAACACCTAATGAATCGTTTCTAATCAAAAAGAGATTTTGGAATTTCGGTTAACATATCCAGTGACCTATCTCAGATAGATACGGTAGAGCACAATCAAAATGAGGCCGGGTAATTTGTCAACAAGATCGTTAGATAATAAGATATATCAATTATTTCAAACGGTTTATTTGTCCTTCGGTTTTCCGTACTTTTTATTTTTTACACGTTCCATTCATGGATAAATATCTTCTGTCTGACTGAATTAATTTACAACTAGTCCATTGTTTGTTATTGCATGTAAAACACAGGACAGAAACTTGTCGTTTTTCTTTGTTGGACGTTTGAATGCAGACGAGACACTATTTGTGATTACAATAGCTCAATTGTCTGGCACAGATGAGCCCTAATGGTTGCAGTCTCGACTGTCGGACTGACGTCAGAAAATTTATTGGTTTCTAGCAAATGTTGGACTGCCTCATGTCCAGTTGGCGACCCAACCGGTTAGACAGTGGACTCGCCCTCATTTAGCAGTCATTTATTATAGCCTTGTCAGTGGAACAGAAGAGGATGGATAATAGGGCGGAAGTCATACACAAATTTGTCTACTTCGCATTTACCCATTAACATTTTGGTAAATTATGCACAGAGTAGTCGCAGAACGTTTCTGACTCGGGGTTGACTGTCGGAAACATAGAATTTCTGGCAGATATTGGGATTTAGGGCGTACTTACGCGATTATCTGAGTCTGAAAATTTGTTTTGGACGAGACGACTGAGGACCATATGCGTAGCAAGCGTAAGTTCAGAATTAGATATCCGTCCGTCTACTGCATCTCGTCACTAGCTTTAAAGGTTTTGACTTATTTTTAGTTTTGACAGACAGCACAAAGTGATTGATGTTTGGTCACTAAGCCCAATGTGGGAATTTTATTGCTGGTTCTGCCTGCTCCGTTTTTCGCACGATCATTTGGATGACTGTGAGATTCCGAGAGAAGTCAGTCCATCCAGAGTATTGGTTTTGCTAGTTTCCCAAAATCATTTGAGTGTTCTTTTCACTGCATTGCAATATGCCTCATTAAAGTTACCATTGTCTGTGTTGCCTCATGTTCGTAAAGCAAATGATATAAAAAACACAACTTATTGCAAAATATGGCCTACTAGAACCACATTTATGCAGGTCTCTCTGGCACCTACGCAGGTAATTTATTTTGCGCCCTGTGGACAGCCTGTTAGTTGAGTTTCACATTCATATTTTTCTGATAGTTATGCCCATCAACAGTCAGAATTCGTTGTCGGCAAACTCTGGTAAATACTAATAAATGATATTTACTTCGCTGTACGCTTTGTCTTTTATTCTAACTGGCTGGAATATCGGAGTGTTCCTCGCAAAGGTTTTATTATCAACAATGCCGTATATCAGATGCGTCGAAGAATGCAAAAGCGCCCCTGAGGCTACTTCTTTGGAAAAATCTCCGAAGCTCTAAACCCGCCTCAATGCAATCTACTGCAATTTATTTGGCAAGGATAGTCCTAACGGAATTTTTAGCTAAATGGCATGACCACATACACTTATGGCATTTAGCCAGACTCATAAAATGTCAACATAAATCATGAATTTGTTTTCGGTTGGAAGGAAATACTAAGATGTGCTTTACAAATAATTCTGACGTAAACTTTAGATGTCCAATTACAAATTTGATGGTTTTTGAATGCACGGCTTTCCGATTGCCTGGCAAAATTACACCCGGCAAAATGATAAATTAAGCCAAATGACCTCCTTGATGCAGGCTTTCAAATAAATCTACTAAAAAGTTAATAATAAAAATAATCTGTAGCTAGGAAGTTCATACATTCAAAGAAAGTGTGATGTGTGTTCAAATAGAATATATGTAGTTATCCAAATTTTGGAGACCATGAGTGCGCATTTATACACTCATCAGTGCTGCTTGCACAACGCGTAATTAGGAAAACAGAAGACACGTGAGATAACTGTAAAATTGAAGGTTATTAGCAGTGTTGAAACGTGCAAACAGGCAGCTAATTCGGATTTTCGCCTGAGTGGTCTTTGACTTGCAAAATCTTCGCAACTCCAGTCATTTCATCCGTTGCTTCCATTTCTGACAATAGATACTTGCTCGGTTCCCAAATCAAAGATACATAGAAAAGTGACCTTGGCACTCAATTGGTTCTCTTCACTTGTATATACACATGTAATTTGAGCATTCAGCTTTTGTATAAAACCACATAGTCCATTTAAACGGTCACATAAAATAGCAGCTCTTTGTAAGTTTGTTGCGAGGTTTCTAAGAACAGATAATGACGATTTTAGATGAACGACAATATTAGTTGACATTTAAAGTGAAAATCCACGACAGGGAAGCAGTGCGAATTTCTGTCCATGAAACAATTACTACTGCCGTTCCTATATACGTAGCTGTTAATTATTGTCCAGGTTTATTGTCAAAGATAAAACAATTAATAAATATTCGTTTTCAGTTGTGACTTGACTTTGAAAAATTCGGCAATCGCTGCGACGCTCGGGGAAAGCTTTAATACAGCCAACGAAGGCTGATACAGCAAACTGAATACTCAGTCAGGTTTTCCAATGGAATTCATCTAAAACCCACCAGATGATCACCGGGATTGGTTAGCTAATAGGTTTTACGCAGGTTCATACTTTAACCAGTTTGCCCATGTCAGTTCAGTGCAAAACAGAAGCGTTTTTTGACTTTCTCTTTCTGTGCTGCCTTTGGTTTGCTCCAGTATGAAACAACTTCCACAGTGTTCTGACCCCCGGCAAATAATGCTCTTTTATCAGTAGTGCCTCGAGGATATTTGCGTAATTTATGGGCTCCACATTTCTGACGAGGCAATTTACTATGGACTTCTTTCTTCTTGAACAAACGTTTACTATTAATTAGAGGCTTTGGCCTGTGTAACGTGCCGAGCATTTCGCCTTTTTTAACTTTTCGTTTGCTTCGGGCTACTAGTTAGTTTTTTGATCACCTTACCATGGTCCATGGACATTAGATTAAGGATTCAAATTGTTTTCCTCAGGTAGTTCAGCCAAAAGGCATCAACATTTTATTTTATGTAATCCCGTCCGTTGCAGTACTTTCATTCGAATTACGCTTTCGCCAATACATTAAACTGCTTGTTAAGTCTCCTACTGGCTCTGCATTTGCGTCCAAATAAAATCCATCACCAAAATGCATTTAATGGGAACAATTGTTTAATTATATAGGCCGCAGGAATATATAGACACCCTGAATTGAAGTTACACCGCTGCTTATTTTTTAGCTTCAAATATGCCAGTTTCTTACACTAACCCTCGCCATTAATTGGACACCACGTTTATGCGGGATAAAACCTCTTGTAACTAAAGGGAAGTCAAGCGTCCCTTGTTCTGCAAGTTTGAGTGCTTTCTGCGCGTTTCGTTGAGACAATGAAATTAAACAATAGCGTCTCTCTGTGCTCTTTACCTAGTCACGTTTAAATCACATTACGGTTTAAAACAATGTCTATCCCGAGATTTTTGTGCAGTCAGCCTCATAAGCTGTATATCTCATACTTAACGACAGCATTAGGAAACACAAGAGAGAAGTAGATAATTAAAAATTAAAAAGACTTTTTCCAAAGTTTACTGACATTTTCTTATACCACGTGGACTAAGAAGTTATAAAACTCTTGCATTCACATGACTTAAGCACCTCAGGTCATATCCAGGGTCTACTGTACCAGCAAAACGTGTTTCGGCATTGTGTATAGCTAAGAGGTTAATGGCGTATTTTTGGAGGTCTCTTATGGAACACTTTAATCGAACGTATAAAGTCTTTTGATGAAGGCCTAAGATGAACGACGACGTTAGTCCAGTCACTCTGATTAATTTTACCTAACGACATCGCAATTTGAATTCATTTCAAAAATGCGCGTGCTATAAGCAGCCGCATCTTGCAAGATATTTGTGTTCAGCGGGCAGTAGTGTCACAAATAAGTGAATCAACTGTCTCCAAAAGTATAAATTGTCTTCCTCTGCATTACTTTGCCCTTCTGTGACCAACAAAGGCAACCGTAAATGTGTAGTTTCTGATTGGTGATCTCACAACTGCATAAACAAAAGTTCATTAAATTTCCTCACTAGTCAAAAATGTATCTTTTGGTTTTTTTAAATCTTCGTTTTTACATGTCTTTCAAATGTAGAAAGTAGTCTGCATCGCCCTATAAGGCTGTACTGTGTGATAGTAAATGATGGCAACGTGTTCTGCTTTTTCATGGTTAGGCAAGTGGTTTCTTCAGTGGAGTTAGAGCACTTTGAATCCAACAACATATAAGAATCGTTTAAAAAATTGTAGCATCACACCACAGTTAATTTTCGCCGAAAGTCCGGCGTAATCAAGTTACTTTATGATGGGTTTAGATAATAACAGTCAGAACCATTCATCATTCATCAAACATGGTAATTAAACATGATAAGCACCAAAGCATAAGGGATTGCTAGTTTGTTTGACCGATTTCCTAGGTATGGGATTAGCAGGATGATTGGGACGTCAGTTTACTTCGGCTATGTATACTTTTCGAATGTAGGAAGGATTACTCCATCCACAGCATTTCCCGCGCTTAGTCAATTCTTATGCATTGGCAAACGCAATTAGACTTCAGGCGAAAGGAAAAGCAAACAAGGATTTTTCAGCGTCCTGTATGAAGGCAGTCAAGCTTTTTATAATCTCGCCCTAAGGTAGTGGGAGTTTATATCGTCTGCATAATTTAAATTAAAGGTCGTCTTTTGTCCTCCGCTAAAGATATACGATACTCCCTGTGAGAAAGTCCATGAGGGAAATCTTATCTTGAATATATATGACAATCATCACTGCGTAAGCTGTATAAAACACTATTTGCATATTTGTATCACTTACAGGCATTATCCTCAAACAAACGAAAATCAAACTAAATGCAAAATATTACCAACACGTAAAGTCTACCCCAATTTTAAAATTGGTGTAGGTCCTGCAAGGAAGACAACATAAGGACTGTGTGTCTGGGTCTTTTATCCGGAAAATGGTACTTACTTTCACCGTCGTCCACAGTTATTTAAAAAACACATACTAGTAAGTCAGGTGTCCTCCGCACATGTAACTCACCCATGTGAAACCTCAAATGCATACCAATCAATAAATGGAATAAAATTTTAGACTGCGTCGCACAAAGTTTATGTCCACAGTCGACTGACGAATACGCAAAGGGAAAAAACTCGCTATTATTCAAGTCGTTCTGCAAAAAACTGGCTTTCCTGAGAATTGTATCACTTAAAATATAGAATGGTGTCCACACAATCATGCGTGACGGTGGCTTATAAGGAGTTATTTCTCTTACCGCCGTTTTTAAATGGGCGATACCTAACGAATTCACTTCTAAATTGCTGTTTGAATGCTGCTTTTGCGCGCTCATGCACGGCTGCAAAGATAAAACTAGTTTACACAAACCCACCATTTCTTTGTCATAAATTTGAGGATAGACTGCCCTTCCAGACCTCGATATCGTGCATATATGCCTATACTTACTGCTGTGGGGCCGGTTATATTGGTGGAACAACTAGGCGCCCATCCATGCGATTGCGAGAGCGCTTTATGGCCTGGTTAAATCATGACATATAAGAGCTCAATTCCTGCAAAATTGTGACTCAGATGGTTGACAGCGGTCACTGGGTAGACAGCAAGCATGCATTTTGAGTCATTCATAAAGTTCCAGCGCAACACCTACAGTTCCTGCATTGGCAAATACTAGCAACGACAGAGATAGAGCTCATGCGGTTAAACAATCCAAACTTGTACTCGCATAAAGCGTTCATACCGGCCTAGGGATTCCCGGGACAAGGATTGACACAGCATTTGTGTCCAGACTTTCCTGTACGGCGCGATACGGTGACGAAAATTAGACCTAGCTAGATGTCAGTCACCGCCTTTTCCTCTTCGCTCCTGACCCTCGAACGACGGTTAACGATCTCCCCAATATTTGCTGTGAATTGGCTGCTTAAACCTCTTGTATTCTTTCCTCCTATATTACTGTAGTGTCCTGCTTATAAACAATCAAATTTGGGGCGTCAGACAACCGAGTTGCGCGCCTGCTGCAGGAAGCGTGACAATCAACTAAGGACACGATTAATCGACATATTGATCTGACAATCGCTTATTAAGCACTACGTGAACCAATCAGCAGCGCAGCTGGTGTTCATACCCGGCAGAGATGAACTAACTATGCGATGAGTTGTACAGTATTTTCATTCCTTGACGATGGGCTCGCGTGATAGTTCGAAACGTCGGATAAATAATACATTGTCCTCAGCAATTGCCATCCCGTCTTCTGCTTTACAATCAAATGAGTAAGTTTTCCGAATTCCGCTATATCAAGATTTAAATGAGTGTTCTTAACGTTTCTTAAAATTATCAACTCACAATGAATGCAGTTGTATTTATGAAAATACTTGTTTGGTAAATGTATCTAGTATTTTCGCGATAAAAACGTGTGCTACAAACTTCGTTATGATTGTAATAAATCCGCAATTTTTAAACAAAAATTAATTTCAAATTTTACTTTAAAAATTTTGAGAGCATTAAACAACATCTGATTCAAGAAAACGCGAGTTTTGTGTTACAATTGGTCTTACAACAGACGGGCTATAGTTGTGCAGGCAACGATGATATTTTCATTTTTATGAAGTTAGAGTTTTTGACAGAAAACTATGTATCAAGTAGTCCGTTCCCTCTGGACTACCGGCGTTAATATTCAGTAATCTTCTTGTGCAATAATACAACGACTGCTTGTTTGAATGACATGTCAAAAATAACAGTAGTGCGAAAATAAAATCTGCGATTTTTGAAAGCCGACACAATCACCATAGGATATTTTGTGAAAAAGGACGGTTTTGTTTCAATAGGCGAAATGTCATTAAACGTTATACTATTCCTTAGAGGCGGACTAACATAAAAGTCTAACAGTGACACGTAGACAGAAAAATACTGACATCCAAATATTTCTATGTCCTTTTTGTTTGTAACTATATTTAGGAAGCGCACTTTATGATGACATCGGTCAAAGTGCAACTCTCAACGGCGTCCTTTAAGCCGAATTCTAATTTAAACACTAGGCGTTCATTTTATTTGGATCTTTTGACGTAGTTAAAATGTGGAACGAAGTAAATGAAACAAAGTATTTTCTGGGGATCACTGCAGATGCATTCGGACCTTTCATCTGTGTCCTAATATTTCAGGGAGGAATACGCACTTGGACGCAGACGTTTTAAGCATTACTGAAAACTCACATCCGATGTGAAATGCAATGCAGAAGAAGTTTGCACATAAATGTAATGATGAGAAATCTGTAATGTTTCTTTGCATATGAAAAGAACTACTTACCCAGCAGATGGCTTAGCTCAATGGCTAACTAAGTCCTTTGTCCAGCCTTGGGTAGTCGTAACCCATAGCTGAAGTATGGCTGATAGTAATAATACAATTAAGCGCGAACATGCCAGCTTCCAATGTTGTTTGCGTATTGAATTTCACTCAATGTTTCACTAGGGCCGAAAGCCTGCCTTCAGTGCGCTAGTGTCCGGCCTTAACTCTCTGCTAACTGATGGCAACTGAGAGATCAGAGCCGGTCACCCAGAATCTGAATTCTTTTCGACTTCATCTAACTGTTTTCTTCCTAGTCAGACCCTCAGATTGCGAAACAGTCGACTACAGTCTGGACAAATGTCCTTGAACATAATTTAAAATTGACAAGAAATTGTAAAGAAACGCGTTTACGTCCGGTCTCTATCATAACCGCACGACTTAAGACAGGGTAAAAATATCCAGTTGACTAGAACTTCATGAAGTCCAAACCCGAAGGCCTGCAAAGGGGAAGGATGAATAATTAAAAAGTTACGATTGAACCACAGCACTCGCAGTTGTCTGGGTACAGTAATGACCCCTTCAATGCAAATAAGCAAGATCTCTGAACACAGCTAAATTGATCGACCTAAGGAGACCGTGTCAAAAAGTTCCTGTTCGTGTCTAAAAAATTCCTAGTTAGCAATAAATGCCGCAAAGTTTGCAGCTGTTTTCACATAGAACATTCAATCTTGCATTTGATAGAAATGATTATTGGCCTTCATAAGAGAGGAAACATGATACAACAATTTCCGTTCGAGTGAGAAACCGAGACGTCAGACAAATAAAATTTCTCTTAATTCATCGCATGTCTCTCTTCTTAACTTAGTCGCGAAAGTCGTAGCTTTTATTGTACGTTTTACACAGTTTTTAGTTAAAACATAAAATGAACTGTTTTAAAGGTACTTTTGATCTCAGTAACATAAGGCTTTGAGCGTTTTGTTTGAATTATAACTGGACTTTATATCGGCCGAAATTCTCAAAATTATACAATCCTAAAAAAATTAAAAGGATGGATTTCGTTGGTACATTTTCTGAGCAAAGCAGGGATTATATTATGATGCAGGGATGTGCACTATTTTTACAATGAGATCGGATAAATTGTTAGCCAAAATTTAATAATGCTTTTCGGCTTAAGAAGGATTACCTGGTTGAGGTCGTAATATCACATTGTCAGGAGATATAATATCATAATGTTTCCAACCCATTATAGTGTAGCTTTTATGTGCACTTTTTGACTTCCTGTAATGTCCGCAAACGACACAGTGGACACCTATGTGCTTTTAACATAAGCAGCCAATATCTTTATATATGGGTATGGCTGGCTGACGACGGTTAATTAGCCAGAAATGGCCATTCCAGTCTCCCTTGTCTTTGTCGGTAATATCATTCTGCCTATATGTCATGCGCCGCTGCGCGGCTGCTGGTTGGGCTCGAGAGAGAGCCCTTTTGGTGAGCGCCCAATAACATTATATATATATATATATATTCGAATACATTATATAAAACGCATGCAAGAAATCATGTGTTGTTTGCCCACTTAATAGAAAAGCATGTCTATTTTACATGTTTTACACAAAGAAATGATTTTTAAGCTTTCAAAGAAATTTTCAAATAACTGAATAGTTTCTGGGCAGCTCATCCATTGCAATTGCATCTTAAGTTTTCATTCTACAAGATGTATACTGTTTTCGCGATAAGAGACATATGGACATCCATGACTTAGAGAAAAAAATACATGTTTTGTAATGGTGCGAACTGTGTTTACTTCACGTAAATCGTTCATAAATGGATAGGTACGATTGTTTGCGAATGGAAATTACCTAGACTTAACAACCATATAATTAGAAACATTTGAAAGCAAAGAAGTACTATTTTGAATACCAAACGCGAAGAAGCATAATTAATCCCCAAATCAACCAAAGGCATCTTGTTCTATAAAAGATACTTGTATTTATATGTCCATCATAAATTAATGCAAAAACTGAAAATTGTACAGGGATGTGTCTAAAAATAATTGATAATATAATCCTTCCTCTGTAATCCTGCCTACCTAAAAACGCTGTTCAGAATTGCGGCTAACATTTCATTGTATCAGACACAGACTTTGGGACTTGCCTATTCAGAAATTAAATCTCCGCGGAAAAATAACAGAGGTAGACTCGACAATAATTTCTACACTGTTCTAAATTTGGTAAGACGCGCGCCTACAAGATATTAATATTTTATGAAAGAACAGACTCTAGCCAAAGCTGATTAGGAGGGTTAACCTGCTCAACTGTAAATTAAAAAGTACGGGAAATTCCCTCGGGAGATAATGAATGACAAAATTATGTGTGAAGGAGTAGTAATCATTTTAACAATCATGTATACGTTTGTCTGAAGCAATGGGCAAATATAAGATACGGCGACTTTTGATTTTTCTACTGCGGGATAAGCTAACGATGTTGCGCCATTTTGAAAAACTGTAAATTGCCCGAGTTATTATGCCAACGAACGTTAATTTCAGTTTGTTGTGCAACAAAATTATTTTACAAACAGTAATGCGCGCGAAGCCTGTATATGGTTTTCTGCAGATAAAATTTGGGTTTGAAATGAATTAAGCGTTTCAGCTATCGGTTTTGACAAATGCACCAACGCAAGTTGCAGAAAGTGCGTCCTGTACGTTTGTGTTGGATGATGAAATTTACAACATTAAATTGACTATATAATGCCATAAAACAGATTTCAGTAAATTCATGAATCTGACGTCATTCGAGGTAATTAAGAAATGTAAAATTAATTAACATATTATGCGGATGTTCGGAATGGCTCATTTGAGGCGGCTTCATTTGCTGATGTTCATAATCAAAACTGTTTGCAAAGATAGAGCCACGTTGTGTGATTGGCTTCATAGATAAATCAAAAGCCTCTGAGGACACAGCATTATTTGCGCTGCCAAGATGTCGTGATATTTTAGTTAAATCGAAAGTGTTCTGGTCTTGGCAGGACGGGGGTGCTGTTACATAACACGAAAAATCGACTGCAAAGATTATTCCGAATTTGGTTCGATAATAAATAATGTCGCCAGATAAGCCAAATGATAAGCGAATGAAGAATGGATAAAATTTCACCTTTTAGAGTTTGCCTCCGGCTTAACAGCAGTTATAAAATAAACATCCATTTTTGCTTTTCAGATTTCGCTACATGCCATTATATGCAATTATGTCAAATTACATGGTTAAAAGATTTTATTTAATAAGAAAATTGATATTTTCCATTGAAATTTGAAAGCGCCTTTGGATATTTTCTGGGATTTAAATGTACGCATTGCAAGCAGTCTTAATGTACTATTTGAATTTAATCCTTATTTTGCGCTGCATTATAGGTTGACAACGAAAAACTTCAAATAACTGAACTTCATCCGTAAAGATGCCGTTTCAAGTATTAGCGCTTTGATACATACGTATGTTCAGTTGGTTGGAAAGCCCTTGGTTGCATTGTTTTAACAAGTGCGGTGGGTTTACACTTCTAGTAGGTCTTAAACGAAGTCCAACAAAGTCAACTTGCATTTATAGCACAGCGTAAAAGGAGCATATCGCATTAAGTTGGACCTGCGACTAGACATGTATTTTACTAATAAACTAAAACGAGAGAAAACAATACAAAGATGTATTTTAAATGACCACATAACAATGTGCTTCGCGAATTCTCTCATTACCGGAACAGGCTTACGAATACAAATTTTATGCTAGATTATGAATATCAATTTATTTGGACCATATACTTTTCAACCCAGACGATTTCAAGCTGAAGTTGACTTGCTAAATAAAAATGAGACTGTTCCACAAAAACATATGTTATTAAGCTTTTGTTGCACATACTAAGGACATTTCCAGATAGGGTAATGGCATTTCCTAGTTATAGGCTGTGGAATAAAGGTAAACTCAGATTAGGCAATTGGTCATAGTAGTACTTATATGGCATTCAAAGATAAGCTCAAGAACCACATTTATGCTGCCCTGAAACTTCAAAAACAAACAGGCTTCCATTGTTGGAGTAGGTAACGTATCGCGCCACACGGTATTTATAAAGGAGTGACGATCATGTTACCGCGGCTGTACGTATACAGGGCTATCTCGGTAATGTACGCGGGGGGGTGTTTGGTCGACTTTGGTGCTCACCGCCCGTATATGCACAGGAAGCATCTCTGTGGCTGCGTCCTAAAGGGTGAAGGATGGTGTCTGCTGCCTTCAATGGACACGCACACCGCAATGCTGACTCACCACCACCACCACCACCACCACCACCACCACCACCACCACCACCACCACCACCACCACCACCACCAACACCACCACCACCACCACTGGCACCACCACCACCAAGTATCAAGAATGATTATTGTGTAGCATTATTGGAAAGTATCCCAGTCCTGTCTTGTTGCTTCCATCACTACTCCGGCAGACGGGAAGAAATGTGGTCAGGGGGACGCAAACAATACTACTGACTCGGAACGATGACTAAAGCCAACTGGAATGCCGATGGCGGCCAATAATTTTCAAACGCAGATTGACAGCAGTCATCCTTCGTCCCGCTCTGCCTCGTCGACTACAGAGACGATCCCTTTCCGCGTATACGAGCGAGGAACGCCAAAGCCGATTAAAGTTGTCCCCACCTTTACTGTTGAAATAAAGCCGTATAATTAACGCCGTGTTAACATGGCCAAATACTGTGCGACACTGTACGATAATCACCGACGATGGAGCTAGTTTGCTTTTGAAGCGTCAAGAGAATACAACCATGGTTCCCGAATTTGCGTCTTTTACTCGTTTATAATGTACAGTACGTTATGAAACCTAATGGCAACAACTAATAAGAAAACATTCGGCGTCTCGGACGTTGCGCATTTTGCAGAAAGTGTGTCCTCAGAATTTTAGCAGGCACAATGTTTTTAAATTTACGATATATTCGGACGACGTCTTATGCTTATACATGTCATAGGCTTAGTTTGTACATTTGAGCGGGATTTTTATATGACAGGCAAGTAATCTGGTCTCGACAGTTTTAAAAAAACAGACCCTATCGCAATTAAAAAGTTATTTTAGAACGATGTTAACCGTGAAAATCAGCTTTCCAACAAGGATTATTTTGAGCGGACCAGATGTTTTCGCGATAAGTAGCAGTCCGATTGTGAGATACGAGTGATTCCTGACCCTTAAGTGCAGCGGTAACAGACGCAGCCAATTTTTTGTTCAAATGGGCCGAAATTGTTTTGCCGCTTAGGAACCTCCATGTTTTGTCACCAAAGTGATCATCATTGAAATGTCATTTTCACTTTCGAAGAAATGGAACATCATTTTAGGAGGTCCAAATTCTGGAAACACGCAATACAGAAATAAACCGAGCAAAAATTAGCAGTTTCAGCCGTATATCCATAATCGCAGAACGCGGCGTAAACGAAAGCATTGTGAGCATTATAAAGAGAAAGGCATTTTAATAATTTTGCGATAGGAAACATTGGTATTTTGGCAAGAAGAAAGAAAAACACAAATAAACCACAACTCTTTTACGTACAGTGTACAAATGTAATGCAGAATTAAAGCTCCATGGAAAAGGAAAATTACATAAAGGATGTTTTCACCGATCAAAGGAATATTCGCTGTTGGCTTTTGTTGTGAACGTTTAGGCGACTCAACAATGGTGTTCAGTGTTTGGCTTAGTCTTCCAATGTGACTCAAATGAATATTTACACCCAAAAGAACACCCAAACACTTGCAATGCTGGAAGATGTGTTCACGAGGTATCCTATTTTGAAAGCTTCAATAGACATATAACACATAGACTTTCTTTACGGGTAGTCGATTGAAAACACTTAAAATCATGAAGCATTCAGGCAAATTTTGAGGCTGATCTAAAAGTCATTGTACATCAGAAAAAAGGAGAAATGAGAATTAGTTTTATCAAGAAGTCCCCTCCTTAGTTACATAAAAGGGTATGTTAACGATTGTATCGGTCAACTATATTTAAATGTACTAGCCCAGAAGGGGACTGCCAACAAGCGCCAGTAATATCTTTTGTTCTTTTAAAGCTCGTATCTGCGAAATCAAAGAAAAATCAAATTCGCTTAACTGAAACGCATCTAAATCAATTAAATAGCATAAAGAATACTACGGATTCTCGAAAAACCATTTTAAGGACCATAGTAAGAACGTAGGGTGTCGGTTAAGCAAAATATATAAAGCTCATGGACAAAATCTAAATGCAAATTGAACTAAAGTTTTGTTTAGTAATTTTGAGTTGTTTTTTTTGAATAGACGAGTTTTCGATACCTTGAACAAGTTTAGTTAAATAAGGTTCAATCGTTTAGGAGTTTACTTATAGTTTAATTTTTTTAAAAAAATTATGTTTTTAAACAAACTAACGTTACATTTAGCATTTATTTTATGCTAAATTAAACTTTGCATTATGGTAATTTTTATTAGGCCCGTATTATTTATGAAGGCACAGAATTAGCCTGTAGTTTAATAGAACAGTCATGCTTAGTTTGGTGACGGTCGGTGAAATTACAAAGTAGCTAGGATAGTAATCAGATAAGGGCGGAATACCTAAGCCCGCTAAATATCTAATTCTTTGAGTCGTAGTTGACGTCATCTAGTAGTTCCTACCTGCCTTCAAGTTAATCGGCACACAAGATGTTAGAACTCTTCACACGGAGACTCAGCCAACGTCGACCTAAAAGTGAATATCAAGTGTTCTATGCGCGGCTTGTTTGTTTGTGCGAACACACATACACACGGAAACAGACAAAGCCAGACATTAACGTCGAAGAAAACCGAGCTTTATACAGGACAATGGCTTTACTTCGCCGAAAAAAGCTAGATAATTAAAGTTATATTACAAACATGAGAAAATCTCAGAATAGTACAAGCAAAACCCGGAAGCAACGAAACCTGTCAGCCCACTCCTGAAATAGGCACCGAGCATTGTAGTCAGTTCTTTCTCTAAACTGAATATTTCGTTGCAACTCTATTGGTCGCGATGGCAGCCGGTTATAATAGCCGACCACATTGCCAGTAATCCGTTGCAAAGTCTGCGCACCGTCTCAACGGCGTGATCCCGAATTTTATTCCTGGTACTCCCGAGCTTTCAAGTCAGTTGGCTGGGCTAAAGTGGTAATGGCAGCGTAACTTATCATCCATACGTCGTATCTTTCGTTGAAATTGTTCTAGATGTAGCGCTCTCAAAAGGTCACAGTATTTTAAGTCTCTCTTAACCGCTTTGCATAACAGTTTATGCCTTCAGTCTGAAAATATCTGTAAACCTTGAAGTTGTTTTTTTTATTTTTCTACATGTGCGCACGCTGACTTGCCGAGTTGTAAATCTTGGAATAACTGAATTTGAAGCTCTCGGAGCGTCTCCTACGTTTTTGCATAAGTTTCATCTGCATTAAAAGGCCTATACTTCGGATCCGTAACACCGTTGCCAGAAAAAGTGTCATAAAAATTCAGTTAGCAGATGCTGGTTCACACCAGTCAGGTAGGGGATGTGGTAAGGTAAACCTGATCGTGACCAGATTTTTCATTGAAAAAGAAACTTGGTTTTGGAAATTGTAGGGAATTGCAAGCGAATATGCAAAAACCAGGGATTAAATTAAAAAAAATTTCTTTTTCGTCAAACGTATCGTGTTTACACTCGATAAAACAATCATGCGTTGGATCAGATGATAGTAGTAGGTAGAGAAACGTTGCATTATTTTTGTGCTACAGTTCATATTTAAACCGCGCGTTCATCACAGGCGATGTAACTTGATGCGACGACTTTATAATTATTGTCGAACAAATAAGTGCCACATGCTCATCAACGGTAGTGATTATTAGTAATTAAGACCATTCATACTGGCGATGGGAAAAATGTCCGTTTGCGCATTTCCCTCTAAGTAATCATTCTGCTCAGGCATTCTAACCCCAGAATATGGGGACTGGGCCAGGGGACTGTAAATTAACCACACCACAGCTCATGCAGTTATCAGCTCTAAAAATATGTCATCCCATTCGAACTTTGAGGTGAGGACGGGTTGTATCAAATGGGTCGCTGAGTTGGAGCTGGTGTCATACCTTGCCAACGTTATTGTGACTGCATGTTTGACTATCCACGTCCAAAGCCGCTACGGACCTTCGTCTACATAATCACATTTTCCGCAAATGCACTGGATCAAGTGCCCGGCTCAAAAATATCTTCTACCATGCGGGTAGGTTACTCGACTTCACTTAGTAGCGCCGGGAGATTCATTGCGGTCCATTCGGTCCGTAAAAAGACGTTTGCTGTCATTTGGCGCATAGTTTGTGAACATGAGCACTTAAAAAACCGGGCACTAAGTGATAGGTCTAATTTAGCGGGGTAAGACTACAAAATCCAGTTCTTAGCAGGCCAAGTCAAGGAGCATTTGAACTTATACATCGAACATCGACAATGTGCACACAAACAACTTGTCTCGAATTTTACCCGCCTTCGTTTTAATGTCAGATAAGTACATACGACTGGGCATTTCTATGTTTCAAATAACTCGATATTGTAGCTGACTGCTTATTCTCGGTGCCGATCTAAGTAGCAAGTAAAAGAAATGACACAAATATCATGAGCTTTTTAAAAAAATTTGCGGGTTCGCAGTTCCACTGCCGGCATCTGAATTTTAAAATAGAAAATGCGGGAAAAATCATCGTTGGATGCAATTAACAATCGATCACTTTTGAAAGAATTGGTCAACCAATGTTTTAGCTTTTAGCTTGCATCCTTGCTGTTAAGTGTGACATGCATTTTACTACCGGCTGCCTGTTGGCGCTCTTCGAATATTATGCGGTCATTCACCTAAGTCTAATGAACTGAGTCCAAACACTTATATCAACTTCCGCTGTGGCCTTTGGCAGTTTAATTGGGGCTAATAAACTCTCAGGTTACGAATAAATTAGATGGAAATTAAAAAGCCGGAATGGCAAAATACTCGTTTAGTCGTGTGTCTGACTTCGTGGCGAAATCTTCGTCAAAAGCAGTAATTAAAGCAAGCGTTATTTCAAAAACGCAATCTGCACTCGAATTAAAGATTTCCGACTGCCAAATATGTGAAAACCTTGTTTTGAAAGAATGAAAACAACTGCTGTTGTGCTAACTCATGAAAAGTAAACCAACATTCTAAAATGCAATTTCGAGTCGAACACATTACTTTGGCAAGTTTTAAATATTCATCGCTGTGCGACGTACTCCCATAACAAATCATTTACCTTTGGAGGCCGCCTAAAAGAATGACACGCTGTAAACTATGACTTCTTAAGCAGCGTAAATTTTTCTCACTGGCATCCAATGCTATTACACACTCAATTAGATTTTATGAACAAAACGTGTCTAAAACGCATTCCGTTACTCATTTTTTACTATCGTGTTAACTATAAACCCGACCTGTCGTTACACTTGTATTCAGATTTCCTAAACTGCATGATGTACGCTTTCCGAGGAAGTGAAATTATACTTTTATGCGCTGTTAAGAGCAGCTGTATAGGGGATTGTAAAATTTTGCAGTGTATTTAAGACATATTGTAAATTTTAGAAAAATTAGTTAGTACAATGAGACGATGCTAACGCAGGGTCATGTCGCAAACTTAAAACATCTCCTCGCTAAAAACTTTTTTCCAGATCAAACTCTATCTTTTGGACAAGTAAAATATTAAAAAAGACATAATTTAATGCCAAATGAGTAAACAAGTAACTATTGTCATGCATGTTTTCTATGGTATCTATATCATCCTGAAATTGGGTGAATCATTCCGGGAGTATGCTGCATGTTGACTAACCTGACAACTCTACTTTAGAAATCTTTTCGAGTCGAAAACGCAGTTCAGAATTTCGGTCGTCTTTTCATGAGTTAGCGTATCTATTGTAACTAGTGCTCCAATTGGTTCGCGGCTAACAAAAATAACCCGTTAACGTGCATACTGATTATTTATTTACGTTAAGAAGAGTAACGTGGAGTCATTTGCATCTAATTAACAAAATACTATAGGAAGGGCGAAATGTTGAAAAAAACAAAAAAATGTGTCTTCACTGAGAGCCAAACATGAAGTAACAAAATACGCAAGGGTCTTAAATTTTAGACAAAAAATAAACACCCATTGCGGGACGGTTTAAGTGCCAGTTTTATTGTGCTTCTATGTTACATGTGAAACATATGTCAAAAATCAAAGCGTACTGGAGATTTTGAGGCAGTTAATTCAGAATGAAGATGGTGAAACATGCCACTCAGAATTTGACCGTGGAATTGCTTACTTATTTTTCAGTTTGCTAACATTATAATAACGACCAAAAGACGTTAGAATCACCAGAAAAGAGCTTTTGAAGATCTTCTGAATATCAATATATATATTTTTTACAAAAGTGGGAAAAAAGAGCTGCAGCAAATATAGAAATGCAAAAACGATGCAGGCGCCGTTGAGTCTCCAAGATAGGAGTTAAGGCATGTGATAGAAAAGTAAACAACGAATTTAAATGCAAGCCTACGATCTTTGGGGAAAACGGTTTCGGTATGAAGGGAGAACAAATGATCTGTAGTCATGTGATATCACGGTGGCGGAAAAAGCATACCCCCGCAGAAAGAATATCTAAAGACTCATAAGTAGGAGAGTAGTCACGAGGGGCATGTATTCCGATCATCGTGCATTTCGAATACAATGTTTGCTAGAAATAAATGATTTAATACAAAATAGAGGTCGCTGAAACACATGTTAACAGGACGAGGACAAAAATGTCGAAAATAGTAGTAATTTTTTTGACTTGAATGTTCTAAATGTAACGAAATATACTGGAGAAGAATTTTCGAGATTTGTTTAATGGCCAACCTTAGGAGAGTGGCGTGCAACATATGAAACCGACAAAGATACAACATAATGGCAGGAAAACCTAAAATGGTCATTTTGGACTTTTTAACCAACTCAGCCCGAGGCGTAGAAGTCCCAGGACTCGATCTCGCTACCAGTTAGGCGGAGGCCTTAAGCTCCAACTGTCGAGTCAAAGGCTCGTTGTCCTGTCGGTTACAGGCGGAAATGCTAAGAATTTTCGCGACTCTCGACGGGACACGAGAGAGAGAGTAAAACGGGAGGAGTATGTTTCGTACCGCGACCAGCGAGCGACAGATTAATGTTTATGGTCAGTGAGTCACTTTAGCTCGCCCGGCTACAGGGATCCTAGAAGGTGACTAAACAGGCAGGCCTATAATAGTTTAGATAGGTTTGGTGAAACGAAAATGTGTCCAAAGTAGTTGCAAGAGCATGAATAGTGTAAGGACTGTCATTATTATTACGATTGATATTAAATATAAAGCCAGGTTACTGATTCCGATAGGTTAGTAAACTAGGATTTATGCTCAGGTGTGGTTTACCTTTGAGATAAGAATTGACCTACACCCTCAGTTTTCTCATTCAAGGATGAAATTTTTGAAAGTTTTTTTTGCTTTTTATATTTTACCCAAGAAAGCAATGCTTTTTGAGTTAGAGTGACAAAGCGCGCATTTAATTTTGGCGTAGGGATAACATAAACCAAGCGAAAATTTGCACAGGCTTCATAAAAAGGTTTTAATTAAACGAAAATTTGCTGATTAAGATACGTTTTTTGCAAACTAGTTAAATTCTGACAGTTTTCATCACACCTACTGAAATGGACCGAGCAGATAAATGATGCATCTAATGCAAGAACATGCCCGCTAAAAAACGAAGAGAAATACAAACGCAACATTGGATCACTCGCCAGTCCAACTGCGCACATTCGACAGATGTTCGTCCGATTCCTGCCTGTAGACTGCAAAACAACCAAGGAACTTTCACAGGCAAACTGAAGACTGCGAGTAATTAGGAGTGTCAGATTTCTGCAACCTCCGTAGTCAGTTACTAATTTAAGTGACCGACAAAAACGCATTTTATTGATAGCCTGCCATTAATAAATTTTGGCTTCCAAAATTCATTTTTTGTGGCAAAACAGATTATAAAAGTAGTAGAAAGACTGTGAACGCGTAAATACCTGGCCAGTACATGTATTGGCGCCTAAACATCATTTTATACTTAAACAAAGAATGAGGGATGATAGGCGTGGAGGGGTTGGCGTTCACGATTAGGCTGAGTCAATGCCGTCTTACGGCAGCGTGATTACGTACACCCTTGGCTGAGAATTTTGTCTTCCTTCTTGGCCTCGAGAACGGAGCGCGTGATAGCAGTGGGATATCTAAACACATTTGTTGATAAGGTTGGTGTCAGACACTCATAGCTCCAAGAGTTCTCATCCTGTTTTCTAACTGACTCGCTCCATTGTCAGCGCGCTCGCAAAATTGAATTTGTGGCCCTCTTGCAGGGTGTGAGTAGCGAACTGAGACAGGGACTCGCCGCTCCGGACTCCTCCTTAGCGCCCCGCTATTCGCAAGGTTAGCTGTCGTCTGGTCTGTCTTGTATAATGACGAGGATAGTCACCACCCGAGATCTACTAAACGACGGCAGATTGTTCTCCTGCGTCAGGTCGGCCATTCATTTGCATGATTTTCGTGCGCATGGTAGCAGTTGGACGGTAAGCAATAGGCTCGGTTGCTTTTGCTACGTTCTTCATATATTATAAAGGTTGCAAAATGTTGGTAATTCTCCTCATCGAACAGACCGGACACCGACTTAGCTCACGAATAACGGAGCATAAATGGGCGGTCCGGAGAGGCGACCCATTGTCTCAGTTTGCCGCTTACACTTTGGAGGAAGGCCACGGATTTGACTTTGTGAGCACGTGGATAGTAGCGTGGGCCAGCAATAAGACGGGGCGAGAACCGTTGTAGGCCTGGGTGTTTCACACCAACTCCATCAACAGAAACCTTGACATCCTCCTTTCTATCACGCTCTTCGCTTTCGCAGCCAGGAGACGAGACCCAATTTCCAGCCATGGGTGTAAACAGTCACGCCGCCGTGAGACGGCGGGGGGCTTAAGCATATCGTGAATACTACCCTCTGCACTCATATCTCCCCTTCAAAGCTTGACTACAAAAACTGCTCATTGGATGCCGCATTCTCACAGTTTCTGACGATGAACTCCTGTACGAGACCGAAAGCTCAAATTAATACGCCTACTAATCCAGAGATCGTTTGTTCACATTCTTTACAACAAGAACCTGTGATTCGCATATTCGCATCCATCCAGTATATGTTATCGTATTTAAGAGATAGATGAATGTATGTTATTCCTTACGTGATATCAATTTTTTGCCAGTTGATCAGTATGGTGCCATAGTTCTCGTACTTCTTTCTTCGCTTCGCTACATTCTCAGAGTCGAGGACGATAGCGTATAGTACGAAACCGAAATCTCACACTGTGACAGTGGAATCGCATTCATCTGTTGTAGCAGTTATTGCAGGGCTGCTTTGTAATGAACTTATAATGCAATTAATGATCTCGCAAAGGAAAGTCAGAGCAATGTATTAAGAAAAAAGTCACTTGGAGGTTGCGCAATAGATGTGCATCCGGCTTCACCGATGACTAGAGAGTAGAAGGCGCTGAACTGTGAAGATACTCTTAGCAATAAAATGCTACATAAAAAACTCTCACATGTCAGATATAGTTTGAAAACTAGACAAACTTAAACTGTATTATGGATTTCTTAGGTGGTGTGAACCACCCAGTCTCAAAAAATCGCCGGCTTTATTGAGGCGTGAGATTAAGCGCTCGCTAGGTTCTGCGCTTAATCAGAGTTGTTAAGTTATTGCAATAGAAATCGCTACTGGGTACATAAAGTCCTCAGCTTATGGGACTACCTGTAGTTTACATATCCATGGTCAGATCTACGAAGTTGAACAAAGATGATAATAAATCATATTTTAAAAATTTCTTGGCAGTACGCGCTTAGTAAAAATTACACAAAGACGGATAAACATCGCATTATGTAAGAAAGCTAAAGTTTTTAGTCCAGTCTCATTTACCACTCCGTAACGCGCAACTGCTCAATGCACGCAGAGTTGGGCGATACCGTTGGCACTACCAAATGGAGGTCATTTGGACTGATTATTGTGGCGAAAAAAAACTAATCAGGTCTTCGTAATTTACTGGCTTAAAATTGGTCAAGGCTGTAAATCACGCTAAATCCCAGTGCATTTAAACATAGATGGATGGCCAATGGCATTGAATCAGTGAAAAAAGGAACGCGTTTGACAAAAATTTAGGAGTATTTCTAAGGAATTTGTAAATCAAATAAGAATAAAACTAATGCAGCCCCTTTGTAGATTGGCGTAAAGGTCGAATTTATAAATGGTAAACAGTAAATCCACCTTTTTTTCACTATAACGATACCTAAAAATACTAAACAGAAAAGTTCTTCTTTAGTAATTTTAGATTAACGACTATTTTACGCCTGCTGAACGCTTTCTTGGAATATATTTTGCGTTTTATCAAGCATAGGCTTGTACTCCGTCAGCATAAAAAACAATAAAATCTATGAATTCATTACAGAAATGCATTTTGAGATTGACGTTTTAATCGAACTGCTGTTCAGTCAGATGTTTCCAATGTTTGCCAGTATATTTTTGCATCTATGTGTCGGCGTAATACTTTTTGCCAAATACAAAGTACGTTTGGGTCCCTGGTGCACTTTCGGGGATGGGTGTTTTAGTATAGATTTCCAAATGGTTTGCCGAGGTATTTGTTACGATTTTAAATTAAATGAAATGCGGTTAAACATGACAAACAGGATTTTATCCGACTTTGTCAAATAGAGACATCATAGGAGCCAAAGACTTCACGAAACCATCTTTTGCTGTACCTTTTGTGAAGAACAAATTTCAATATAATCGAAAGTTGCAAACGTAAACATGCCATCTTGTGTACACTTTTCCCAAAACATTATTTAGGGCCCTTGCTTTGTTCTGGATTCCGTTGGTTTTCAGATCCGCCTCACAATATCGATAACAAACTAGGCATTTTAAATGTATTCAGCCGACTCCCCATAAAACAGATTGTACGTTATGCGTTTATTATAACCTTTGAAACAGGAAACTTCCTAAAATTGTTTGCCGATTTTGTGAGATTTTGAGCGTTCATTGCAGGTAAATGACTTTTAGAGTCTCATCTGAAAACATGCCTAAACACGTAATCTCGTCGTCATCTAAAATGGACGTCCGCAACAAACGTCAACAACTAATTTGCTTTCAGGCAATTGAAAAACTTTCATTTATGAGTTCTAATTTAACGGAATTTAATCGTACAGCATTCGGTTCACGGATGCCATCTGCCATGCATTTTTGCGCTGGGAAACAAAAGATCAACTTAACATCTTTGACAGGTTTATAGTCGCCAAAGTAGTAAAGTTTGTCAACAGCAAATATAAGAATATGCCGTTTCATTGATATTTTGGCAGATTTTTAATAATTCATATTGACCCAACTGTAAAAAACTCAGCGCCTCGGTGGGATTCGAACCCACGCAGTAAGGGGGAAGGCTTTAGTACAGTTAACGCTCTAACCACCTAAGCTACGAGATGCGGTTAAACATGACGAACAGGATTTTATCCGACGTTGTCAGATAGAGACATCATAGGAGCCAAAGACTTCACGAAACCATCTTTTGCTGTACCTTTTGTGAAGAACAAATTGCAATATAATCGAAAGTTGCAAAGGTAAACATGTCATCTTGTGTGCACGTTTCCCGGAACAGTAATTAGGACCCTTGCTTTGTTCTGCATTCCGTTGTATTTCAGATCAGCCGCACAATATCGATAATAAACTAGGCTTTTAAGTGTATTCAGTCGACTCCCCATAAAACCGATTGTACGTTATGCGTTTATTATGACCTTTGAACGAGGAAACTCCCTAAAATCGTTTGCCGATTTTGTGAGATTTTGAGCGCTCATTGCAGGTATGTGATTTTTAGTCACATCTGAAAACATGCCCAAACTCTTAACCTCGTCGTCATCTAAAAAGAACGTCCGCAACGAAAGTCAACAACGAATATGCTTTAAGGCAATTGGAAAACTTTCTCTTTTTAGTTATAATTTAACGGAATTTAATCGTACAGCATTCGGTTCGAGGATGCCATCTGCCATGCATTTTTACGCTTGGAAGCAAAAGATCAACTAAAAATCTTTGACAAGTTTCTCAGTCACCAAAATAGTAAATTTATTCGACACAAAATATAAGAATATGCCGTTTGCTGTCTTTGCTCATTTTAAGGCGGCGTTTTGCGATTACGCGTTCACGGGAGAGTAGCTATCAAAATATTGATATTTCGCTTTAAATCCAAATATTTTGCGATTTCTGTTTTTAAATTCCCTATATACCGGATCATAATAGCCTTAAAATATGTTTGCATTTAAACGTGAAAATAATTATTCCGTCACATACACGCTTGCGTCATGAAATGTTGTTTTCTAAGTGGAAGAACAATATTAACCTTCTTAAATTAAGGAAACCCTATCTGCTTTTTGCTAAACCCTAAGGAATTAAATTGCAGAACTTCGTTAACTTGACTTCCAAAATCCATAAATCGTCCGTGCCTCTAAAAATAACCCGTGCTAGAAAGCTAATTTCAACGACTGGTATCAGACAGAAAGACAAAATTTAATTTGCGGCAACCTCTGTTTACCACAACTCTTAAAAGTAAAGTATCGTCATTTCAAAGATTTCCACACTGATATGCGCAACCGTAGACTTAGATAGGTACTAGCATAAGAAATTGTCCGAATATGTTGTAACATCCACTCCTACTCAACTCTATGAACGTTTTGCTTACAAAATAGCATGGAATCATTTTCTGCACAAGATAGAGACATTTTCTACGAGTGAGCTAAATGCTCGATGTGAAAGACATCTGAAAATTGTCGTCACAGTTTCTATCATTTGTCACGTACAGAATTTACGTATGTGGATCAGTGCCATATTACAACTATGACTACGAATTCGGCCATGACTGATCCGCTTAATCTTTTGTTTTCCAACTGATTTTCTGTTACGGTTACCTTTTTGACGATTGTCAAAATTTTTTGACCATATAAGACACAAGCAAAAAATCATTATTTAACTTATGCTAATTATTAAAAAGTGTGTTTTCATCAAAACTCACGGTTTATATAAAACAAGTTATTAAATAAAAAAAATCCCTACTATTGATACGCATCAAACAATAATGGTTGTAAACAACCTACGCAGTTAAAGTGGTGCTCTTTAGCCATAAGCTCATGTAAGACAATTTTTACTTAATAAACCCCTTATGATGCATAGTGGATACGATAGCTTATAAAATGTTGGCCAACATTTCGAACTGCCTTTTTAGCAAGAAAATATTACCTAAATAGTGTTTGTTATAATATTCAGTTTGCAGGTTAATCCCAAAATAATTCCAATGCCTCAGAATGACACCCACAAACAGTGCAATTTCTAAAATTTTAACTTAGTTATTGTGAATTATTTCGTTGATTTTTGATGCCGAAAAAAGTTTTAAAAATATTTCATTAAACGCATGCACAAAAATACCCATTTATTTAATCACGAATGGGCGCACACCAATCTTTTGACCTCACGAAGCAAACAAGCTCCGTATGGGGGCAAAGTTCACGAACAGGCAACCAATAACAAGGACAAACTCTTTTTGGCATTATAGTTCCCAACGCATAAGATTGCGCCCACTGCACATCAGTATTTATTTGAAATAGGCAAATTCGACTGATGACTTTTGTAGCATACAGTATATGTACTAACTCATGAAATGTCCACCACAATTTCGAAATGCGTTCTCGTTTCGAAAAGATAAATTAAGTAGTATTGTAAAACTAATCACGGTGCCTCATAAATCTATAATGATCTGGTTATGTCAGGGGTTGGCTTTAGAAATAACTTATTTTCGGCAGCATGCAAGATCTATAGTCTGCGAAAAATAAATACTTATGAAGTATGCAATTTTCTCGTTGATTTTCGATGCCATGGAAAATTCAAAATAATTGCATGGAAAACATGCATATAAATATTCATTCTTTTACATATTCGGTAGAAAATTACGTGCTCTTCCAATTCCATGCTCAAAAGAAGAGTATAATTTGGTTTTCAAAAACTTTTCTTATTCCCGAATATTTTGTACCCGACCTGCTAATACACTTGCAAAACTACACTTCAAAACTACAAGCTGTATATTTTCCGTGTACGGAAAACCATGCATTTCTCTACGGTGTTAAGAGAAGACTACATGAGGTTCATAAAATTAAGCAGTGGATTTGAACAATATTGTTAACTTTACAAGCCACATTCGTAAATGCGGATACACGACGTTTCATAAACGGCCATTTAATGGTATTAAAAAATCTCCCAATAAGAAACTTTTTTAAAACCGAATTATACTCCTCTTTTGAGTATAAATTTGGAATGAGACGTGATTTTCTACCGAATAAGTAAAAGAGCGAATATTTTTATGCATGTTTTCCATGAAGCATTATTAAATTTACAAGGGCATCGAAAATCAATGATAAAAAAGAATGCTGCTTAAGTAGTTATCTTTTGCAGAGAATTAATCTTTCATGCAGCCGAAAATAAGTTTTTTCGAAAGCTAACATCCTGAGGTAACTGGATCTTTATAGATTTTGGCTGCATCTTGAATAAATTTACAACACTACTTAATTTATCTTTTCGAAACGAGAACGCATTTTGAAATTTTGGTTGATATTTCATGAGTTAGCACATCTACTGTTTACTGGAACAAAATCCATGGAGAATGATGAACAATATCCTAAGGAGACGCGTACGCATTGATAAATTAAAGGCCATCTGACTGTTCTGCCTTCTTTTGCAGCCTACTTTACATGATATTTCTTACGCCTTGTTGGTTGGATGTAGCGCCCACGTTAAACGTTGCATACACATATATTAATATATATGGAGAGAATGACAGGTGGCGAAAAACTGCTAAACTTCGTCAATAAACTGCTTATGACCCATCTGCAGACCTCAGTGTCGGACAAACTGTGCTGGATGCGTTTGTGCGCACGTTTGTGTTTCTTGTCCTTGCTGATATTCTGACTTATGATTGGCTGAATGAAGGCAAAATAAGGCCGAAACAGTACTGTTGTCCCTTGTCGCTACTTATTTTGTTACGCAATTTGTAGAAAATTATATATTCTTCCGCGATCAAACTTGAAAGAAGGGTGTAATGTGGTTTTCAAAAACCTTTCAGATTCCCGAACAATTTTGAACCTCACATACTATTACATTTGTATTCAGGATTGCAAAAGTACAAGCTGTTAATTTTCTTATGCGGAAACCTATACATTTCTAAACTTTGTAAAGAGTAGACTACATGTCATATGCAAAATTTGTCAGTTGATTTGTACCATACCAAAATGTTTACAAACAACATTTTGAAATGCAAAAGCACGCTGTTTTATGAGCAGGAATTTCACGATCCTAAAACACCTTACGATTAGAAATTATTTTGAAACCAAACTATCTCCTTTTTTGGTAAACTGCCGAAAGAGAACGTAGGTTTTAACTATGAGAGTAAAATAATGATTATTTTTACATGTGCTTTTAAATGGAGTATATTTAAATTTATATGGGTATCAAGAATCAGTGGGAAAACTTTGCACTAATTAAGTTGTCAGTTTAGTGGGTAAAATATTTACAAGCGGCCAAAAAGGAGTGTATTATTACGGGATCATGTTGCACGGTACTTGGTATTACAACCCTACTTATTTAATATTTCCATAATGCATTATCGTCTTTTAATCACAAACGTATTTCGGTCTCACAGTTGACATTCTTTATAAAACCCAAGTTCTCAATTTTCAAAATTATCAATTTGAGTATTTTGGCTTAATAATTATATTGATAAAAAACAAATTATAGCACTTCATTCACATCCTGCATTATCTGATAATAAGAACTGGTATGCAAATCTTCGGCACTTACAACGTTCCGTATTTTGCTCTATAACCTCACCCCGTAAGCAAAATATAACATTTTGCTATGGAGTCTGTATGGAAAGGATTTTATCAGGCGAAAAAAATTATAAATATCAGCTGATACATACTTTCTGTCCTAGGCATACAATCATATCCGTGCTACGTGTTTTTTCCTTTAAAAGACACTAATTAAGCCTTCAGGTGTTTATCCAGCAAAACGTATCGCCTTAAAAAAACGAGTTTGGTCACGTGGTATACTTCACTTGTAGGCTGCAAACAGCCTCCTTGGAGTTAAATAAATCTCATGTCAGTTTCTGAAAATAAGCTATGGAAAGTTAGACAATTCATTCCGTTAGCTTGTTAAGGTTTTAAGACTTTTCCAACCTCTGTCCGAACGTGCTGATTTATGTTTTGTCGTTTGTAAATAAACTACTTGCGGTCGCGAAAACGGCCATTGCTGAATCGTTATTCTAAACTCTGGACATACGAAAAAAATACGTTTTGCATGGTACAGCTTCTGCTAATGCATAAGCTCAAAAGAGGCGGGCAGAGGATCAACATTTCGAGTACTATCTGCAACTTGTCTATGCATTCACAATCGCGCAATGGCTTTTAAACGAAAGCAGAGCTAACATATATGGCTGGCGTACAAAGAGAATTATATGGTTGCCTGTTTAAGACTTAACGATTGTCCCAATTTTTTGCAAAGAACAAAAAACCCAAAAATATCAATAGCGCAATTTAACTTGCTCCGTATGCGAATACATTTCATGAACATCCGTCAACAAAGTACAGCAGCATAGCGCTCGTTATCGATATTTGTCGTTGACGTTTGCTGTCGACATCCGCTTTTTTGATTCCAGGGTTCTATGTTTTTTTGTGAAAATGCAAATGTGATCAAAACAGCCAGCTACATTAAAAAGGAACAGCCCATCACACATCAATTCGTCTAAAGCTTCAAGTAGCATCTTGCATAACAGCTTTGGCAAATATATGGAACAATGCCTACCTCTATGCGTGTTCGATATAAAGCCCTGAAAACAATAGCACGTGGAAATTCAACGGACTTCGTCGTCAGTAAGAATCAAATATAGGTTTGACGGATAATAAATTTCTCTTTACACATAAAATTGTGTAGTATTCACGTGCCAGCCTGAAAACTTGCGACCTTATGAAAACGTATTCGTGCCACGCCTTTGCCCCTGACATAAAATGAGATGCTTGTCACTTTAATCAGTCATATTTTGGGCAATTCACTACGGAAAATTATTATAATGTTGTACAACATGACCTTAAAACAATTGATCGAGCACGATTCTCATGATTGTGCGCCAGGCTTTAAGTTGCACAGGGGCTTTAACGATATTTAAGGATATTGCTTCGTGAAGCCAATAGATCGGTGTGCGCCCTTTACTGATTGAATGAAGATGCGACCTGCAGCGACAGAGAATGACAGGTGGCAAGGCGCTGATGAACTTCGGTTTGATGAAGTGATTATGACCCATCTGAGACCCCAGTGGTGGATCAACTGCGCCATGTGCGTCTTTGCGCATGTTTGTGTTTCTGGTGCCAGCTGCTGGTTGTTAGGGTTATGATTGGCTGAACGAAGGCACAAAAAGCCTGAAAAAGTACTGCGTCAATCTACCCGCATTCTTTGTTGTCCCTGCTATCTGCTATAAATAAATATGTGCAAAATCATTGTCTTAGCATTACTTTGCATTTATTTTTGCAAAGTTAGTCATTTTCATAAGCAACCGTTGTACACTTTTACAGTGCATGTCTAATATCGTGATATGTCTTCTTCACTGTCGACACTTCCGACTTTCCCGACAAAACCTTCCCTTCTTACTAAGAAAGCTGTATTTTTCAGGACATGTTTTCGGCATTTTATTTTCTTGAAGCTTATATCTCGATAACCTGGTGTTTTAATAGATGCTCTCGGATTGATTTCATGTCGGTTCGTGATTTTACGCTATCGGAGACATGTTTCATAAGCCCAGTCCATTAATATGGGCGCCTAATAAATTTTCACGTGCTTAAAGTGCATTTTTCGTTCTTTTTATAGACATACAGACGTCAAACATGCCGTCTACCGTTCGTCACGATAGGTTCATGAAAACGTCTGCATAATTTAAGGGAAAATTTTTTGCCTGACGATGGATTCCATTATTAGTAGGTAAATTAACATGCAATTAGCCTAAGCACCATCATTATGCAAAGAATCTCAGAACTTGATTGCACCGCCCGAAGAACCGCAATGATCACAAATAACCTCCTTTGTGTTAACTGACAACTAATAGTCAGTTAAAAGCCAAAAAGCACATAAGCGACCTGTGTTAATGCATTGAAAGGTGCAATTTTTTATGTATATTAAAATTTTAGTCCTAAAAACTTTATCAAACTAATGCATAAATTCAGATGTATGCATTATAGGCTCTCCGTGTAAAAAGGAGAGCCTAAAGGCTGTAAAATATATACAGCTGAGCAGCTTTTTTTCTAGAGTTGCAAAAATTCCCATTGAAGAATTCAAAATAAAATGTTGCGAGCGTAAGATAGCAATCGATAAATTTGCATCAGGCCTATACGTTTATATTGATATCGAATTGATTAAAAAGAGAAAATGCGGACAATTAAAAGTTTTTTTCTCTAGGTGAAGTTTGGGAGAGAGGATTGTCAGTGTCAGGAGGAAGAAGGTGCTTGCGTATACTGGGACAGCTAATTATACGCGGGTGGCTTGCATGTTGGCTTTGGCCCATGGCAACTGTAGGGTCTGTACGAAGTCCTTTTACGCCCATAAAACTGGTTTGCGCAGTCTGATTGCAGCCGCCTTTGCCGTTGCCAAATAATTTTAGATAGCTTGACGTAATTTTATGAATCACTCGAAAAGCCTGTCCGGCATCTACACAGTGATCTTTGTCTACCATGCAGGCGAGGATAGATCTGTTAACATTCTTTAATTGCTCCTTTCCTAACCATGCTGGAAGGCGTTTTCTTCTTCTTCTGGACAAACGTCGAGTCGTGCGACCACTATATTCTGCTCCACAGGAGCTGGTGAAGGAGTCAATACATAGACAACTGGTCCATGCTGACAGTTTGTCCTTGCCCCTTCCGCGTAGGATGGGACTAGAGAAGAAGAGTTTACGGGCGTCCGCTGCTGGAAGGGTGCGTAATACAGCTTGAGCTAGATGGCTTCTTAGAAGTTCTCCTTGCGCGCCCCTTAAAATGGGACACTAGTGAAAGGCTTCTTCTTTTATGTCGTCAGCATGGCGAGTATTGGAGGTATGTTGGTCATCTATATGGCGATGACACGGTCGGTGTATCCGTTCAGGCGAAAGCAATCTTTGATAATCTTAAGTCCTTCCTCAATGCTATCTGCTGAGTAGATACTTCTTATTTTTTGTGTTAGACAACATACTAAATTATGCTTCATGTTAAGCTGTACGGACCACGTCTTTTTACGATAGACGCTCGGTCGAATAGTACCGTCAAGCCTTCTACTCAAAAGCAACCCCAGAAGGGGAGACGATCCGGACAGTTTTTCTTCCAGAGTAAATTTCTTTGATGTGCGCGCCTGACTTATATCATCCGGTACAACCGAATCGTCGTTTAGTTCAGGTGCATTCGCAAATATATCATCCAAGTAACGCGCATGTTATCTCAGACCATTTATCTGACGACTAAGCTCGAAAGCTTCCTGCTTACCCATGAATGCATTTGCTAAAAGAGAACCGAGGGCGAGCCCATAACTACTCCGTCTATTTTACTAGACAGAGTGTTGTCAAATAGGAACTATACGGTTAGGATACATCTCAGTAACAATTCCTTGGGTGCAATGACCGGCATTTCAAATGATTAGAAGTAATGAATTCACGGAGGGATTTGACGGTTTCTGTGATCGGTACGTTCGTAAAAAGAGACGTGACATCTATCGAAATCATCACTATTCCGTTTAGGTTAATATATTTAACGCCATTTACGAAATAAAAAGTGCCTGAATATTTATGTGGTGGTAGCTGATATTGTAAGATATAATACAGAAAAAATTCTGCTTTCCCGCATTTTCTCTTTAATCACTTCGATAGCAATATAAATATATATAAATATTTAGACCTGATGATAATTTTTTGAAAGCTCACGTATGTTCGTCAAACGGTATTTTAAATTTCTGTTCTGTCAGATTCGAAAAGAGTCAACGCAGACATGAAACATTAGTCTATCAAATGGTCATGCACAAACATACATTTGTTCTCTACTTCGTATTTTATCTGCCTTTGTGTGTTCATTTTAGTAAGTATATAAAGACCATTACGAGAAGTTAGGCGAGGTTGACGAAGAAATAAAAGGTAAAGTAGAGACCGGTTAGCATTCATGCAACCTTTTGTAAGTAGAAATGGCTTTACCCTACACAAGGCTGGCGTCCGGTTTATGCCATGAATGCCGCTCTAAGTGACAATTTTCGTGACAACGTCAATAAACACTTCCCCGCTGCTATTGTCCGCCAATGATAGAAAGAGTTGTCGCTCTTACAATTAGTTGAACCTTTAAATAATTGCACACCTAAGTTTTGACGTTGGAATTGGCACAGTTTGCTGTTGTGGAAAGTTTATTCCACATATATTACATAACCTACATCTGTTTAAGCAGGTGCTGAACTTAATCCAAACATAAAACGCGATATAATAGTTACCGCGCTTAAAACTTACCTTTAAAGAAATCTAACAAATAAGTACCTATTTTCTTCATCAATTTCGCAATAAGTCCATCGGATTGCACAGTCTTATTCTCCTTAACCGTCTCTTAACTGTCTTAACCGTCTCAAACCATAGTTCTGATTTCCGACAACACGTTTGATCTGCCAGCATTACGTACCCCTTGAGCGTATGCGGAATAATTTGACCGACACGGAGAAGGGAGACTATAGGGCCATTTCTGACTTATTAGCCTACCCAATCCCCGCTGTTGCATAACTTGAGGGTCGAATTCTGGTTATTTTGGTTTATAATGCAGTCAATTGCAATCGGATATACGGGCAATGGGACGATAGGACCAAAATGTTCGTTAATGCAAACGGTAGACTCCTACCACCAAAATTTAAAAGTCTAACCTTCAAGAATAAAACAAGAAACTGCTGGTTCAATTGTCAGGATGTTTGGCAATGTCCGAAACCCAGATGTCGTAAGTTAAGCTTTAGTTACTACTGGTTAATGATGGCTTATAAGGCTGAAATGACCGCTCAGCGGACGAAGCGGCCACGTCTATATCTCAACAGACCGAGTCCAAAACCGCCAATTTTGCTGTGAAAAATTGGTTTACAATGGCTATGCACAAAAAACAGTTTCAACTGTGTCAAAATAGAAGCGAAGATACGAGTCCCAGAAAGCAGTCTTGAAGAAGAAGACGCGATTGCCGGGACAAGAACTTTATTAGCCTGACGTTTCGGATTCCTATTCAAATCCATCATCAGAGACAAAAGCAGATAAGGGTGGTTCATGCATATGCGGCTGCAGTATTTATAGGATGCAGTAGCCATGCCAGCGCATACCTATGAACATTCACGGCTCCCCTTGCCCCTTCATCAGGGATCGTTTCTTGTGGTGTGATGGCCGACATTCGCGCCGTTAATTGCTGCAATTTCATCACGTCGTTGGATGTTGGTGTGATGATTTCTTGACCATCTGACCCTGGTGATGGGAAGAGCGTTCACCTGTGCGCCCCCCGCGTGGTCAATTACTCAGCCTAGACAAGGTTTCGGCACGGAGTATGGGAAGATCATTGCACTTGTTGATGGACTGGAGGCCAGTAAACCATGACTTAAGCAGTTCCCGGCTCATGCGGTTGTCACCTCTTGCGAGAATAAAGGCCTCGTCAAATTCGAACGTGTGAACGAATCTCATTTAATATGCCACAAATTGAGAGCTAGCGTCATTTCTCCGCACCGCAGCAGCGTTTTCGGCCGTTCGCGTTTGAAGTTGTCTTCCGGTTTCTCTGACATAGTTGCTCTGTCCGCAACTGCACCAGATCCGATAAACGACTCCAGACGTTTCTTGCCGTGGCAGGGGGTCTTTCGATTTCATTAACTGACGCCTGATGGTTGTCTGCGGTCTGTGTGCCACTACAACACAAAGTGGAGCGAGAAGGCGGCCAACAGCTTCCGAAACGCCCTTGACATACCAAAGCGCTCGCGGTTAGGCTTTTCGTTTTTTTTGCGTACGCACCGGTTGACAAAGTTTTTAGGTCCTTGGGAATGGAAGTAAAAAGGGATGTAACATCACCGCTTTAGCGGTCAGGAACTTGAGACGCCGGAACAGCCACTTAGCCAGTCCGTACGTTAGAGTACCTTTGAGCGACACGATAAGTCGGAGAGGAACGCCGTCTTTGAGCACCTTACGGAGGCGAATGTCGGCCATCACGCCACGTGAAACGATCCCTGATGAAGGGGCGAGGGGAGCCGTGAATGTTCATAGGTATTCGGTGGCATGGCTTCTGCATCCTATAAATACTGCAACCGCATATACATGAACCACCCTTATCTGCGTTTGTCTCTGATGATGGATTCGAGTAGGAATCCGAAAATTCATGCTTATAGAGCTCTTGTCCCGGTGCTAGTGTATCAAAATACTTTCTCCTACCCTTCGTCATATTTTTTAACGAGTACACAATAGTCATTTAAAGTATTCAAGGATCGTTGATGGAACAACCATAAGTCTCGCCAACTGCCGCAGACGTGATGCATAACCTAATTATACTCCTTCCTTAAGTAGAAAATATGAGGAAGCCGTGACTGTATATTGATTGACTGAAAGAAAGCATATTGTTGTTTATGGTTTCTAAAAAATATATTCGAATTTCCAAAACCATCGAAAATCAATGGGAAAAACGCATGCTACTTAAGCAGTCATTTTTTACCAAGAACGCTTTCTACAGGAGATTTAAAAGAAATGCATTTTCAAGCCGACATCCTGCCGAGTCCGAAAAGTTATAAGAGTCTACCGTAAAATATTCAGTATTACAACCGCAACCAAGTAATTCTTCCTAATCAAAAACACATTCCAGAATTTCAGCCAAAATTTTATGAGATCGGTTACTCACTGTATATAATTATATTTGTCTAGGTATTTAAACACCAAAAAACATCCTGTTCAAACATGAAAATGGTCAAATTAGTTAAATTCTTAGAACCGACTTCAAGGACAATTTGCAAATATGACCCAAATCACATCATCAATTTTTCAGTATTCTAGCGGATTGCACAAACTAAATCATCTTATGGGCAGTCCTTGACTTTACATGATGATACTATGTAGCGTGAAAAGAGTAAACCTGGTGTTCTACTTGGCAACTTATTGTTTTGACCACCTTACCTGACTTTAAATATGGCTATATGATCAATAATACGTCATTATTGAAGATACTGCTGCTGTTTACTCCGTCTGCACATGCCGAACACCATTACGGACAAGGATGAGGGAGACTGAATGACTATTTTTAGCTAACTAGTCAACATCGGCCAGTCATACATAATGCCTGGCTTCGGAGCACATGTGGTTCGAATTTGCGATAACCATTAATTTACTGGGTACACAAGCCACGGTAAGACTGGACGCGCAAATCCAGTTGCTCAATCGATGGGTACTCTCTGCATAATCAATATATCCGGTCGCAACCGACAGGATATTCCATTTTTGTGACCAGAAAACATTACATTATTTAGGTTTTTGGGTTAATCGTCGCACAGCAATTTCGGAAAATATCTCCGTCAAGTCAAGATGCCGGCTTCTAAACCACTTGATTATTATGACCATTTTGCACTGAGTTTTGATGCCCTTACCTGCCAAGGCAGTTGTTGTCGTAATTTCCAAACAATAGAAAGTACAGCTCTTCTTAAGTTAAAACCGCAAACTTATGAACAATGTTAAAAAGACATTTGATAGGACTTTTAAAAATTTGTGAAAGATGTGCTTCATACTGTATTCTTTGCAATCAGAATGATGCTTTATGTAAAGACAATTCACTGTTTTAACAGTCCAATAATTACAAACCGTATAGAAACGAAATACCCATTCTTCAAATGTAATTATAAAGGAAGCTTATTATGTCGCTAAATAAGCAAAATACAAAAATGTAGATTGCGGTTTCTCCGTGGCATATATTTTAATATGTGTAGGTATCAGAAATCGGTGAACAACGTCATGCGATTCAAGCGGTCAACTTTACACAGTGTATGTGTTGCAATGAGTCGAGAGAAACCTGTTTAATATCCGGCAATTCATCGTGACTGCGTTTTCGTGAGGTTTAAATGTGCGACAAACCTACTTAATTTATGTTTTCCAATCGGTACAGATTGGTAAATTTCGGTTAATATTTCCTGAGATAGCTTTCAGTGAGTAATCGATATCATAAAGTGTAGGTCGATATTCTGAAACGCACTTTTAATTAATAAGATTACGTAGGCGCGGTTGTAATGCTGATCATCTTGAAACATGCTCCTAAAGTACATTGCTTTAGCAGGAAGACGAATTTTGAATGCGCTGCTACTCACTTTCATGTAGAAAACTTACTAGGCAAAATATGACCGTCTATGTAGAATGCATTTTTCCTACCGATTTTCGATGGTCCTGCAAATTCAAATATATTTTACACAAACTAAAATCAACAATATTCTCGTTTTTGATAGGAAATCACGTATAATAAGGTTTAATTTTGATATTTTTAAGACCTCGCAATGTCCATTCAAAAAACATCGTGCCTATCCATCTACTGCGGTTTCTCATTAATTGCACGGCGTAGTCCGTATCCATTGCAAAATTTCCCGAAATTTGAACGATATCTTTTAAAGGCATGTAAGTGTGTGTGATTTTCATAACGCGGAGCGCATGAGCCTTCTAGACTGAAATCATTTAACGCTTATGCAAAGACTGATCAGTACGCAATCATTCGGCAATTAGAAAACGTTTTTGAAAACGTGATAAAAACGACGTGCTTTCTCATCAAATGAGGAAAATAAAGCATATTTTTGTTTGCGGTATATACACAGTTTATTTAAATTTGCAAGGCCATTGCAAATCAGAGGACAAAATGTATGCTAAATAGGTGGTCACTTTTTACCAGGTAAAAGTTCTACAGGAAAATGAAAAGCAGTGTATTCAAAAGCAAACATCCTGCCAAATTCGAAGTATCATAAGAGCAGGACGTAAGGTAATCTGTGTTACAACCGCGCTTAAGTGATCCTTCCTCATCGAAAACGCATTTTAGAATTTCGGCCGGCATTTTATGAGATCGGTCACTCAATCTGTCTGATGTGTATTTCGAACTGCGTACAGCGGTTTAAGTGCTAATCTGTTCTTTATCAGGCTTTAAGTGTATAATTACAGCTACAACAGACAAACATCAGAATGCTTGCACAGTGGCGGAGTACCATGTATCTAAAAACTATAAAATATTAGAACACAGGAAGGAAAATCTATGTGTTCATATACCATCAACTGCAAACAGACTCCATAAAATTAAACATAGAAAACGAAAAATGTTTAAGAGGAATAACCATGCAGTTGCCATTTAGTATATCAAAGCAAACGGACTTACCTTAGTTCTGCGTTCTGCTCACATCAACTGTTTGCCACGTCTGTGTAAACCAATCAAGTTCGCTTATCTGTTTCTTATCTTTCTTGAGCAAAATTTGGGATGACGACACTTGCATAAGTCTGATTTTATGCTGAAAATATCTGGCACTGAAAACGTCTTGTATACATTATTTCTGCTTTTAAATTCTTTTAAAAATAGGCTTCGCTTCTAGCTTCTTAACAGTCGCCTAGCTATTTCGACATGTGCCCATTCACTATACATAAGTGAAAATACTCATTTGTTGACTTATCTGGAAGAAAATTATGTCTCTTTTAGTTTGCACACTTGACATAGGCCTTCTATTTAGTTTTCAAAAGCTCTTCACATGCTTAAGTAAGTGTGAACTCTAACTGCCGTTTTGCATGCATTCTGCATTTTTTCTGTGTTGTTTCCGCGTGCGGAAAATTACATACTTACGTAGGCAATTAAAAGAAAACAATATAGGGATTTAGCTGTACTGTAAACTTTGAATGCCAAATAGCTGTAGGCAATGACAGGATGTTTTAGAAACGAACAGTTTACGGTCCAAAAAATCTCATAACTGGAAATTTTTTTTAAAACCAAATCACACCCATTTTTCAAGCACAAGATTTAAAGAAGACGTAAAGTTCAGCCAACTAAGTAAAATAATGAATACTTACATTCACGGTTTTACAAAATGCATTTAAAGCTGTATGCCAATGTAAAATCTGTGATTAAAATCCATACTGTTTAGGTGTTAATTTTTTACAGAATATATTTTTGTAGGCGGTTGTGCACAGGCTTCTTTAAATACCAACATCCGAAGTAGCTAGATAATTTTGGAATTATGCTGTAAGTTGATAATATTGCAAATATATTTAAGTCATATTTTCGAACCAAAGACGAATCGCGATTTCAGGCGCGGAAACAAGCCAACTTCTGCAGCTAGGTGGCGTTTTACGGATTCAGCGTTACTCAGGTGTGGCCTCGGGTTGGTATGACCGCCATTTGCAAATTTTTCGTCCATGCAAAAGTTCGTGAATAGCAGAAAACGAATCACCGTTTGCTGTAGCGAATGTGCTCCGATGTCTGTTCGTCAAAATAAATGCTATTTACCAAATATGTCTATCGGATAATGACATTTTGTCTAGATTTAGGCAGTAGCATCCCATGTTGCGGGCGAAACAGTTCCAGCTCGGGCCTGAACCGTTGGCCCTGCCTCCTTAAACACGATTTTGTTAAACAAGAAGATGACCGACAAGCACTTCTGGCAGGTTATTGAGAGCTAAATAACAAACGTGAGGCCATCTTATACGATATCCATTCACTCTCATCAGCTCGATTTTTAAACTGCTCCAAAAACACGATCTCCGCGTTTTCCTGGTTAATATCATTCGCGAGCTTTAGATACGTAAGCAGAGATAGCACTCAAGTTGATTTTTTAAGCGAAGGGTAAACAGACCTCATCTCGCCCTTTACTCCGAACCAATTGATGGCGTTTATTTTTATGTATTTAATCTGCCAGAACTCGCCGCTTCCCCTGTTGCAGTCTTCAGTATATCAAATTAAAAAAAAACTTCCAAAGTTGTTTGCATTTTGCATTATTTAGCTGCAACGACAGTCGCATCATTAAACACTACGAAATGCACATTGTACTCAAAACGCCCGAGGAAGGCTTCCAGAATTTCATAGCACATATTGTGTTTAGCCTAGGTGAATAATACTTTTAATGACGTTACGTTTTTTAAAGAAAAAAAGTATGCTAAGCAGAACATAGGCAGATCAGTACGATTATCTTAAATTTCGTGTCCGTCGTCCGCCCCAGTTGGTAATTAAAGAACATTGATTTGGCTTTGCATTTTATTTCTATGATCGCATTACAAATTGTCATTTACGCAGTTTTGACATTTGCAAACCCAAACCTAGCTTTGACTGAGTTTCCTTGGACAACTGAACTGGGTAGTTTGAAAGTCTTCTGGATATTTATCCACTCAAAAAGCTGCATCAAGGCGCTTAGCATATTTGTTAATTTCCCTCCATTTTGTTTTTGTCATGTCTTTAATGCTGACTTGTTTACTGTGCCTGAAAGAGCAAATTCTTTTTTAGAAATTCATTTATGCATCCTTTTTCGAAAAAAGCTGGTTTCGAGAATTCAAGCAGTTAACCTATTTGCGTAATTTGACCGACGTATGTTAGGCTGTTAAAATGTGACGCTAATGACGACCAAAGTTTTGGCTGTTTTGTATTTGGTAAAATGGTGTTGGTGGTAAGGCCGCTGATATTGATGGTTATGGCGAATACCGTATTCAGGATTGCGTCGGTATTTTAGGGCGCCGCAACTGCTGTTGTTACAATTTTGGGTTGCTGGATCATGTTTACCCAGTTCCTTGTAACTTGCTAATCCGGAAATTAATATCCCCACGAGGTTGTTTTGTATTTAATAAAGTGGATAAATCGTTCGGTAGGCTTTTCCTTATCAAATATGTTTTTTTGGTCAAACATCCAAAAACATAGAAAAGCAATAGAACACTTTTTGTATATTTTCTCAGACCTGCCCAATTTAGTTTCTCTGATTAGCCATTCGCCACCAGTCGGAGGCCGCAAATACGGCACTGACGCACGCAACTGCTGACCAAGACACCGCAATGTCTGTTAACCAGTTAGATAAACTGATCCAGTCAGGTATTTAAACACATTTTGGAGATTCAGCATATCCTTTTTGATCGGATTGTCAAGGGAAAAGTGAAGAGTCTGTGTGAATGTATTTTGGCTTAAAAATGCGGTCTATGTACACAGTTTAGGAATGGTATTTACCTAAATAAGTATTTCTTGGACAATGTCCATCATTTATTTACACTTTTTGCTGTTTTATGCATTTAACCGCATTGCTAGGAACCCGCGAGAAACAAGTTATCCGATTTCGAGGTCTTCTTTTCACAGGAGTCGCTTTTGCATTTATATGTTGCATCCCACTTATATTATTTATTTTTAGAATTTTACTGGTAATTTTTTAGATTCGAAATTATGTTTACTATGCAGTTTACAGTAATCTTCCAGGCAAAAAACACATTTAGGTTATATTTTTGTGGCTTTAAGTGATTAGTACATGCAAGTCACATTTATTTAATTTGAAAGGAATAAATCAAATATTAGACCAACACCGGCGAAACAGCACAGGAAAGCACGGATGGTAGTTGCAAAATCTGTTGATAGTTTTAATATATTTACCTGAACAAAACTTTTGTAAAATAATCCTTAAAATGGCGTTTGTGACTCTGCGTCAGTAAAAACACGGTTGGACGTTGGTTGGTACGTTTGACAAGGGTAGTCTGAAGAGAGACAGCATAGAGAGTGTGCCATAAGGTATTGTGAAATGTAATTGGCTGCTAGATTTGTTGCCTTCAGGTTAATGCAAAAGGGGATCCTGCATGTGCGTTTTTTGCATGCCGAAGACTAGGCCAGGCATTCGCATTACCTTTCTTTAAGGCGTGGTAAGTTGAAGCGGCCACAAGGGAGCCTCATATTTTGTCGGCACAGCATGGTTTTGCCCGATATTCCACGCTGGACTGTAGCCATCAGTTGGCGAGAGTTGAACAGTTGACCGTCTTTGCTCCGCTTTTAACTGCTTACTAAACCTCGTCTGTACACGTGCAACTCACTACGCGTGATCTGGTGGAAACCGGTACAATGGTCTTAATTAAGTCTGTTATTCGTTTTAAACAACAATACATATCTTTACAAAGTTCCCGTTTGTCTCATAGTAAAAGGGCATCTTAAGTAGTCAACCGGCCTATCAGAAATTTTCTGGGCTCTTTTCTTGCCAAACGTGACATTTTGTTTTTCGTTTCTCTTATATTTACCTTCCATTTTATCAGGATGTTCAATGCGAACAGCTTTGAAGTAAAAAAAGGCATTTTGCAATGCTATATCAACTATGGATTATTTGATTGTCAGCGGTGCAGGGCCTTGTTTAAAGTATGAGTTAATATACGAACTCTGACGGGCATGCTCAATTGCATATTCCACTGAAATGCAATTTGGCATGTTTTTGATCTCGGGTATGTCGCAGAAGGGTTTCCGTTGAACTTCCTAAAAATCATTTCTGCGTTGTTAAGGGTTGTTTTACATCGGTTGGACTTCACTTTTGTAAAAAATGCATGCGATGTGTTGCAAAGTGCCGTAGGCTTACACGTCTTGAAATAAGGTAGTCAGACAGACTAATATTTAAAGTACGAGAGCTTTGTACATGGGACACGTTTGCTGTAATTCCGTTTATCTGACGGCAACAGTCGATCCTGTGAGTATCTAGCCTACACTGTATTAGGCAACGGTTGTGATACTTGCAAATGCTTCCGAGCATCAGAGCCGTTTTCCATGGCTTTATTAACGCAATCTGTTAAACCATGCGCCGGTGTGCCTGAAAACGTCATTATCTTAACGGAACTACGACAAATATTCGACATGTAGGACGACTACACTACAAACGAACAATTAAAACAGGGATAAAAATGATTAAATTAGTTGCGCAACATTTGATTAAATAAGAATGACCACATTAAATTTGACAGTCCATATGCATTGGAACCAAAGTGCTGAGGAGAGGCAGCATACATAATCAACGATAAGGTGTTGCGATATGTAGTCAACTGCTAGATTTATTGCTTTCGGGTTTATGCAAAAAGGGATCCTACAAGTACGTTTGTTGCATGCCGAAGACTAGGCCACACAGCTAAATTAAAGTTCCCTATGGTGTGGTAAGTTAAAGCAGCCAAAAGAAAGTCCCATATTTTGTCGGCACAGCATGGGTTTGTCCGAAATTCCACGCCGGCCTGCAGCCATCAGGTGGCGAGAGTTGAACTGTTGGTCGTCCTTGCTCCGCCTTTAACTGCTTTACAAACCTCGAGAATTTTGTACAAGTGCGACTTACCGCGCGGGATATAGCGAGAGCCAGTACACCTGTTTAACGGCATGAATTAAGTCCATTTTCCGTTTTTAACAACGCATCATATCTTAACAATTTTTCTGGCTGCCTCAAAGGGAAACGATTTTTTAAGAAGTCAACCGACCAATTAATGCCATCAGCCTTTTATTTGCCATATAACGGGATACCTTAATTAAAGAAATTTTGCAATTCTACAGCAACTGGGGGTTATTTTATTATCACTGATTAGGGCCTTTAGATAGGTTATTAGTTAATATACAAACTCTGACTAGCATCTTTAATTGGCTATCCCAATGAACTGTAATTTGGCATGTTGTCGATCGCCGATATGTTGCAGAAGGATTTCCGTTGATCTTGTAAACAAGCATTTGATACCCCACTTCTGCGATGTTGGGGGTTTTTCCATTTCTGTTTGACATCTAAAGAGTATTGGGTATAAATTGTATGCGATATGCTACAAAGTGCGGAGGTTTACATTTCTAAAATCAAGGCAGCAAGACAAGCTAAAAGTTAAAGTACAGAAGCTTTGTGCATGAGGACACATTTGTAATAATTACGTTTATCTGACGGCAAGAGTTGATCATGTGAGTATGTGGCTTGCACTTTAGTACGTATCGGTTGTGATACTTGAAAGTGCTGCCAAACAGCAGAGTCGTTTTTTACGGTTTTATTGGCGTACCCTGTTAACTCCTGCGCTGGTTTTTCTGAAAATGTCATTATCTTAACGGAACTACGGCAAATATTCGACATGCAGACCGACTGCACCACATGCAAACAATTAAAAGCAGGGCATTTAACTACTTATGCAACAGATGATTTAATAAAACTGACTATATGAGATTTGAGGGTTTGTACGCATTTGAACCAAATCGCAGCCGCATTTCAGACAACCCACGAAAGATGAATGAAGTGATTTGAGCATTTCTACGTTGTACGCCTAATGAGCCTAATTTTGTTGCTATTAATGTTAAACAGTTGCCTACCTTGAGGTATCGATTAGGATGTAAAATCAAAAAACTGTCATGAATCAGTTCCCTAGGAGATGAAAATGCCTCTTAGGCATTTTATGTTTTTCTTTCGGCTTTGGGGAGACTGAGAAGGAGTAAATAAGTCTGCACAGTCCTTGACGTCACCGGGGCTAGTTAGATCAGTCGTGATAACAGCTGTGTTAAGCAGAGTTTCACACTAACAGGATATGGTAGATAAGTGCTTAAGCTACCAGGCTGTTTTTTATATTCCGGAGTTTCGGTCCGCTGATGTTAACAAACGCAATTAGTCCAATAAGACAGCTTGGTTTTACTATATTTTATTTTCTTACTGCTGTTACTTAACTATTATCCTGCACAGGCTAAATTGACAAATTTCGCACCCTAGCTGATAGTGCTGCCTACCGGTAGAGCATTTATTAGTAGTTAAACCTAAATATATGCTTTTAAATGCAAACCCCACAAAAGACTTAAATTGACATTCTCAGTATGCAGGATTCACAAGTTATTCGAATCTGCCACGGCCCTTTTTGGGCAAAGACAAAACCCAGTCATGTAAGTTACTTTTACCAAGACCGAAGCCTTTAGACTTAAGTCATATTACTAAAGTACAATCTTTTGTAGTTTTAAATATTCCATATATATGCTATTATTTCTTTCTGCGAACACATAAATTCAATTAGAGTAAAACTTTAATTGGCACATTATGTTTGAAAACGTTTTTAGCCATTAAACGTGTATGATGCTCCGTTTTGCGTTTTAGAGAAACCGACAAGTCGCTAGATCAAGACATCGAAAATGGTTGTTTCTGGACGAAATAAGCTGTGTTCGCTGCGTAGGTGTTAACGAAGAAAGCAGCATTTGTAAAAAAACAGTAGATTTTCTTAGAGACAGCATTCTCAATTTGACTGACGTTGCCTTAAGTTATTGAAACAGGTTGAAATAAAATTAGTTATCGCCGTGAAAGTACTAACACCTATGTTTGCTTCTATGAAAATACTTCTATGTTGGATGCAGGGTTTTATAACCTCTTTAATTCAGAGAAGACTCGCCAAGCCAAAAAATGCATAGCATGCTTCGCGGTCTCTTTAGAAAGAATGGTTTAGGTGTGGGTTTTCAAACCTTAACTTGTTTTAACCACTGAAGCTTCCTTTATGCAATTCTGCGCGTAAAAACAAGCGGTCTTCATTGAATATGCTTACGTTATTTTACGGCACATCTAGCAGTCATTATAACATCAACTATTAATTGCAATTTTTGCCTGCACAAATAAAGACAGTATATAAAATATACGATTGTTGCGTGCACGATAGAGTACACAGTGAGAAAAAAGTCAAATATAAAACTGCTTTGAAGAACAAATTCAAAACGTTACAGTGAAAAAAACCAAATGCCATCAATATTATTTATAAGACATCCAACCGCAAAACCAGCTCTAAAATAACTGAGGGGTGTGTGCTAGTTAATACTCACGCCAAAGGGTATTCAGGTGTTTACCTGAACATAACGCATATTTTGAATTAGTTTCGGGTTTACGAACCAAAAGCACTTAATCAGGAACGATAATTACTGACTCATACCTCTATTTCGGTTTTGTAGCTTAATAAAATAGGCATTTTTAAATGTTTGAAAAATAATACTTCATATAAAGGAAAATCCCTGCCAGTTTACTAAAATCCGAATTTTTGAAATGAGGAGGGTTCAATAAAGCATCTGCAAACACATCCGTCAATAAGCAACATTATTTGGCATTCATTTGCTGCTTGAAGTTGAGCAACATGATAATTATCATACTGGCCAATTTTAGAATTTCGAATTGTGTTTTGTTTGGATTGTCTAGTGCCTGCGGCCTTTCAAAAATTGAGCCGCCTCAATTCTTGTGGCCATATTTCTCCACGGTTTCAGGTTTTACCTACAAAAAACATCATACGTCAACGACAGTCTATTTTATATTCAGTTTAATATTAAGAAGGCCGTCAAATTTTAAGGAAAATAAAAAAATACCCATAAACTTCGAAAAAATCTTGATTTTATGCGACCACCGCCTTTTAAAAGCTGAGCCGCCTCGTTTCTTGCGGCCATATTTCTATGCCGTTTCAGGCTTTATTTGCTGAAAGTATCAAATGCTGACTACTGTCTTTTTTTTATTCAACGATGAAATTCAGAAGTCTGACTAATTGCTGCGTCAAATTTTGAAGAAGATACTAGCGCGTAAACTGCGTAAAAATCCCGATTCTGTGCGGCAGGAATAGGTGTTGTTTGCGGTCAGTTTGTCACCGTTATGATTTGTTACAAACTACTGCAGTTTGTAGTTTCAAACCATCGACCTTGTAGTCCAGCAAAACTTCGCCGGTCGGGACTACCCGACGACCATGAAGCGTGTTGCCTCTGCATTGTTTTGTGTGAAGATTTATGTTTCCGTTTTTAGTAATGACGGCTGTAATGGACCTATTATATTTACTAAAAACAGTATCATAACCGTATTGTTTCTGTTTGCAAGGTTTGGTTGAAAACTTGCACAAGAAGACTGAACAGTGTTCCCTCTACCACCTTACAATAGATTAAGAATATCTAGTGGGTTACGTGGTATAGAATTGCTCCTAAAACCGATATGAGCTGGTGCGAACAATGTAATTTCATTATAGCGTACATCGACATATATTGCTGGCATCTGAAAGTTCTGGAAGATGACACGTTTTGGTCATTGCGGCATGTAGGCACTATACCAATTTCTTTTCGCGCGTGAAGTTTATAGACCAACTGATCATTGTCTCGTGGATAAACACACTTACATAGTATGCTGGTCATCTCATAGTTAAATCCGGCCGGCCAAATTACCACTATTTGGGTGGTGTTTGAAGGCCTGTTTTAGTATATTGCTTATGGCAATGTTTTTATGCATGACTTTCTGTCTGCCTACCCTAGGTATCTTCCTGCTAGAATGAGAACCCAGTGTGTGGTTCAGATCAAGATATGTGTCATTGTTACTTTCCATACTCTGTCACGATAATTATCTTGCTGGCACACAAACGTCGAAAGCTCCTACTAAAATATCTGTCTGCCTTTAAAAATCGATACTCAAGTTCGCGTCTACTTTAAGTATCAGGTCAAAGGAAGTAGGGGTTGTGCGTGCGAAAGAACCCTTTCACTCTCCACGTCTGCAGCGGCCAAAGAGCGATTTACTGTATTTATGTCCCCGCACCTCCTATTCCTTCCCTCGTGACGCGGGTCCCTCCCACCCTCATGTATGCCTACCTACCGTTTTCACGGAAAAACGATCCGTGATCTAACCAAATTCTCGAATATGCACTCGTGTTATTCGTATAAGCAATGCCTAACCCTTCCGTCCATAAAAAACAACACGACTGCCAGCACGATGAATACTGTCAGATATTCTTTTTGAGTTTCCTAACGACTTTTTCCCCTCAAAATTTATTTTCACCCTCAAATTGTGCCACCGATATCCTAAAAGATCTCAGACTTCTCAATGACTAACGAAAAAAACTGTATATGCTAAAGAAACCGGCAATACCTTTATAATTAGAATCGCACCTCCAATGCCAGTGAACATATTCTCGCCATATAAGACTTTTTAATGCTTCCGAGTGTTTATTGCATGTGTTACAGGTAGAGAAGCCATTTTTAGGTTAGTAGCCTAGCAGGGGTTGAATCAGGCGTTGTCTCACAATTTCTTTTAACGTCTGCTCCGTTGTTTTCACTTATTGGGCTCGGATATCCTTAATTAAATCTATGCTTTTTGGCGCCGGACGAAAATTAAAAATCAGACCTGTCCCTAAATGGTTCAATCACTTTGTCGCGAAACGGCCCCACTGTAGATTGTTTATTGAGACTTCGGAAATTAACGCTCACAACTGAACTAGACAAGGTCGATTTAATAACCTCGCATTGACTGCTATTCGTATCTACCAGGTCTCATTTCTCCGATGCTAAGCACTGCTCCAATATTCTGTCGTTTCATTATTCTGCTTCCCTTCTTAACGAGGTTTGTATTTAGTATGCCATTTTTGAATCTGCAGTCCACTCGACCTGGTATAAAGCCTAGAATGTTAGACGATAATCAGATTTGACCTGTATTGAGATCAGAATATAAACGCTGAGGTCTGACTTGCCGCATTACATCACGTGCCCCACATTCGTTTATCCTTTAACGCAACTGTTTTCATTTATATTTCGGTCGTGGAATTGCGTTACATATCTTTCAGCAGATAGTTCAGCACGTTTAAAGTATATGGCGGTGGTCGGAGAAAGGGATCATGTGAATTGCTTTTTGCGGAGTTGTGATAATAGGAAATATGCCGGCGTACTCATATAGTACTATACTGGAAGCGGCTTATAAAAAATGCTCAAAGGCGACCCTATGTCCGGTGGAGCGGCATGGTCAACAATGACGACCTGCTGTACTGTCTTTGACTTAGGTAGGACACTGTAGGCCCAGAGTAGACGATGAAGACCTATCTTCCGGCAAGATGTGGTTATCTAGCCGCACCTGATTAACACAGTTTAACTGACACACTTAATTATTTTTATTTGGCGCGACTACGTAGTCATTGTGTTGCTGCGTGTTGCGGTGTGCGTTCTGTGGGCGGCCGTGTTTATTTGTTGCCGTGTCTGGCTTTTCGGTACAGGGCCGTCGGTCCTTCTTGACTTTAGGTTATTCATTTCTTTCTTACTTTCGCTTTGGATGTGTGAGGATAAGGGCTGTTAGTATGGGTTTGCGTTAGGGTTAGGGCAAGAGGGTTGGGGTCATTTTTGCCGTTACGGCTACGATTATATTAATGACTAAGGCTACGGGGTAGGGTAAGGGGCTAGGGCCAAGTAGTAGGGTTCGTGGTTATAAGTTATGATTAGGGTGAGTGGTTAGTATTAGGTTGCAAGGGCTAAGGATTATGAATTAGTGTTATGTGGTAAGGGTTATGGTTGAGGCTAGTGGTTAGAGTAATGCGTTTGTGGTAGTTGTTACGGTTAGGGTATAGTTATGGGTTAGGGACTAGGATAAGTGGTTAGAGCAAGGGGTTATGGCTGGGAGTCAAAGTTAGGGGTTAAGTTTTATGGATAGGGCGAAAGGTTAGGGTTAGGGTTAAGATTTAAGGCTTTTGGGTTAGGGTTAGGGCCTAGGGCCACTATTTCTCAACCACTTAAAGTTCAATCGCCCATTCCCAGCAGCCTCTGTTTTGCATACAACTGCATGACCCCGTCGCCTGTGTGTTTCCCAACCCCGCTTGTAAAACCCCTATTACCACCGGTCCCGTAGTACAGGTATCTGAGGTTTGTTTACTTCGGTTGGGGCTACATAAGCACATCAGGCCGACTGAACGAACCCGAAAACAGTTAGCAGTGCATGGTGCAACGCTGCGGAACAGACCTTAAAAGTTGTTTGGTCTGATTTCTTTGGTAAACAACAAACTGTTTCACAAGTTGTCGTCAAAAGAGCTGATGAAGCACTGACGCCTCATTCATCACATCCAAAGTCCAGGCTGTCAATATGCTTGCAGTGGTGGGGTCAATCCTCAATCAAATAGAACCGTTTACATACTGCAGGTTGCCAAATCAGTTTATCTCAACTGTGATTTACATAACCACATCTGACCGTGTCGTGGAGATAAGCGTATTGTACCCAAATATGACGACAGTATAGGCGGTGGGAATATGCATAGGAAGACGCCTCTTGCACCACCTTACCTACGAAGTAATCCTTTGCCTTTTACTAAAGCATTTCGTGTAGGAGGTGCAGAACAATCTGGCTGTAGCGGAAATTCCGTCGCACCGCGTCCATGCGGTGATCTACTTCAAAGAACGCCATTCTTCCAGTGTTAGAGCCGTCGCGTGTGTGGCTAAATCTCGACCAGAGACTCCACCAATCGGCGCCTAGTTGGACAAGTATAGTTGACAGCCCATGATTTTAGCCCAACCCTGGTCATATACTTTGTCGCTGCTGGCTTTAAAAAATAAAGTTCTGCTTTCCCTTCTGCGCGTCCTTGGCTCATAGTTTCCAGAAACCTCTGTAAGATAATCAAAGAAATGGTAACTAGGCCGATGAGGCAAGTAATCACAGTAAATATGGACATAATGTAATGGGCTCAACATTTACAATTGTAAAGTCAATTCGGCCAACACGTGTTTTCGGTAACTCGTCATCAGACTAAAACAGTTAAATTAAAGTTGAAATTATGCGAAGTTACAGGGCTTATAAGATATTCAGGGGCTATTAACCCCAACGTTGCCCAACCTCCTAATGGCAGTGGTGTGCGCACAACGTACCCGACGTACAGACACTACGCACAGCCTGTGTCTCCTCCCCCCTCACCCCCTTGACACAATGACCACGACACGCCGACCACGCCATAGCACGCCTCGTCATGCGAGTGGCGTGTAAGTAATGCGTGTTAATGGCTCCTGAATCATTTATAAGCCCTCTAACCTCGCATTATTTTAACTTATATGTAACCATTTTGGCCTGATGGCGAGTTACCGAAAACAAGTGTTTGATAATTTGACTTTTCATTTGTAACATGGGTATATTCGCTAAATAATAGTAAATATTCAACTGTCAATTAATACCGCTTGATTCAGCTCCGCAATTTTTTTTCATATTTTTACCACAGGTTGTCTCTGGCCGCCTCCTGAAGCTGTTTTAATGTCTTTGGTGGTGTATTTAGCCCACCCTAGATTTTGCCAGAGGTAGGCATTACTGTTGAATCGCGGGCATCGTGAGGATGACGGCTGACATTTCAAAACAAACGTTCAAAAAGTTTGCCAAGGAAAACAATCCTGGTCATATTGTCGAGACAGCGATAACAACTAGCACATTGGTTACACAGAAAAATATTTGGAGGATACCTTGGCAGGACAAAACCTAACTGAAAGCCGCTTCTCAACTATGCATAGCTGGCCAGCTCATCTACCTAAAAAATTGCGTAATATTTTATTATGTAGATGCAATTTCATAGCCGGCATATTTGTAAGAACAGTTCACGCATAGGCGACTTACAGGCCATGAACGGTTTGGGCTTGTACTTGTACTTGATACGGCTGCGATCATGCCTGATCTAGCCGGCCTCGATGATGTCCCGAACAGTACCTCTCCACGCGTGACGGTCTGCGGCAGCAGATCTAGACAGCTCGACCCATTCCCTTCGCCAACGACGGAG
>CACRXP010000443.1:193342-220957 GCA_902702965.1 Spirometra erinaceieuropaei | reverse complement strand
GTCGCGTAGGGCCCTCCCGAGGATCCAGTCAATAGCGTAGTTGAACAGTATGGGTGACAGGATACAACCCTGTCGGACGCCAGACCGAATACCGAACGGTTGGGAAAGATTGTTACGGACCAGGACTCTTGCAGTAGTGGAGCGATAGTAGGCCTTGATCATGGCGATGATTTTTGCCGGTACACCATCTAGCGCCATTATCCGCCACAGGGACTCACGGTGAACGGAATCGAACGCGGCGGCAAAGTCAACGAAGCAGACGGCCGTCGGTTGTTGGTAGCTATGGCGAAATTCGAGAATGCGCCTCAGTGTGAATATCTGATCTGCGCATCCACGTCCAGCACGAAATCCGGCTTGGTTGGGCCTCGTCCTTGAGTCACGCACAGCCTGGAATCGCCTGAGTAGGACAATAGCGAAGATCTTCGCAGCAACGTCGATGAGACTTATGCCGCGGTAGTTCTCGCATCTCGTCTTATCTCCCTTCTTGAGGATAGGTACAAGGATGCCTAAGCCCCAGTCATCAGGAACAACCTCGTCTCCGCACGCTCGTTCAATCACCTCATGGAGCCAGGGCGCCAGAGTGTCGACACAAGACTTAAAGATTTCAGCGTGTATACCGTCCTCTCCGGGTGCCTTATTGTTGCGCAACTTTCGTATGGCATCGGCGACTTCTTCCTCGGAGGGGGAATCGCATGGCACTGCATAGATAGGAGAGGGAAGAAACTCCGCTGTGGAGGAGAGCAAGGGCGATGTTGGTTGGGTATCGAAGTTGAGATGGTGCTCAAAGTGCTCACGCCAGCGCTCGACTTTGGCCGAGTTGTCAGCAATAAAGCCGCCGTTCACATCGCGAACAGAGTCACTCAGTGTAGAGGGCTTACCGCTAACTTGGCGGATCAGACGGTAGAGCTTTCGAGTGTCACCAACGTTCGAGGCCTGTTCCATGGATGTCGCTATTTTGGGCTAGCCCAAGGTGAATAAATTTTACCTGAAGTAGAAGAAGATGTGATCACTAGAACAAGAAGTTTATTGACCTACGTTGCGTATTCTCATCCAAACCCATCAGCAGAGACGGTTGAACTTTATCTGCAACCGTCTCTCAAATTGGGTTGGAGTGAAAGTTTCGAAACGTCAGGCCAACAACCTTCTTGTTCTAGTGATCGCATTTACTTCTTCTTTTGAACGGCTTTTTGGAATTCACGTTTTCGCTCCGTGGGCAAATTTGATGCGGTCTACAGCCTCACGGCTGCATGATCCAGTTACAGATATTTAGGAAACTCCGTGTAAGAACATCGATTTCTTGACTACTTGACTGTACTGGCAAGCATTAAACCCTGTCGATGAGCAGTCCCTCGTTATTAAACTAGTTGACATGATATATGGCTTTACCATTCGAGTTTCCCAAACTTAACATTTGGTTCTGGTTGGCTGATGAAGACTAAAGTGCCCGAAGCTGACTTCCCAGCCTCCCTTGTCACTTCACGACGTCCAGTACCCGCTTATCGAACTGCTACGTATAAGGGTATGTAGACGCACGATATACGCAGACCCTCACCCTGCGTCTCCCAACTGAACCTAACTCCAGCTTATGCTGGTAGGCAGACGTGGGCGGCCAAAAAGTGCACGGTAGGAAGAAGATATTGATTCGGATAAAGGAAAATTGTTTCTTTGTTCCCTACTGATGCTTTTCTCACTACAAATGATTTAACAAAACCTTATCGATCATGGAGCATTATCTGTGACCATTGCAGGATATATACACAGGCTGCAGACGTAGACCCGTTAGTGCGGCCTTTCATTTACTCACACCTGGTAAAATACAGCGATTTAAACATCTATGGCACCTGTATTTGACTAAGTGAAAGGAAAGGGTGTACGCCCGCAGATACTGCAGTTAGTCCTAATTGGATTGATCGTCGCTCATTGGTCCAAAACCAAAACATTAGAAGGCGCTACTTTGTCACGACTGTGGGTTAGGCGCTCCGGAATTGGGTTCGGTAATACTCTCACTGATCTGCCTAGACGCAGTTTCGGCACTGACTATGGGGAAAGAGTAATTGCATACGGTTAGCCGAAAAAGTGTGACTCATCCAAGTCGATGTCCGGGCAGTTGTCATTTTCGTGTTAATTTTGGTGCCAGTTAAGGAGAACAAATGACTGGTTCCCGTTGGATGGGCATGCTAATGTACTTCGTTTCGGGTCACCTGATTTACCTGTACAATTGTTATGATGTTTACTGGTCATATAACAGTGGTTTTTAAAAATATTCAAAAACGTATTAATAGCCATTGCTCAGACACCCGAAACACTATTCCGAAACTTTGGTACGAGCAAGTCAAATTTTGGCAGGTGTACCACTGAAAACGCTGAAGTTGTAAACAGGTTTGTCTGTTGATGCAACTAGCTTACCATAGGGAATTCCCTGGTATACTCTGGTAATTAAATTGGCGGGAAATTCTTTTTAGTTCTCCGTTGTTTACTGGCTCATGCCAGACCATTTATTTTGAGCGATTACTTTGGTGATCTATCTGAGCCAGCAATTTTGTTTTAAAAATGTGCTCAGTCAGAATAACCGCAATTCAGAAGATACAGCGAGATCACCGTAGACGTTTGAAGCAAGCACAGCAAGGATCAAGTTTTAATTGGGAGAATAATACAGTAATTTTTAATTAGTGTATTTTCATTCACATCATCTATGGGTTAGCATTAGTGCAAATAAACGGGCGTCAGTTTTCCCACACCTTCGCCGGCAGCATATACGCCCATGGTGTAAATATGAACTGATATATATTGGTCACTGTAAGTTGGCTCCCTGCCAGGAGAGCTAATTTGCTAATACTGAAAGCCGCATTTAACGCAGTCAGTTGCTTTTCAAGTCAGTATGAAGTAGATAACACAAGGAACCAATGGCGCTCGCAAACCTGATTTTACTTGGAAACTGCATAATTCAACCTGTGATATTTTAAGCTTGGCGCATTAGATTGATTCAACTCATTGTCCGGTTTCGATTGAACGTAGTTCTTATCATTGGTGTAAAGATGATGTGAGAAAAAGCTTATTCGAAATTTGCGTATGTATTCACATATGTTCAGTGCACAGGTTTAAGCTCAGAACTGAATAATTTTGTAATCTGTGATTTTTTTGCGGAAACGTTAGATAACAATCTAGCGTCGGAGGGTGTGAAGGACAATGTGAGACTTTGAAACAATTGTCTTTATAAATAATGACGCTAGCACTCAAGGGAAATAACCACGCAGAGTTAACTGCGCCAGCCCAAGAGGCAATTTTGACAGCCAGGCGATTTGTAGGGAAGTAGGCTTCGGCCGGTTGCATGTGAAAATCTACCCAAAAATGAACCTTTATTTTAATGATAAGAAAATAAAGGGTCCTGAAAAAAATATATCAGATGGTGGCCTACGAGCATCTGAAATTGTGTTTGCTTATATAGGTCGTTCTGGTTTGAATTTATGTTAAATTTTTTTTCTACACGGCACGTAGTGCGGGCGTTTCTTAGCATATAACTTTATTTAACCATCGGTGCCTTTTGAAATAGACAGGCGTTGAACGAACGCATTTAGATGGTTCTAGATACAAACTTTCATGATGTACCAGACTTTAGAATAAAGCCTTTTGTCCCGTTTGCTGCGCTCCGTCATATGAACACGGATGCTGCCCTGCTTTTTATAAGTAATGAATCAAACACGTACTACAACAATATTTTAGGACATCAACGATGCTCTTCCTGGGTTGCTCCTATGCACTCTTCTCAAAAATCTGTTCTTTATGGCTGGATGGACAGATTTTTGGAGGACCGACCGTCACCAAGAAACATGACCGAAGATATTACCACAGGTTTATTCTTTTGTCGGCAACGCTGAATGTGAACCTATTGGGAACGAATAAAATATGCAGGCGATTATGACTTAGAAAGCGAGGTCTATGTAATGAAAAATTGTTTCTTTAGACACATGAGTCGACAAAGTCTGAAGAATAAACCCCTTACTGCGTGCTTATTTCAATTTTCCCGCGTGTCTTCTGCAACTGCCCTTTATTTTTGTGAGAAAAAATATAAAAACTGTCAAAAAAGTCCTTGTTAGCCTCCAAAACCATCAGGCTAGCTTCACTGTTCGTTTGAATGAAATTCATTTTACACGCTATCCAACGCTTTGAAAGCAGAGGTTTGTAACTAGCTCAAGGTGAACATTCTATTTTGATGGCGTATCAAATAAGACTCCACGTTTTTACATCAAAATGAATCAGCTTAGGAGATATGGATTCTACAAACTCTTTTGTGGTAATAAGATTGTATTCTATATATCACACATAAAACGAAGATGGTTTGAAACTGTTGACCAGCACTGGACTAGATGCATATGTATGCCGAAGTTTTAAAGAAAACTCAATCGATGATTCTGATTGAAGCCTAAATTTCATGTAGTATTTTTAGCTAAGTACTTAGTGGAGTCATTTTTAAGGTTCCAGTCTAACACAAATGCTTATCTTTATACCAGATCATGAAAACTCTCAAATGTTGACAGAAGAGCGTTTCAAACATTAGGCAGTAGTATTCGGTACTGAAACGCCGGACGGATTTTGAGGCAAATAAAGGATTCAGCTGCGCACCTATCGATTGTGTGGCTCGGACCAAGTCAGCGGTTGTCAGAATATTTGTCCGACCGTCCCATGCACTACGACAACTGTTTGACCATAGATGTCCGATTAGAATACCACCAATTTATCCTTGCCGTTCTTGGAAAGTGACGTAATGCCTGCTGATAAAAATTCTTTGAACATCGAGGATTGTGGTTAATCAGCAAGCCTGTGGTGTTTTTAGTTTCACCACACAGACTGCATCTCGACGGACAGATTGTTCTTCTGATCTTCTTAGGACCATCCGGCATTTTATAAGGTTGTCACATATTTTACGGATTTTGCAATCATTGGCCCAGAGATTTATATGTTATTTCTATCGCAATAGTTCCCTATGCTATTGTTCTGCATAGTCTCTATGCATTTCAGCAGCCTTTTACAGAACAATCATGTTGCCCTCCCAACACGCCAGGTAGGCTTATAGTCCCAAATGCCACTGGTGTACTAACGCCTGAAAAGTTGCTTAAAGCGAGGTGCTATTTGTGCAGTCTGCTCTCTTGGCTAATTTTACAGCCTCCACTGGGAAAAGACACCAGCCAATAGTACACACAATTCTTTGAAGCATATCTAATCACCATACCTGTCTTCCGATTTAATTTAGTCTCTACAAACAAGCTGACAGAGCGTTAGACTGCAGCTGTGTTACGCTTGATTGAGTGGCTGTTGTTAAAGTCCAGTATTTCCGCCAGTGTGTATTAGGTAGTGTTTAAACAGGGTTCGTGACAAAAATAGTTTTTTTTTCATTAAGTGTGTCACAGGCTTATACAGGGGAAATATCCGCTAACCTTTCATTGACACGCACGTGCCATTTTATCGTCCAGTTATTCTCAATGAAAGCTTCGTAAATTTATCATGCAGTGCAAATGCCCACACTTACGATATTTCTGTGCTTTGACTATCTTAATATCAGTCTTGCGGAAACAGTTTGTATTTACACTGAAAGTACATAATGACACATTACGATGCCATTACAATTTAAAACTCTTCTTGTTATTTTATATCATGTGAAGACGTTACTCTTCTAATGTTTATAGCGCCTTTAATTAACATATTGCATTTGGGGAAAGAGGGGAGTACTCGCCGACTTTAGGATTAGCCGTTACGTTAATCTAAATACGGACTGACACCTATAAGTAATCCGGTGATTTATCGTAATTTAACATACCGGGTACTACTGAAAAGGGCGGAGATATATTTTCCAATGGTGAAATCTTACGCGACGTAGTAAATTCATGCTTCTTTTCATCGGGGGAATTTTTGAATACCTATGTGTAGCTGCTCCTTCTTAAACAAACTAAAGAAAATGGTTAAAACACGTTCGTTTATCGCTCTCCCACTTCAACCCCGTGCGACTTGTTTTACCAAATTTCTAACTATCACAGCTTGTATCACAGAGTGTGCCCAATAATGCCCAATCTGTTGTATATCCTCACGTCCGTCTTTCACATTATTTCACTATCCCTGTAATTAGCCCTTTAAAGTACTGGGCTTTCCTTGACGTTCACAACTGTCCTCGACTATTTGAACATAATGTTTTTGTAGGCAGCATGAAATGGCCATCTCCCCTAGCTGTTCTTCTGACTTATTCAAATAAGACAAATGTTGGTTTCCGGCTGCGGTTAATGCTTGACAGCACATAATGACAATAAGGTCGTATTCCACGAAAATCTACTTAGCTGTGTATTGCCAGCCGGCGAACAGTTTGTCAGACTCAATACGAATGTCATCATCTGCGCCCGGTAACATCCTATACACATCTCATTGTTCACAACCTTACATGCACGAATGCGTTAGTAACTGCGCAATTTTATGCAGTTGCATCGGACTGCATATTTTAAAATGGTTTATTTTGAGGATGTAAGTCACACCAAGGTAACATCGAGCATAATCTTTATTCACTTGCGCCAATTCTCACAGGTTCTGACGTGCGACGAAACCAGAGAGATAAACCCGAGATCTAGCATGTTCCACATAGATAAAAAAATTATCATGCTGCCTTTCGTTACTTCCGACTGTCATTTCTATTTTGACGAGGATGATTGTGAAATAAACCTCTTGTGCACTTCCAGACATCTATTTCAAGATAAAGTGCTTTCTTCTCCCCTTTGTTCATTTATTTCCGAAAAATTTTGGTAAATTTAGATTTCAAAAGTCAAGTTGGCAAACATGTATTTTCGATCATTTTTATTCAGGCAAATACAGGGACATTAATGAACGAAAATATACCAAGTCGGCAGTGTTTATAGCTATCTTAAGGACTATTAAGTCCTTAGCACTCATTTTCCTCACGCCGTCCGCAGGACGAGATCGGCGGGTTTTGGTCCTTAGAGCTAGGGGAGGGGGGTAATAGAGTCTTTGAGTGATTTTCTTGATTTGAGTACACGGACTACCTACCACCGTAATTAGGGATTTGAGGAGGCATTTCGTCATCACTTGAAGTTGGCGTTGGCCACAGCAGAGAGAGCACTTGTGTCAGGGTTTATTGTCAGCGTAACACCGGATTCGCTAGCCGTATAGCCACTGCCTCGGCCGTTGCCAGTATATGTTACCCTAGACCCTTAGAGAATCTTGTTGGTGTCAGGTTGACTACCTGCAATGCTTCCTTGGCATCGATTCGGTGATCCGTATCGATAAAATATGCGAGAATAGAACTCGAAATCGACCGGGTCCCACCTCTGTCTAGCCAGGCAGGCATATGTTCAGGCACCCTCTTTTTTAGGTGTCTCGCTGTGCTCCGCTCCACAGGCGCAAGTGAATGAATCGATGCACATTGATGTGTCCCCCAACGATAGTCTGTCATTACCAGATTAGTAATCTCATGATGTTGTAATTGGTTGCGGCACAAATGTGAGAATTGACCTAGTAAATGTATTAGGCTAGCGCAGCTAAGCCTAGCATTTTCAACTAGAAACCTGTTAAATATTAGCTAAAGTGAATATGTGAAGCCGGCGCAAAACTGTCCGTGAAAATGGGTTTATGGCATTTGGGCAGAATTTTTGTTCCCCCGGACGTAGTAATCGCGTCAAATGATCAGTTAACAAGCAAGCATCACGAAACAGTTCAACTCGAAGTATTTTTCATACAGTGAGCCACCAAATGCATGAAATATTCACCGAAATTCTGCAATGCGTTGTTGATTATGAAGAGTTACTTAGTTGAGGTTGTAATATTAATTATCCTGCGACACATTCCTGCAATATTTCGGACTAGCCATAATGTCGGATTTTGAATGCATTTATTTTCTACAATTGGTATGTTGATTAAATTAGGCAGACAGTTGAAGCACATCAACGATACAGGAAAAAAAGTAAAATTTTTATTCTTCAGGCATCGTGGTGAATGCGAGCAGCACTGTGCGACCTGGTCAAAAAGTGATAATTTACACAACGATATGTTACTTGAATGTTGGTAGTAGCATCGTCATAGCACTAAATTGCCAACGTTGATTATAAAGGTGGCTGTAGTCTGGCGTTATTGTGGTGCGCACTCAGCGTTGGTGTAGTTTCCGATTAAAATTGTCAACGGATCCCGACATAACGACATCGTCAGACAAAGCATTCCAGGCTGAAACCCCTCTGTTGGAGAAGAAATTTCATGTGTCTAGCCGGGCACCGGGCACACGGAGTTTGAGAGAATGGCCTCTCAGGTTAGTCGTAGTCGCCAAGTCGTAGAAGTCTCTATATGCCAGACAGCAGCCCTGATTGTGGACGATGCGGAAAGCTTGCATCAGGTCCCGCGTAGCTGTCTGTAACTCAAAGGAAAGAGGTCAAGATTAGCTAATCGTGTTTCGTCGGGTACTGACCAATGCACATATGCAAGTTTCGTTGCTCGCCGTTGAACTTTTTCGAGTATGCAGAGGTTTTAAGTAGTCCAGGGTCTCCATGCTTGGATAGCAAATTCCAAACGCGGTCACACAACCGTTCTGAAGACCTTGGCGAAGCAGTCTTCATCAAAGGAAGAGAATGGCCGTTTGACGAGGTATAGAATGCATATGGCCGACTTGACTGACGTTGAGCACTGCAGCAAAGGCTGATGCGAGGTTGCGATTCATACACCCAAGTCCTCCTGGGCTTCGACTTTTTGCATTGGTTTGCAAGTCAGACGGTAAACCGTGCAGTTAGGAGAACTGGTTCCGTCTTCACATAGGAAGTAACACTTGTTTACGTTGAACGGTAGAAGCTAGGCTTTTGACTACTGTTCGAGGTGGTCTATATTTTTCTGCGGTCGCGCCTCGTTAACTTCGCTTCTTATGGTACTCCAGATCTTTATGTCGTCAGCATACATTGAAACATCGCAATCCAGTTTGTTCGCACAGTCGTTGACGTATACGAGAAACAGTTAAGGGTCAAGAACAGAGCCTTGAGTAGCGCCACTCCTAACGGCAACCTCGGCAGATTGTTGGTCACTGACGAGGACGGCTTGATAGCGGCTGAGGAAGAAGCTTTCAATCCATATGAGAAGCTTACATTGTACTCCTTTACGGCTGCGCTTGTGCAGAAGGCGCTGGTGCGGCGCACTACCGAAGGCCTTTTTAAACTCGATAAAGATGGCGTGCACCATATCTCCTCGATCAATAAGCCGAGTCCAGCGTTTCAGACAGTAGAGTAAGTTTGTCACACAGGGTCTGTCTTTTCGGAATCCATTCCGGGAATCGGAAAGTAGATGGTTTTTTTCAAGAAACTGCATTAATTGTTGTTTTTTTTACTCGTTTGGCAGAAAACCACGTTGTCTTCGCATTTTATACAGGACAAAAGGCTATATTTGCGTTCTAAAAGTGTATCCTATTTCTCGAAAAGTCTTGAGCCTGATCAAACATTGTATTAGCGCTTATCGGTTTCAGCCTACACAATGCTTTCCGCGTGAGAAAAATCATACATTATTATGTGTGTTTAATAACATCCCATATACTGCTCATAAAAGTTTGTAATAAGTGCAGACAATGATGTAAATTTCACGACAAGCATAAACAAACAGACAGGTGTGTGTCTGTGTGAATGAACATTTCGCGGTCTTAAAAGACTTCATGATTAAGACCATTTGAAACCCAACTATATCCTCTTGCGCGTATGATAAATAAGGCCAAATTAATGTGCTACCAAAAGAGTAAGATAAACATATTTTTGCATATTTTCATAAGACATATTTAATTCGAGGAGGCCGTCAAAAATGCAAGCTACTGTTTTCCAAAGAAGGTCGAAAACGTGCATTTCAAAGACAGTATCCTAACGAGTCCGAAAAATTATAGGATTGTGCCATACAATAGCCAGGCGGCAGACACGGCTGGATTCGAACCTAGGCATACTGTCACGCTCCCTGGCTCAAAAAAACACTTGACCAGAATTTATCTAATAACAAAAAACACTTCAGAAAAAATAAGATGCGTGGGGAAACATGCAATTGACATGTACATTAGATGTGTTAACTCATAAAATGTTAGCCGAAATTCCAAAATGCATTTTCGATTCGAAAAGATCGCGTAGGTCAGGTTGCAATATTGCTGACGTGCAACATAATCCCAGAATAATTCAGTTATTTACGACCACAGGTGTAGGCGACCTTTTTTGTGGCTGCCTACAAAACGACAACATGTAAAAATGGCTGCTAAATTAGTATACATTTAATTTATCGATTTTCGATGACCTTGTAAAGTCAAATGTAGTTCATAGAAACCCTGCAAGAAAATAAGCAAGCTCTTACTCATTTGATACAAGATTGCGCATAATTTTGCATTTTACACAGAACAAAGGGCATAATTCGGTTTTAAAATCTTTTACAAATCGCAATAAGTTTAAACTGGACTTGTCGTCACATTTGCATTCAGGGCTCCAAGAATAAGAACTTTATATTCTCCATGTACGGAAAAAATACACCTCTAGACGTCGTCCAAAAGCGCGTAAATTGAGTTAATTAAATTTGGCGGCGATTTTACGCTATATTGTAAAATAAACAGGCAATAATAGTGAAGTCAGACATGGGGTTTTATGAATAGGCATTTTCCGGTAGTAAACATTCCAAATAAATTATATAAAGAGATCGCACATGAACGAGACAACTTCCTATTGATTTAGTAGTCATTGTTACAACGTTTCGTCTATTGAGCAGCCGAAAATACATTCGTTCAAAAGCTGTTTTAGGATTGTTCTGCCCGGCGATTAATCTAATAACCCTAATTTGATAATCTTTCGTATCGAAAATGCATTCCAAAATGTCGGCTATCATTTTATGAGTTAGCACACCTACTGCATACACATCGGGAGCAAAAGCGCGTCTGATGGCAGGGAGCCATGTGTCAGGGGACCGTCAGCGCAAGCCAGGGCGCGAGGGCCATGGTTTGATGATCCTGGTATCGCAGACGCTTGCCGTCCTGTTAGACACCCAACAGCACCCACCCAACATGTCACCAGCGCAGTTGCAAAAGTTAGCGCGTAGAGAGGCAGTTTATCGTTTATACCACGCGTAAAGTCTTAGTCTGAATGTTAAGCAAGTGGAATAGTCTCGTCTGCTTGCTCCTTCGACTGGGTTTTTCACAGAACTCCTGTTGTATGATAAAGCAACTTTCTAATGCTATAGTTTGAAATATCAGTCAATCCTTTTAATGCCGGTAAATATTGCTTTCAAAATCTAATTACATTTTTTGTGTTGAAAATACTGATTTTAATTATTACCGTGAGGCTTTGGAGAACATGTTTTAGGCAGATTCTGCGTTATGCAGTTTTTTTGACATTTTATGGTTTATAATATCCACTGGAAGGTGCGGAATATTTTCTTCGCAAAACAATATATTGTGATGAGCAAGCAGCGCGCTGGTCCAATTCCTCGGAAGAATGTACATTTTTCTGCCCTGCTTGCAATGTATTTTTCGTTCGACCCTGCACCATCGTCACCACCGTCAAAAATTCAAGTATGCAAATTCCATGCCCCATCTTCAACCTACAATCTGTCCTCTTGTTGTCTGGCTAGATGGAAATGTCATTTACTTCGACAGCTGCGCAGTTTTATGACATGTATCTAGATAGCTTTACAAGACTGTGAGCTTTTCAATGGTTCCTTTTTGGACACTTACGTTACTCGTAATACAATGGGACTCATTTGGCTCCCAACAGTCAATCAGTTATGTCATACTAGACGCAAATTCTGGCACGCAGCTGTCATATGTCATTATTTTACTAATTGTTCTGCTTAATTATGGGGTGGATACAACAAAGTTATTTCGCAAAAATGAACTATCGCCAAATGAACTATTCACTGCATTTTCGGGTCTGATCCTATAACCACGCGTCATGATCACTTAAACCCAAGTCTTGTACACAGTTTTTCCTGAAATTATTCCCTTGGTAGTATATGAACGGCCTTATGAAATTCTAGCCGAAATATCGAAGCACGTTTTTTGAATACTTAGGTCCACTTGTGATATCGTAACTTTGTGGGATAACGCCGTTATATTTCGGACAAGCCAGAAATTTGGCATTTAAATTTCCCTTTTCAGCTGTCTGCATAAACTGCACTTGGTATAAAAAGGTTACGTGAAAAGAATGCATTTTCCCTGGCCAATTCCAATGCTCTCATATGTGCAGAAACATTTTAAAGAAATCAATGCCAAAAGATCCCTTCATTACACTCATTTGGTAACACACTATATTTTCCTTAAAGTATATGCTCGATGTAAAGGTATCTTTTGGTTTTGAGAATATTTTGCTTTGCGAGATTGCCAACACCGTGCATCGACTAGTCGAGTTGCATCGTATCAGTTTGTTTACTAATTCTCTTCGTTAAGTGTGCAACACCAGCCCCACACCGATTGCAACAGATTTTTCGGCTAAGTATGGCATTAACATAATAACAAAGACAAAATATTTTTTACTCACATACGCTTTACAGGCTGAATACTGAATAAAACGTACTTATTGCTTTAAGTAAAACATTTGATTAAAACTTGACCTGTTACCAAATCTATGCGATAAATAGGGCATTTATGGAAACCTTCTAAGTATTACGTTTGAGACAACCGAGCATTAAAGTTAAAATGCATACTGTGCGCGGTTTCTACAGGAGGTCGTACACAATTGGATTCAAAAGTCAACATACAAACTTCTGCAATCTCACGGGGTTGCCTCGCATGGTATTCAAAAAAGCATTCCAGAATTTCTGTTTACATATCATGAGATCGGCCACTGACCGCATTTGCATTTGCAAAAGTTGGGCTCCCACAACGTTCGTTAGACAAGCCCAAGAAAACAGATTAGCTTGATGGTCGGATTCAACGCGAGGCCATAAATAATGCCCTACACTGCACGCATGCCTTTATTTCTCTGTACCTATCCCAACAAATATCCGAACATGCTGGAAACTCCTCAGACATTCGACTCGTTCATGGAAGGGGAACAGGGAGAAGGAGATTGACGATGATGATGATAATGATGATGATGATGATGATGAGGAGAAGGAGGAGGAGGAGGAGGAGAAGGAGGAGGAGGAGGAGGAGGAGGAGGAGGAGCAGGAGGAGCAGGAGGAGGAGAATAAACTGTGACCGTTACTAAATATAGTAACCTTTTGCACATCAGCGAATGGGAGCCAGGTTTAGTTTTCAAGGATGAGAGAGGACCTCAGTGGGACAGTTCTATAGAAGAAAACGAGATATCTAGAATAAAAGGTTTATTGGCCAGACATTTCTTTTTTTCAGTCGGACTCGTCATCATAGCCAACCGCAGATTATTGTGATATGGTCATAAGGAATGAAGTATTTATAAGCCACAGTTTTCACACAACTCTAGCCGCGATATCTGGCAGCTCTCGCATTCACAACCGGGAGTCGTACTTGATGCGGTGTTGGTTTGGTTGTCCTCATCAGATTCGTTTATTGCTGAAATGTAGACATCCTTGAGAATTTTTGACGTGACAGTTAATCGGCAAACTCGCTCGCTATCACACAACACGTAGAGAAGACTGTTGCTTTAAAGTTTACACACAGGTATACTTAACAATCACGTGTTTTGTTTACAGTCAGTTAAACGGAAAAATTCGAAATATTGCAGCAAACGCTTGTGAAAACCACTCAACTGTATAAAGAAAACCTGTTTTTCCGCTTGTGCTTGCATAACTAAAATACTTATAAATACTCGACACGCCCAAAAATGAAGAAGGCAGCAGGCACAAGTTTCCGTAAAAATTCAAATAACACAAAATATGCACTTTTAAGACGTCATTATCCGAAGTGGATGTTATCACACAAATATGTTCATGAGATATATAAATAAAGGTCGTCTGCTTCGATGTGGCTATTTTTTCTAAAAATCAGAGTTTGCGCCTACTTAAGTCATTTCGTTTCATTCAGTGGAACATGAAACCCCTTGAGGATAGCAGAATTCACATCTCAAGGATTTAGGCACAGGTTGTAGATTCGAAAAGTGAATTTAATTTTGCAAAACGTGTGGACGTGACTTTAAATTCAAAACACACTTCTGAGCGTGTTTAATAATCATGCATTTTATTTATAAACAGGTAAATATGGAACTTGACAAGGCAGTGACAAGCCAAAGTGGCGAACGTTTATAAGAACCTACCAATTGCACACATAGAGGTAATCTTATTCATATGCTTCAAGGACAGTTAGAACGCTATGCACACTCAGCTACTTTACATTGATCAGATATCCTGCCGTCATGGAACAATGTTTCGAAACAACTGTGTATATCCCCTGATGTTGTATTTTAAAATGCCGACAAACAGAAAATTGTACAATGCCCTTATATGTTTTTCCTATGGCCCGTTTATTAAGCTCGAAAGTATGCTCTCTAAATAGCAACGACTGCTACGCGTCCGTATAAAGAGTATCCCGCTCATTAATGATCTCCAATAAACATGCTATCTGATGGCATTTCAGTTAAAAACATGAGGCATGTAGACAAACTGATATTCGCTGAAATTGGTGCAAATTTTATCTGTCAAAAAGTATCCGCTTGACAGATACCAATCGAACACGCGAACGGTGCGTTTTCACTGTAGCGCGCAAACCATTACTTACGAAAATTTAATGGCTACTGTATGTGTGGCAGTAACATGTGACACTTACAGTAGGTAAAGTTAACGCCAAACCGTCGATCCTTACCAGCGGGCAAAGTTTAAAGTATAGATTTACATTATATGCTTCGTCTGCCCAAGAAAAGTGGCGTTAACGCTCCGAATGATGTGCAGATGCTAAAGAACATAGTTCTGACTTTCGGATCTCTGGTACACGAAACAACCGTCACACGGCGAGAACTACCCTCACCAGACGTGCCACGCTGCTGTCGCTCATCGTCACCTCCATCTTCCTGCAACAACCTTCGTGACGACGACGACGACGACGATGACGACGACGACGACGACAACGACGGTGCATCTCCCATCTCCGCCATCGGTCGGAACAAACCCGAAACCCCGTCAAAAGCGGAAAATTGCGCTCTAGGAAGTAGTTGGGAAGAAGAAGGTGCGGTATTTGTAGCAAGAACATTACTCGGCTGACTCACACTCGGACACATCATCATAAATAGCATCTGATACAGACGGTACATACAAAGAAAGCTGTAGATTGATACAGTACGTGACCTATCTCATGAAATCTGATAAGGGAAACTGATGAGATAATTTTTGAATGAATTTAACGTTAAGCATTATGTTTGCTCCTCCACTTACTTCAATAAAATGTCTTTTTCTTGTGCATAAATTGTGTTTACGTAATTATATCAAGAAAAATATCAGAAGATTTTAGCGAAAATGGACGTTGGTATATATTCGTGCAATGTACTCGGCTAATACTGTCCTAGACTCCAGTTACGCATCTAAGCGACTTGTTCATTGAAAGCATAGTACTTTATACGCGAGAGTTTTAATGAACAAATTTAGGTGTCATTGAAAAATAATTTTATGTCCGATGCAAACCATGGTGATCAATCTGCTAACACAAAGGTTATCTTAAGAAACTCGGAGATTTTCTCAATTCTTGAATGTCAAATTAGCCGACCTGTGCGATTGGGTGCCCCAAAGTTCAGGAATAACGCGGAGAGAGATTCCTTTGTTTAAGTGGACTGAATTTTTTTGCCGTTTGGAAAATTCAACCTGATGTCACATAGATGAACACGACGGAATGCTTATTTCCGGCCTTTAAAATATAAAACACTGAATCTCATGTAGTCCAGCTTTTGTGCATATTTTTTTCGGAAATAGAACGAGCAAAAAATTTATAGTTCCAGCAAAATATCAGTATTTATATGGACGCTCTGCTGTTCATTCATAATCGAAGAACGGAGTCGAAAAGCGAGCAAAAACAGTGGAAATGGCCTCAATGTATATAGAAAGGCATGTTCTTGAATTATCTTTAGAAAAAATATTAGATTTTCTTAGGAAAGTAAAGGAAACCGTCAAAAGCGTCGAATTTTTACTTGTCCTCGCCGTGCATAAATGCAAAATATACAGAGATCCGTCAACGGAATGCAATAATAAAGCACTTCCAAAAGAGGTAACTTATTAAAGAAAGTGTTTTATAGATCAAATGCACATCTGTTGCTGACTTTCTTTGTGGACGGATATTGTTCTCGAAAATGAACTTTTATGTTTGAATGAGTCTTCACATGTGGCCCAAACGATCATCTACGTGAAAAGGAGCGACAGAACGCTCACTAATTTGGTGAATAACTTCAAGAATTATCTTATTTTCAAGTTCTCAACAGACAGGTAGTTCACAATATGTCTTTATGTAAGATCGGGTGACAGTACTGAAAATCATGAAGTATTCAGCAATATTTCGAGGCCGATCTGAAATTTAACGTAATCCAAAACGACCGCGAAGTGTACATTATTTTAACGGAAGAGAAGTTCTCTCTTTAAACACAAAATGGTATGTTTATGATAACGCCTGTCAGGTTTATTTAAAGGTATTTACCACCGACCGGCCTCATGGCATGTCACCTTATGAAAACTTTTGTTTCTACGACGTCCCCATCTGTGGAATCAAGCAAAATCCAGTTTCTCCTGTTAAATCTCATCTCAATAACTGAAAAGACACGTGGATAACATAAAACGCTGGAAAGCGCTTTTGGAAGCTACATTCGGAATGCAGGCAATTATCAATCCGTCATACATGAAATTTCACTAAAAAGTAAACGACAGTTACATGTGAACATCAGTAAAACATTGTTGTCAGACGTTATTTTATGTCTATTTTCATATTTGCTAGTTTTTTGTATGAAAATACGTTTGATACATCTAAAAACGAAATTTACTTAATCCGAGCCATTTCTGCCGTTTTCGGGATATTGCGCTTTTCAATATAAATCGGCATTTAAAAACAATACAACACTGACTTGAATATTTCCTTTATGCTTTTAATACTTTTAAACTTGTACTTTATTTATATAGACACTAGACTTATGAAATGGTGTCGGTTTGCGGGTGATTGCAATCATTCGTAAATTTGCGACGCATTTCATGAGTTAAGTCACTAACTGTTTAATGTAGTCACTATGCCTTTCCAAACATGTCATAACCGCTGTCCCTTCATCGAGAATGGTTAACCCTTATGGCGTTAATTTCTCGATAGCTGGCACCCAACACGTTAATTGCTGCAATTTCACACAGTTAAAGAAGCTTTTTTTCACTCATTTGGTAGAACATCATGTCATGTGGACTTAGTCCCGTCCTTCCGTTTTGAGATCACATATTCGCACCACGTACCGACCACGCCGGTCAATTGCGAACCGTGGAATTGACACCGGCATGCCATTTTCAGAAGCCCCAATAGCACTTGCTGCATCCGTCCCCTCCCGTTACATGCTATTCACGAACGTTCATTCACCTACGGTCAGGAGCGTATCCTTAAGAGCTGAATTCACCGTAATACCTAGGCACCCAGCACGCTCTGCACTTTTGTCAGCTCAAACTTCCCCCAGCCTAATAAACTGCCATCCACTAGCGTGGATACTATTGGGAAAAGCACCCGGACGATCGACTCTGCATTCTCCAACTGATCCTACCCACACGTCCATCGCACATCCACCGTGCCCATCAGACTAGCCGGCCACTTGCAAATCTGTTGCACAAACAGGGGCAAACCGGTGACTGGTGCATCAACATTTACCAGATGCCGGCATTGCACCACACACGAAACACCCCCCAAACATCGCACACCTCTCGCGTAAATGGGAAGTGTGTCCTTTGGCGCCTTTCGACAGACACACTTCTCACTATTTCAGTTTATTCAGTTTATTTGATAATGATAATGGCCAAAGCCTGTGAAAACCCTATTGATTACATTAGAAATAACTGTACACGAACAATGAAAATATTCGTTATTAAAACAGTACTTGATTCATTTGAGTAGCATTGTGTCAGAGCAAAAATGTGTGCGACACCGGTGTATGCGTAACGATTTTTTTGTCTGGGCGCGTGGACCAGGTCATGTGTGTGGCGTGCCCTGGCGAACTATTCGAAGCTCTTTCAGCCATTTCTCTCAATCATTCATTTGTTTCGCCGGCCCTGACAGTGAGGTAACATCTGGAATTGTGGAGAGAGAAAGTGCAGTCGACGCCTCAGCGTACGGTGAGTGACCCATCTCATGAAATACTAGTTGAAATTCTAAAATAAGTTTTCGATTAAGAAGCGTTGCACATGTGATGTTGTAACTTTGACTATCACGTGGCATAATCTTGTAAAAATTTATATTCGCCCGGATGTCGGCATTTAAATACACTTCTTATAAAAGTCCTGTAAAAATCGCACTCGGTAAAATGATAACTGAAGTATAGTGCAATTTTCACATTTATTTTCGATGGTCATATAAATTCAAACATTTTTCGCAGAAAATATGCATTAAAGAAGCTTTCTTTCACTCATCTGGTAGAACTTCATGTCGTCATACATCATGCCATGCATACTCAAATAAATGATCCATCGAGCCTTTGAAAAATATTCTTAAACCTCGAATAATTCTCAGTTTGATTAGGCAGTGCATCAGGGTTTAGCAATTTCAGTCTATAAGACGCATGCTTTTCGCGTAAGGAAAATCAGTACTCATCTGTTCCGTTAAGAAGATACTATATACAACTTATAAATATCCCCATATATGCTGACTATGTTGTAAAGTGCGTAATCAATGTGATGAAATTCTGGCCGAAATTCCGAAGTGCATTTTTGATTAGAAACAACATGCAGGGTCTGAAAAAAATGCACTATTAAAACTCTTTAAAATCTAAATGTCCCGTTTCGTCGGACATAAAGTGTAAAGACAACGTCATTTTCTACCAAAAGAGCAAAGCCAAAGCTCATTTTGTGCATATTTTCTACAAAACACCATCCAAAATTAATGTGAAATATGCCTGCTGTTTCAGTCATCATTTTTGGTCGAGTGAAAAAACCAACATTCTGGCGAGTCCGAAATACTATGGTATTCTGTCGCGTGACAGAAAATGTTGAAACACAAATAAGCCTTCCTAATCGAAGACGCTTTTTCATAATTGCGGTAACTATTTCATGAGGTCGATTGCTGACTGTGTTGACCTCACATTTACCAATCTTACGTACTGATGTATGCGAAGATGCGAGTTCAAGGAACTTGTTTATCAGAAGAAGAAGAAGAAGAAGAAGAAGAAGCAATCGCTGGAACAAGGTCTTTATTCGACTGACGTTTCGGATTCTCACTTGAATCAATCTTCCGTGCTGAGGCATAGGCTAGGCAAGTTAATTGACCACTGGGGAGCGCGCAAGCCGGTGAGCCAGATGGCCGAGCAATCATCACGCTAGCATCCAACACGGGTGATGACATTTCGGTAATTAACAACTTGCATGCCGGTCAGCAAGCCATTAGCGCACCAGCGGGCAACGATCCTTCATGAAGGAGAGCGCGGTTAATTGTTATAGGTATGCGGTAGCATAGCGACTGCATCCTATAAATACTGCAGCCTCCTGTGCACGAGTCACGCTTTTCTGCCACTGTCTCTGATGATGGATTCAAGTGAGAATCCGAAACGTCAGGCGCATAAAGACCTTGTTGCAGCGATCGCTTCGTCTTCCGATCAATCTTACGTACTGAAATATACCAGAATGAGCTGAAAATCATGGCTTGAAAGGTAGTTAACTGACGGAATATCTAAAGTCCTCTCAGTCAGTCCAATGTCTGTTTGCATGGAGTGGCCGACTGTCGGACTAAGAGCGGGGCTGCATTGGCGCCTACATGCCCTCCATGGAACTCCCAAACGGCAGACACTGAGGTGAATGTGCTAGGCTGCGCCCTCTGCCGCCTCCGGTCATCTTGATCTTGTCTTGACTCCAGACTCAGGTGGCGGAGGAGGAGAAGAGAGTGCGGTTGATTCTGTGCAGGCCCATTATCACAATAAACTAATTCACGAACACGTCACCGTCTCTGTGTGTGTACTTTGAGGGTCAAATTGGGTCACATATGGGTGTGTAGCCCCATCTGAAGTAAACAAATCCCAGTAACCTCCAATACGGGATCGGCGGTAGTAGGGGTTTTTACGGGTGAGGCCGGTGAACGCCCAGGTGACGAGGTTAAGTAGGTGTACGCAAAAGAACTGCTATTGAGAATTCGAGATTGTAATTGGAGTGGTTGAGAAATACTTGTCCTAACCCCTGACCCTAAGGCCTGACCATATTTCCCAACATTTGCTCCTAAATTTGACTCGTAACTCCAACCCAAACAGTACTGTGCCACTAGGTAAGGCTACATCTTACCTTAAACTGTCGTAAGGGACAGTCCCTTAGATAACGTGATCAACCAATTGATTCCAAAGTGTGTTGGCCTCCTTTCTCCTCACATTAAAAGAGCTTACGCGTTTTTTCCTATAAATGAAAGTTTTAATTCGAAAAATGAAATTTCAGCGATTGACGTTCTTGAAGATCATGACATTTTACGTTAATTTGGTGTTCACTGCGTGGGTCAACCAAGTGGCCTAAGTCCACGTTTGCTCCAGCGGTATTTTGAGAGACAAAATATATTCATTGTGTGCAAAACCATGCATTATTGTGCAAAGTGGGAAAATGATTATATTGCTTGCACTTTATTAGGTTTTAAGAAAGCCAAACGAAGGATACTAAAGGCATTTTGAATTAAATCCAAACACTTGATCGCCACACATTAGTAAGTTGGTGACAGAAAAAGTATGCTTTTCCCTTGTAAAGGCAAACTTTTATCAGGTTGCCAACTAGAAAAGACGTTTCCGGAAGTGACGATCAAATTGCACGTAGCAGATGAATAAACGAGGGAGTCCTAGAGGTTATGCAACCAGTGTCATTAAATGGGACCGCTACAAGTCGTAATCGTAATGCGTGCTGTAAATGGTTCAAAATTGCTTTGATGTACACAAAGAAACCTAGGAATATTAAGATTTTCGATTTTTAATCCAAAAATGTGACCGATATTAGAAGTGGGTGTGGCATTTTTTTAAATTGAACACCATGATTAACGGATGATAATAGGCTACCGTTGTAAATCACCCAAATGCCTACACATCTTGCGTAATGCACACAGGTTGCACTATATGAAACTTATCGTTACGTTTTAATTCCTCATTAATCCTTTACTAACTCGGAGTAGGCTCCGTGGGGAATGCCAGCACTCCCAAAAACAGAAGCCAGCCGGCCATTGGAGGCCATTGCGTTTTGTCTACAGCGCTGTCATCTTAATTGTTACGTCTCTCCATTGGATTTCCCCCCCGGGCCCGATCGATCTGCGTATTCTAATTATCTACCAGCCCGTCTGGATTTTTGTTTCTGAAGGCCATTCGGCCGAATGTCGGCAAATCACAATAGGGCATTATAAATATGCGTTATTTCCAGATAATCTAGACTTGCAATTTCCTAAAACACATTTTCGCGGCCGGTCACGTTTTCCTTCCATGCCGCGTTAGCATTGGGACAAGAGTCGGGTACGCATACGCCCCCACGTGCTTTCACGTACCATGTCAGGTCATAACTTGTTCGCTTAAGATAAGGTCTACGTGCCCAGTCTAAATTTTGTTGTATGAATAATTGGACGAAGACCATCAGCCAAACGCTGCCGGCTATGCCATGCAACTGCAAAATATCCGTAAAGTACGTGTTTGGCCTTTTCGCTACTCCCTCTGGTTGTATGGTATCCTGCAACGCTCAGATTAAACTTACTGCATACAAGTTAGTCTCTTGGGTTATTTCAAGTCTTCAACTACCTCAGTTATAATTCAGTATAATTCAGTATATATGAGGGATAGAGGCAGAGCATTGGAAAACCCTATTTACAGATAGACGTATGAAAAAACATGCAGATATTTACATAACAGTTATACCAGCCATTGATATCATGTAAATGTTTGACCATCAAGCATAAATTTATCTAGTCTTCCGTTGAAAGTCCCGACGTTTTCCGCTAAGACAACGCAGTTCGGCAATTTGTTCCATCCCTCAACCAGCCAGTGGGAGAAGAATTTGGTCCGCAACTCGAAGTTTGCATATTTCGTCTTCGATTTGTATTGGTGTCCTCGAAGATTGGTCGTCCGCGCAATTTCGAAGAAATCGTCAAACTAAAGAGCACAGTCTAGCCCTTGGAAGATCCTGAAGGCCATGATCATATCCCTCTGTACTGCCTATAAGAGCGAGGAAATATTTTAAGCTTTTCCAGCCGTTTCTACTAAGGTTATTCCAATTTCAATGACCTCAACTGTAGAAAGACACAGAGCCTGCCGAATCAACGCATATCAAAAGTAGAAAGTTCAGTTACGTGTTTACTGATGTTTCTGTAGATATATGGCACAGCTGCGTGCGCTCTGGCTAGACAGCGAGGTCCACAGCGTTCCAGATTCAGTTCCTAGTACACGAACTCCAGGGGAATTTAAAGCTGATAACTTCGCAGACTATTAATCGCAGGACTTGGAGTAGGGGCGTGAAGTTCCTAATCAACAGAAGAAACATCGGCGAAACAACTGTCTGGCCGTTTAATTAGAGTTCATATCGGATGAACGGTAAAACTACTGGTATGTGAAAATTATATTCCTTGTTTTTAGAATAGACATCAAATAATCATTCAAGAGTAGTTGATTATCTTCGACTCAAATGTTTATCCAAATTTGAAGTCCTGCTCTAGATGTCATGCTTCTGGTGCCTTATTTCAAGTCCCGCGCCTAATATTTCCCAAAACTATCATTTTCTCACAACACGTGAGAAAGGTTTAAAATTAAGCCGGAAATGTAAGTTGCCTTTTAGTCGGGCAATTTTCTTAAGCAAAATTTGTCCCATACTGAGTTTGCATATTTTTGCGTGTTTTTCTGTTAGAGTAGAGTAATTTTATCTCAAACGCTTTGTCACAAAACTTGCCGCCCTCCGCAAAGGTAATTTTTAGGCGTGAATTATATAAAGCTAGGTGAAAACAAGAAGGCTATTTTAAGATAACCAGATATGTTATCGATTTCAGAAAGTCGGGTAAACAAATCTCCGGTTGCCTGCCCTAACGGGCGATGATAACGCCCAAAGGCAATCCCTCATTCGTACTTTATGACATTTGCCTTTCTTCTGCGAATCCGCGAACAAAGCTCGCCCCAAAGTGGCCATATTAACATTCAGTCTTAGGGTAAGATATTTGGTTTAAGGCTGTTTTTCCAAAAGTGCGTACCTTAGGTGCAGAACGAACAGAAGAATAGCAGTTTTAGCAGTACCTTATTATTTGGAAGGTCACACTGTTTGCATTAAAATAGTCGGACGGTGGTTAAACAAAAAGCTTTCCAATATTTCTTTCGTATGCAGCAGAAGCATGGTCACTCTGACCGGGGAAGCGTAGATGCCGATTAAACGTCGCTATTATTACCTTGACAATGCTTTAGAGAAGAACCAAAGTTTGCAGCAATCATAAGCCAAGTAATTTAAAAAAACCCTTTTTATATGGGCAACGTAATTAAGAAAGTACATTTAATGGCCTACTGTAGAGCCTTTTTCAGCGGCATTTAAAGTGCAACTCTAAAGCTGTACCTGACCGACGCTGTTGCAGTTTCACTGGTGGTCATCGACAAAATTGAAATTCGAATCGTGTGTTTCTCAAAACATATCGCCTAATCTCCTTGCCAGTCGGTTGAGAAAAACCGACAGACGGTTGGTGCACTGTAAAGGGAGGAAGGGCGGGAACCCGCATTTGAAATCCACTCTCACGATAAATCAACACATTCCTCGCTATAATAAATTTAAGAAGCTCGAGTTCGTCACGGCGTGCTAATAATTGTGGTTTGAAAAGTTTTCGACTAATGGGATAACACAGCCGATTCCGGCAATAAAGCCCGGACTATGATGGACCATTCTCAATGTGGTCCTCATGGTTTACTCAAGCATGTCTGATCCACCAACCCCAAGGCCGACTAAGAAAGAGTCGCTGCATGATCCATGTGGCACATTTTTGGGGAGGAATGGTTTGTATGAAAATGAATGCGTCCTTGAGGGTCTCTCAGCTTGTCTGTTGTCCAGAAACCTTGTGTTACGTGGACGGTGGGTAGGCTAAGTGGAATCTGATTATCTCACAGCTAGCATTCGGGATGTCCCTTTCACTGTCCGACACCTGTGGAACCAACGGCCATCCAGCGGTTAATCTGAGTGTCAGTGTGGCGTCCTCGTCTATGACGGCGTTGTCCACCTTAGATGCCAGGGCGCGCGTTGATGTTTAGTACCGATAGAACCTAACAGGGGGGTTCCAAAGGAAGCACTTCAGAAAAAGAAGATGTGATCACTGGAGCAGAAATTATATTGGCCGAAATTTTCGGGCTGTCACTCGAACTCATCACCAGAGACAGTGACAAATAAGGGTATTGATGGCACAAGGAATGCAGTATTTTTAGTACGTATCTACCCTGGGACCATAGGCGTACTATAATTAAAACCTCTCGCAATCGCCGCGGAGGGGTCGAACTTGATGCGATGATGGCATGCCAGTCGGCGTCCGAGGCGTTAATGTCCGCGATTTCGTCATTCGTGTTGGATGCTGACCTAACGATTACTCGGTAAATTGGTTCACTGTCATTGGGATAATCGTTCGCCCGCGCCCTCCCCATGTGACTGACTCCACTGCCTGTGGAAAATTGCAGCACAGAATATAGAAACGGGAGGCCATTGCGGTTGTTTATGTATTGTGGGCCTGAGAACCATGACTCAAGCAGCTCGCGGCTCACGCGGCTGTTACGCCTTGCGAGGATTCCGACCTCTTGAAATTAGAAAGCATGACCAGTTCCCGCCGCTTGAGTGATAGCGTCACTCGGCCTCATTGCTGCTACGTGCTCGGCAATTCACTTGCGGAGTAACCTCTAAGTTTCTCCGATGTAGTTACCTTGTTCACAATTGCCGCACATCTGATAAACGAATCCTGATGTTTCCGGAGTGACAGTAGGTCTTTCGGCCTCATGACCCGGCGCGTCTAGCGACGCTGTTGACAATGGAAAACCCAGCTTCAGTATCGAAAATCGACCGATGAGTGCCGGGAGCACAGGGAACGGCTCCGGCGGAATTCTACGGTCTCCCAAATGTGCACAAAGAGGGCACTCCTCTCCGGTCCAACCTTTTACTAACAGGCGAGAGTCGCGGTACTGCAGGGTGGTAGACGAATGATCCGAATGCTCCCTACTATCGCATATTCGCATTGTCAAATATGGTGGTCGTAGCCTGCCATTGTGTGGTTGACATTTGACTGTTTGTGTGAGTCTTTTACAGCCCAGGATGTTGTTGGTCCATCCTGCTCATTTTATGCGGATTATTTGAGAGTACGGGATAGGTGTCGTAGTCATACTTCTTTGAGGTATATCGTAAATTACGATGCGCATTTTGGCAAGATCTTATTACGTGGTCGTACCTTTTAGGAGTTTAGGGGTTGGGGTTAGGGTTTAGGAGTCAGGTTCAGAGGTTTGGGTTAGGTGTCAGGCTTAGGGGTTGATGTTAGAAATAGGAGTTAAGCTGGGGACTGTTACGTGTAGTTATAGCTTTGAAATACGATCCGACTCGGAAGTTTGGACATGTTTCAAAATATCTTCATATGCTAACTTAAGCAACACACTATGGGAAGATGTGAGTCAGTGTGCCGATAGTCATTTGACGCGTCTCGCTCGCTCGTATGTGAAATGTCCACTTTCCTATGCATTTAAGAGTTTGTTACTGCGAGCTATTACGCTTGTCGCAGTGGCTGCTATCCTATTGCAGCCGCGGTACAGATGGACTTTTCCACACCTTGATTTAGCCAAGCAGGATGTAGCTCTCGTATTCGCATGGATGGACGTCTAGTTGTTCAATTAATTTAAGCTACCCCACAGGAGCAAGTGAAGGCGTGAATGCACACGGAGCAGGTCTGAGAAGGCAATCAATTTCTACCTTCTATTCGAAGAAGCGGAGTGTTTGTAAAAAATTCTCTTATCTTAATGGCTGAGAACGCGCGCGCGCGACAGCAGCGGTTAAACGATGATGCAGAAGTTCGCTCGTCTGACGTCCTCAAATTGCCATTGTTAGAAATCAACGCATCTGCAAACCCTGACCCTTACCATAAGTCTAATACCAAATCCTAAACCAAACCCTTCACCCTAACCCAAATCATAACCTTAACCTAACCCCTCATTCTGACATAAACCCTAACCACCATCTAAACATTTAACGTAAATCTAAACTGCAATCGAAAAACCTAACTTTAACCGGACCCCTTAAATTTAACAAAAACGCAAACCTTAAACTCCATTCTCAGCCTGATACTAACCCAACCTTAAAGCTAGCCCTACCCCTTAACCGAAACATCAGGTTCTCCGTTTCCTCTTCATCCTTGGCTACTCTCCCACTTACGAATTCCGTATCGTCATTTGGATTACTTCAGTTGCAATGCCCACATATCGCTTACACTGCGAACTAGGACAGCGCAACCAAAACCTACCCAGATAGTGGTTTGCATAATGACCGTCTGTTGTTAGGTTATAAATATAGATAATGTCGTTTTGCAACTCTATTACATCACATGATGTCCTCAACAAAGTTTGCCTCAAAATTCATCTGCACATTTGTGTAAAGTAGGCAGTTCTGTCAAGCCGGCCACTTAGAAAAATATAATTATCGGCTATTGGAGCTTCTAAGCAAATTTGTTGTTTTCGCCCTCACTATTCCGTGTCGGCATTTCGAGGACGATGACTAAGTGTACTCCATCCTGATGGAGCAGTTATTTTAACTCCCCTAGACTCTGTTTTGCATCCAGCTTGGCGCCTGAGAGCTGCTAAGGCGGGTATTTCGTCAGGATTGAGAAGAAGGTAAGGGGCGGGCGTGAACCGCTGAGCGAGGGAAGTTAGTGCACATGTGTATGAAGGTAGGTGAGCTGAATTTCTCATTGGTCGTGAGTGTACCTGCGAGGGCAGCAGCCTTGTTAACAGGCGAATGACGTCAGGCGCATGAGGTGCAGTCACGGGCACACAGCAGAATCGATGCACGTATGCGTGCGGCGTGGTACAGATCCTCCTTTGGATTGGGCAGCTTTCGGAATTTGTTCTCCAGTGCTGCGTCGCATATCATTCTCTGTTAGCGGGCTTGTTCAGCTATCCTCTGCAGGAGCAGATTTGTACCGATCTCACCAATGAACTCACAGCATCTGGTCTTTTCTTGGTCAATCCTTTGACGGTACTTGCGAAGTCTCGCGTGGCAATCTCGGAGGAGCACTCGGATCATCCTTCTGCCATGTTGAAATACTGCCCGTTTCGCCAAATCTGTGTTAACCGGAGGCTTGTATGAAACACATTTCGGCAACACATTATTGTCGAGACACCTGTGCAGAAACCGGATCTGCAAATACGTGGAGGCCTCCCGAAGGGCGAAGATTTCCCATCGCCGGGCCGATCGGAGCGCATCGCGCCCAAATACATTGCCAATAGAAGCGAAAAGACGAGTCCCAGGAAGCAGTCTTGAAGAAGAAGACACGATCGCCGGGACAAGAGCTTTATTAGCCTGACGTTTCGGATT
>CACRXP010000443.1:177540-193096 GCA_902702965.1 Spirometra erinaceieuropaei | reverse complement strand
ATCGTATTTGTCGCTTTCCTGAACACTTTGGTCTTTAGTCCACCACAATGCTTGCGGCATACGAGGACATACAGGAAGGCCAGCTGGTTGTTCTCTTCCTCCTCCATTGTAAATTGTATGTCCGGGAAGACCGCATTCAGACCTGCCACCTGCCGGCAGATGCAGTGTTACTTGCTTTGCAATGAAAATGTACTCACGAAAAACAGCGAAGACGATAACGCGAATCTTTTTAGTAAATAATTAGATTCAATTCTCAGAAATATATTACGCCTGCTTTGGTGATTTGATTTGTATGGTGACATTTTGCTTGTTATGTTATCTATTATTACCCGTAAACTACAAACTGCCATGACAAATATACCAAGTTATAAGCATACTTGTGTAACACACGCCACCTTTAGATAACTACGTGTCTAGCGATATTTGACCATAGGATTTAAAATCTCGAACTCCGATAATGCAGCCTATAGTTTCGAAAAGTCGCAGTCGAGTCAAAAAATATTATGACTGAGTAATGAAACGCATTACATTTATTGTCAACTTATATAATTTGTAGTAGCAAAATCTCGCGAGGACGCAGTACGCTACCTCAGAACGACGATATTTACAATTCCTGATAGAAGCGTGCAGGCGAGTCCCAGGTAGCAGTTCAGGAGTTGAAGATGCGATCACTGGAACAAGAAATCTATTTGCCTGACGTTTCGGATTCTGACTCGAATCCATCATCAGAGACATTCGCAGATAAAGGTGATGGTGGCACCAGGACTGCAGTATCTATAGCACATGGCTGCCTGGGACCGTTTGCACACTGCAATTAACCGTTCCCGCAATCACCCATGGGGTCGTAATTGATGCGTTGATGGCTTGTCTGTCCGAGTCCGAGTCGTTAATTGCCGTGATTTCGTCATCCGTGCTGGATGCTGGTGTGACGATTGCTCGGCAAACTGGCTCACTGTCACCGTGATTATCGCTCGCCCGCGCCCTCCCCACGTGACTGATTTTCCTGCCCAGGGAAAATCGCAGTACGGAATAGGGTACCGGGAGATCATTGTGCTTGTTGATGGATTGCAGTCCTGAGAAACATGACTCGAGCACCTCGCGGCTTACGCGGTTGTCACCCCTTGCGTCGATTGTTTGTGAACAGCGGAAATAGATTTTAAATTCGTATGGATGGAGTCCTAGCGTTTCGATGCCTTTAACACTTAGGCAGTTTTTACATCGACACACATAGTAGAGACGACTAAAACTTGCAGAAATCGCCAATCACTTCTTAAGTCTCTATATTTTACAGTATTCACCGGACTAAAAGTCATGAACTTAGTGAATCATGTGCGTTGCTCAGCGTAATGACTCAAGTACAGTAGGATTAGCAGGCCAAATCACTGAATATAAAAGAGAATTACACGCGACTGCTTCACTGAGCATGCAGGAATTTTCCGTTAGTGCGCATATGCCTGTATCAGTCCGTTGGAACTATGAACTTTCGTTTGGTAAGGCGGGTCAGCAACGTGGTTCTTGCGCGGGACGTGGTTGGCGCGCAAGGGCTGCAATGTAGTTTTCAAAAATTATCGTTGACCCATGAGTCGAACAGCTCTCGGCCCACGCGCTTGCATTTGAAGCATGAAAATGTGGCCGGATGCCGTCTTTTCGCATTACTGCTGCTGTGTGCCCGAACACTGGTGTCCAGAGTAATCTCCCAGTTTCTCTGACTTAGTTGCTGTATCCGCCACTGCACCGCAGGCGGTAAACGACTTCAGACGCTTCCTGTCTTGACAACTGGTCTTTCGACCTTATGACTTGGGGTCTGAACGTCGCCTCCGGCGTAACCCCGACTCTGAGTGCAGTAAGAAGTAGACTAGCGACTTCCGAGGAATTCTTCAAGTACAGAGGAGCGGGCCGAAAATTAGTGCCAGTTGTCTTCCTGTGTCAGTTATAGTACACATGCCCTCCCAAGCAACGGCTGTCTTTGATAATAGGCTCGAATTATAATTCGAAAGGTCAGGCCAATATACCTGTTCCTGTGGTCGCATCTTCTTCTTCTTCTTTTACGAAAAGCTTTTGAACATCCTCGACAAATGCAACCGCTAGCTCTGACGGCCTATTGTTGTCCGTAGACTCAAACTCCCCGCAGCCTTCTGACTAGTCTGTGGTGAGGTACCTGACTAATTTACCTTTGACAATTTAGTCCCATTTTCTTTGACCGCATTGCTTGTTCGAATGTGACGAAAAACGACACACCTGTACAACCCGCGTTGCTAACGTGCTCCTCTGTCGTGGTCTGTTGTCAGTTTTCTTAACGTTTAAAATCTCTATATTATTCATTGCTCCGTCTTTACTTGCTGCCTTAAGGCTAGGGACTCGTGAGATATAACTCGTTAGTTCGTGAGAACATTACCACTTACGACATTGGTGACTCCCGACGTTTCTGTCCTACTGGATAACATTTAACGTACTATTTGCTTGTGAATATCTATTCAATTTACATTTACTTTCCTCACGATTTCTGGTATTTCGACATCGCTGTCTTATTATGTCTCACTCCGATCAACAACTCGATGCCCCCGCCCAGTCCCTTCATGCAATCAATTTTACCTTGCCTGAATTCTGGCAACACGCTCCAGAACTTTACTTCATCCGCATAGAATCAGCCTTTTATTTTGCCAACGTTACCAAGGAGCTTGCAAAATACCACAAACTCGTGGAGGTCCTCCACGCTAGTGTCATTTCTCAAGTTCAGTCCTTGCTATCTAATCCTTCTGCAGATGCTCCCTACTCCGCGTTAAAGGCAGAAATCCTCCGACTTAATTCTCTGTCTGACCGACAGAGATATCACCAGTTAATTAAGGAAGAGTCACTGGGTGACCGGAAGCCCTCAGAGCTTCTACGTCGGATGCGTTCTCTCCTTGGAGTCATGCAAGTTGATGATAAATTTGTCAAGGAGATGTTCCTAGAGCGTCTGCCCGCAGATGTTCAAACGATTTTGGCATCTGGTTATCTGGATCTTACGGTATCACAGCTGGCGGAGATGGCGAATCGAATGATAGAAGTGCAACGGTTCCAATCACCTTCCGTTGCCCAGATCTCCTCATCTTCATCGTCAGTGAATGAAAATCCAGTGAAACAGGTGTCGGCCATGGCGGTTGAGATGGCCTCCCTTAAAATACAGCTCGCCCGCCTAACTTCCAGTCGCTCACGCAGTCGTCGTCGTTCTCGTTCGTGACCTCGGACTGCTGATACTTGCTGGGACCACACTAATGTCGGCGTAAAGGCCCGTCGCTGTTCCTCACCTTGCTCTTTTAAGCCGAAACAGGGAAACCAGTCAGCCAGAGAATAGATGCGACCATTTTCTCTGGCTCTTCCGGCTCTGGTCGCACCTTCTATGTTTGCGACACTGCAACTCGCAGACGTTTTCTGGTGGACACTGGAGCTCAAATCAGTGTTGTTCCTCCAACTGCAGCTGATCATTGTTTCCCTAGCCCTGATCTTCATCTTCAAGCTGCTAACTGTTCCCAAATTCCCACTTTTGGCAGTCTGTCCCTCACCCTGAACATTGGCCTTCGTCGGTCATTAACTTGGATCTTTGTGATTGCTGATGTCCCTCATGCAATCCTCGGCTCGGACTTTCTTGCCGAGTTTGATCTCCTTGTTGACTGTCGACGTGCCTGTCTTCTCGACCGCACAACCGGTCTGTTTGTTCGTGGACTAACTCCCTTTACATCCCCCACAAACTTATATGTTTTGGATACGGATATTGCTAGTCCTTTTCTGCAACTGCTTCTTAGTCAACCCAACATAATTAACCCCCAGTTTCGCAGTGGTGAGGTTCAACATGATGTTGTGCACCATATCCGCACCTCAGGTCCTCCCGTGTTTGCTCGACCGAGACAAATAGCACCAGGGTGTTTTCAGGCCGCAAAGGCGGAGTTTGAACGCATGCTGCAAGTGGGAATAATTCGACCGTCCGAGAGCCCTTGGGCGTCCCCACTGCACATGGTACTCAAGGTGACATCAGGCGACTGGCGACCCTGTGGCGACTATCGTGCCCTCAACAGCGCTACCATTCCTGATCGGTACCCCGAGCCTCATCTTCAGGACTTTGCTGTAGCCCTTTTCGGCAAAGCGGTTTTCTCAAAGATTGATCTGGTGCGTGCCTTTCATCAGATTCCAGTCGCCCCTGAGGACATCCCTAAAACCGCCGTCACCACACACTTCGGTCTCTTTGAGTTCGTACGCATGCCGTTTGGTCTTCTTAATGCCGCCCAAACATTCCAGAGGTTCAGTGACCATGATTTACGTGGCCTACCCTTTGTGTACGCCTACATTGATGACCTCTTGGTGGCCAGCCGGAACGAAGAAGAACACAAAGAACATCTTGCCTTGGTGTTTGACCGTCTTGACATGTTTGGTGTTGTCATCAACCCCTCCAAATGCGTGTTGGGTGTGCCTTGGCTCGAGTTCCTTGGTCATCAGGTTGACTCTGAAGGTTTGAGTCCCCTCCCCTCCAAGGTTGAGCAGTTCGTAATTTTCCTCCTCCAACTTCCAAGCGTCAGTTACAGCGATTCCTCGGCATGGTCAATTTTTACCGTCGGTTCCTACCGAACTGTGCTGACCTCATGCTGCCGCTAACCAACATGCGTTCTGGTCCCAAAGGTCCCCTCGAGCTGACTGGTGAAGCACTGACTGCTTTTGAGAGAATCAAGAATGCGCTTGCTGATGCCACCTTACTCACGCATTCCGCACCCCAAGCTCAGCTGTCCCTGGTGGTAGATGCTTCGACCGTAGCCGTAGGTGCAGTCCTTCAACAACAACTTGCTGGTTCGACTCAACCACTTGCCTTTTTCTCCAAAAAGCTCTTACCAGCTGAGACACGCTACAGTACCTTTGGCGATGAACTACTTGTCATTTACCTGGCTGTGAAGCATTTCTGGCATTTCCTTGAAGGTCGTGGGATAGGCATGAAGACTAGACCAGACGACACCACTGCATCCTAACACCATTTTGGCCTACTGCAGCCGAATGAGGCGTGATCCGCGTGACAGTGAGCTGGTGTCAGGTGGGGCGGTGTGGACCTGGTCATAGTTCGATATCAGAACAGACACCCCGCAGCGACCTGGAGAAATTTCCTCGGTTAGACAGCCGATGCGCATCCGATGGAGCAAATTACACCCCAGACAGCTGCCAAAGAATCATCGCAGTAGATAAAACCGCCTAAGATAACCGACAGATGAGGGCTTAAAAGCTGTCGGCAGAGCCGGGCGTATCTCAGAGGATTTATTTGTAGATAGTTATACCCGCTAACCATGGCCCCGGCTCCACAACGTTGTTTGCATTATTATCTACATGCAAAGAGCAGTGGAATATATGTATGTGCCAAAGTGAAGGGAGTCGTTCACTGGCGGGGGGGGTTTAATATAGTCATGGGCACAGATATCATAATATGGCTTACTTTGTTTTATGGGTGGTTAGCTAATGCCGCCTGTGTGGCTGTAATCGATCCGAATTTCACCGTGACCTAAGTCGCCTCCACCCTCATCGGTCGCTAAGATATGTGACGGCTCCGATTGTCCCTCGACGTGACTGTCCCCGACAAGAAGCCTCGTCAAAACATATAGAGGGCAGGCAACTTGATGTGGCGGTTGACAAGGCAGTCGGTGGACATCCGAGCTTTTTGCACCTGCCTTGCCATATGACCGTCGTCCCAAGTCTACAATCTCAACGGCCTCAAATTACCATTTGCGCGGCATGGGTTGCTACATCCGAATTCGGGTCCGACCTTCGCACGCCCAACTTATGCTCGTGCATTCGCGTTTGCAGCGCACGACTTTACAGTCTTTGAAGATGGGTAAATTAAGCAATGGCAAGATCTCATTTCGTTGGCGCACCTGTTAGGGCGTTAGAGTTATGTTTAAGGGTTAGCGTTTGGGACTAAGAGTTAGGGGTTATGGTCAAGGTTAAAAGTTACAGTGCGTGACCTATCTCAAGAAATGTTGGCTGAAATTCTCAAATGCGTTTTCGATTAGGAAGGATTACTTGGTCGCGGTTGTGATACTGATTACCTTAAGGCATACTCTTATAACATTTTAGACTCGGCAGATTGTCGGCTTTAAAATGCATTTCTTTTCAATCTCCTGTGGAAAGAGTGCTCGGTAAAAAATGACAACTTAACTAGCATACATTTTTCCCATTGATTTTCGATGGTTTTGAAAATTCAAATATATCTTATAGAAACCACAAACAAAAATGTGCTTTCTTTTTGTCAATCAATAGAGAATCACGTCTTCTTCATACTTTCTATTGAAGGAAGAAGGATAATTACGTTTTAAAAAAGTTTCTTATTATGAGACTTTTTAGGACCGCGATATGTCCATTCACATAGCATCGTACCTGGCCGTTTATCACTTCTCCTCATGAAATGTACGACATGGTCCGCATCCATTGCAAAATTTTCTGGACCCTGTATGATATCTATTTAATGACATAGAAAAATATGGGATTTTCTTTACGCGGAACGCATGCACTTTGTAGAGTGTAATCACTAAGCGCTAATGCAACGAATGGTCAGACTCCAAATTATTCAGCAATTAGAAAACTTTTTTAAAACCCAATTATCCTTCTTCCTTAAATATAAAATATAAAGAAGACGTGATTCTCTATTGATTGACTAAAAGAAAGCATATTTTTGTTTGTGGTTTCTATAAAATATATTTGAATATGCAAGACCAACGAAAATCCATGGGAAAAATGCATGCTATATAAGTATTCATTTTTTCCGAGCACGCTTTCTAAAGGAGATTGAAAAGAAGTGCATTTAAAAGCCGACATCCTGCCAAGTCCAAAATGTTAAAAAAGTATGCCTTAAGATACTCAGAATCACAACCGCGATCAGGTTATTCTTCCTAATCGGAAATACATTTCAGAATTTCAGCCAACATTTCATGAGATAGGTCACGCACTGTATGCTTATGCGTTAGGGGTTGGGGATTATGTTAAACGCTCCACCCTTATCGGTCGCAAAGATAAGTGACGACTCTGATTGTCCCTCGCCGTGACTGTCCCCGACAAGAAGCCTCGTCAAAACATATAGAGGGGAGGCAACTTGATGTGGCGGATGACAAGGCAGTTTGTGGACATCGAGGCTTTTTGCACCATCCTTGTCGTATGACTGTCGCCCCAAGTCTACAATCTCAACGGCCTCAAAGTACCATTTGTGCGGCATGGGTTGCTACATCCGAATTCGGGTCCGACCCTCGCATGCTCGTGCATTCGCGTTTGCAGCGCACGACTTTGCAGTCTCTGAAGATGGGTATACTAAGTAATGGCAATATCTCATTTCGTTGGCGCATTTGCTAGGGGGTTAGTGTTATGGTTAAGGGTAAGTGTTTAGTGCTAAGTTTTAGATGTTAGGGTCAAGATTAAAAGTTATGTTTTTGGGTTGGGGGTTAGAGTACGGGTTAGTGCTAAACTCTCTATTACCCCCGCTCCCGTATGATAGGTGGCGGGGGCTAGTCTACTGCAGGCGCGGATATAAAATAAAATCCGACCGAAGTAACTATTCAAAACGTCAGACCTTTCATAAACCTCTCCTAGCGAACGCCTCCGCACCTTGTCATATACCACATGGGGATTACATTTTTAATACTATAGGTATGTATTGACATCTTGTCAACGTTCGGACTGACAAGCTTAATCGTCCTTTGGAATACGGCCTGACGTCTGCCCTCCACACTTACCTCAAACTGGACTGCTGACCCACTCCAAGCGTGACGAACATGGCTACATCGGATTATTCCGCCAACTTACTCACCATGCTGTAGTTTCTGTGCTTTTGAGTCATGCTGCCGACTTCAATCCAATTTTATAACGGCATTTTGGTCGAATTGAAAGCTCAAATTCATTCATGTCAATAACAATCAACCTTCCCGGATGCGTTCAAAACATCTTTCAAAAATTAATGCGAAGGGTAGAAGAAGAAGAAGAAATATTGTCCAGTTGTCATTTCTATTGAGGACAGATGGAAGCTTTGAATTACGCCTCCATTGAGACGGCTATTTAGTTGTTGTTGAAGAGCACACCCAAAATCGGAATTATTGAAAGAAACAGGCTGGTTTTGAACTGTTGCAATGAGCCGGATGTTTTGTTCATTTTGGGCCATTTGAGAAAGTGTGTGGGAAACATCAAGGGGGGTGCAGCGTGGTAGGCCACAAATTTGTAGGTTTCTTTTTTCCCAACGTTATCTGCCAGAGAAAACACTAGGTTCTCTGTCTCCATACGTCCTGTTACTCTCATGATCTTAAAGTTCACACCGTCAGCTTGTTCTTAAATGGAAAGTAAAATTAATCATCTCCGTCAGATCTTGAACATCGCAACGTAAAGCGCAACTTACCAAAGGGGATAATTATTTTCAGCCCCTTTCTGCTTGAAGACGACCCATATCTGCTAATATTTCCCAGCAGCCTGATCTCCTTGAAAAAAGATCATTGGTTCATTTAACATTTGGCGCTTGAATCATGATCTTGACAGATGAATAACTATGTCAAATGTAAATCTCAAAAAATATTTCAGCATAATTGAAATGAGTGTGGTCTTTTGGTACCTTTATATTTTCATCCATGACAACAGCAACTGGTCTCGCATAGCCCGGTTGTGCGACAATAAGTATTATGTAATGGACACCGGGGATCTCTGACAAAATAAGATAAATGTGATTTGTGAAATCGAAATGACATATGTTTGGTTTAGATGTCCCTGTTGTTTGGTTTTATTAACGAGCTTCAGATTTCACGAATTATTTTAAAATTTGGACTATATACCTGGGAAGAAGTCCCTTGCGTTCACTACGACGATCGCAATTTTTGCCTTTTCAGGATTTTCGGGTGTTAGAATAACCGCAGAGTAGTTTCCGTATGTTCCGTCATTGATCAGAAAACTTCTTCTTCCTTTGTCAGAAAATAGTACAACAGTTATATTTCCCAAATATTAGAAGTCACAATTTGGAGAGCACCATAAGTGATCTGAGCATCGATCAGAAAGCTACCGCATTTACTTGCCTTTGTCTCGTGGATCTGTGTCTGTTTGTGTTTGCGAATTTGAAGGCACAAAATGTAAACAGCTCAACAACTCACTTGAATAGAATTCTACACATTTAGTCGGAGGTTCGCAGGGATGCGTTGGTGTTCGATGCGCAAATCCTGATTCCGCAGAATTGAACTGAATGGAGAAACGCACAGGAATATTTCGAATTTCCAGTTTTTAATAAAACGAATTTTGACATTTTACATACCCGGAAGGATGTTGGCACCTCGTAAGCAAGGTCGATGTTGGTATGTGGCTTAACTGGTAGCCGGAATCCAGCTGCAAATGATGAGGTAATTGTTAGAAATTGTCGACTTACAGCAGCTACAGAATTGGACACTGAGCAAGATCAGGGCAATAGTCGCAGTCACGAACATCATTGAATTACGGATGATGCAGGCCATATGTGGAAGTTGGGGTGGAAATAACTGTTTCTGCCTCATTTAGCGGGCCTATGAGTCTATTTATACCACGCTAATGAAGGGTCCAGTTCACTATCCAACAGGTGGCCTCGCCCTTGTGGATCAGACTGTTTTCATTGGGAGTTATGTTTTTGTATTGTACATTATTTTGACAGTTGTTTTGTTCCCGTTTTTGCCTGTGCAGGTGTCGACATTGAACCACACAATGCAATCAGTCATTTGCCTGAGTCGCTGCCTCGCGCACAGACACAGGAGAACTTTTGTCCGTGTTTTGTTAAGTAACACTTGGCGCTAGCTTATGCGCCTTCATCTTGGTTCTGAATGTTTTTTGAAACTAACCGATGAGAAATACCCAGTCACATGCTTTGTAGAATTATCCAGCAATTGGGATAGTTGGCTGTTTTTACAGGTCTCGAGTCCCTATTTTGCAATCTGTTTCGATTTTGCCTTGGGCTTTTGGAATGCTAATTTTGACAAAGTTCTTAGGGCTTGCGTTAGAGGCTTATGGCCTAGGGTGAAGGTCGCGTTTACACTCAAGCTTTCCTTAAAGGCATTCGGACTGACTCTTTGGGTTACCTTTTACAGTCATGATCACGTTTGACATTACGATCGTAGCTAAATAAGGTTTTCCTAGGGGCTTACATACAATACCCTTGCCGACAGATGCAGTATTAAATGCTTTGCAATAAAAAGGCACTCAAGCAGAGAGGACGAAAACGCGAAAATGTCCGGTAAAGGATTAGATTCAGTTCCCAGAAATACTTAATACCCGCTTTCGTGATTTGATTTGTATAGCGAATATTTGCTTGTCACGTTATCTATTACTACTAGTAAAGCACAAACGGTCAGTAAACATATACCAATTTAAAACCATACTTGTGTGATACTCGCTACATTCAGATAATTACGCGCCTAGTGACAGACACACTTGACCGTAGGTTTTACAATTTCGAAACTTCGATAATACAGCCTATATTTACGAAAAGTCCCAGTCTAGTCAAAAAAATATAATTACTTAGTAATTAAACGCATTACATTGATTGCCAATCGATATACTTCGTATTAGGAAACTCTGATGTGGACGCAATATGCTACCTCAGATGTGACAATATTTACAATTGCCTACTCATTATGTGAAAGTAGGGGTGTCAAGCTTTGTTTGCTGTGTTCGGCACATATGCAGTCTGCCTGGGTCTGAACCCCTACTCCTCTCCTGACAGCGCAGGTTTCGAATCAAGAAGGAAATTAAATGACATATTTCGTTGTAAGTGGTCTTGAATTGAGGTTCGTCGGTCAATTGCGCGTGTTTCTTGTCGATAAATTCTGCATCCTCAGAATGACTGCAGGGTGTAATTTTCACAACGCCTTAAAGAGGCATGCTAGAACAAACCCGAACTTAGCTGAGCTGGTACATTCCCAAAAACGTTCTCCGATCTTTACAGTTATTAATTGGGAACGAAAGCAATATCTTTCAGATTAGCATGGACGGATTCCTTGGTATTCCTTGCTTTTAAAATTCAGGTAGTTGCTACATCGACTCATATAATTGAGAAGACTAAAACTTGCAGAAATTCCCAGTCACTTCCTAGGTCTCCACATTTTGCAATATTCACAAGACTAGAATGTCAGGTAAATAGTGAACCATGCGCGATTTTCAGCGTAAAGACTGAAGAAAAAGTAGGATTAGTAGGCCAAAACACTGATTATAAAAGGGCTGCATTGTAGTATCTCGAAGATTTGTGTTTGCTTTAGTTTTCAAAAACTGGATTAGGAAACAGATCTATCTTGTCACGACGACCCATAGTTTGTTTTTCGGAAGGAGGGGTGGTGTTGGCAGAAGTGCATATGCGGTACAAATGAAACGCAAACATGTCAACAGGAACTATTGACAACGTGTCACATTTGCCTGACGACTAACGTCTCAAACGGCAATAATTTCCAACTCATTGGATAAGTTCGAAAGTAACATTATTAGCGAAAATGATGTTAACGTTTTGCACACACACCTTTTTTAAGCTCAACAATTTAGCTCTTCGTGTGAACGTTACATTTGTGATTCTAAAACCCACGAGCCTCTCTTGAGACATCAAGCGTAAGGCAGCGAGATCTTTCCAAATATTACTGAAACATGGTGACAATAGTTTCTCCATTGAGTCTAGTAGGCAAAATTACCAATGGAAGTGGAGCTGGGAGCAGTTCAGAAGGTGCAATGACAGAAACAAGAAGTTTATTGGCCTGACGTCTTAAATTCTTACTTCAACCCATAATCAAAGGTTCTTACATACAAAGGTAATCGAGGCTGTAGAAGTGCAGTAATAATGGGACGTAGCTGAAGTGGGACCACAGGATTCCTATGGTTATCAGCTCTCCTAGTTACCGCTGGGGCATCCAATCGATGTGATGGCACCTTGTCAGGCAGAGCCCGAGTCGTTAATTGTTGCGACTTTCGTCATTCGTGTTACATGTTGGTGTGATGAGTACTCGACAATTTGGCCCCATGCCACTGTAATCGTTGCTCGTCTGCGGCCTCCACTCGTGATTGATTCCCGTGCTCAAGGAACTTCTCAACACCGTTTATGTCAAAGGGAGGTAATCACGCTTGTTGATGGACTGCGGGCCTGAGAACCATGAGTCCAACAGCTCTGGGGCCACGCGGCTGCCCCTTGAAACTTGAAAATGTGGCCTGATGCCGTCTTTTTACCTTACTCTTGCCACGTGCCCGACCGATCGTCTCCAGAGTAATCTCCCAGTTTCTCTGCCTTAGTTGCTGTATCCGCTACTGCACCGGACGCGGTAAACGACGTCAGACGCTTCCTGTCTTGACAGATGGTCATTCGGCCTCATGACTTGGCGTCTGAACGTGGCCTTCGGCGTAACCCCAACTCTGAGTGCAGTAAGAAGGACACGGGCGACTTCCGTGGAATTCTTCAAGCACAGAAGAACAGGCCCAAACGTACTGCCAGTTAGATGTGGCCGCCCGTGGTAGTTATAGTACGCATTCCGTCACACGCAGTGATTGTCTCTGATGATGGGATCGATTGAGATTTCGAAACGTCAGGCGAATATACCTGCTCCTGTGGTTGTATCTTCTTCTTCTTCTTGTTCTAGGAATAGCTCCTTTACATCCTCGACAAATGCGACCGCTAGCTCTAACGTCCTATCCTCGTCTGTAGACTCACCTCGATGAAATATTCTGAATAGTGGTGTAAAATTCGTTTGATCCTGACCTTAAATATGAGACATTGTAAGGTCACACTGCGACAACGCTGGTGTTTTTGATAACCCTTGGCTTTATTAGTCGTCTTGAAGGCAGAGTTTGTGTCCATACCTGAACATAGTATCTATTTCATGACTTCTATATGAACTGTCTTCCTACGAGAAAAAACGAGTCGATAATTACCTATTGCATGTAATGTGTCAGGAAAACTTTCGCTCCAATTGTGGAGTGCATTCGTGGACATTCCTCTTTTTAAGTCCCGCATGTGGTTTGCACCAGATTTTCAGACCACGTCTCCCTCCCATCATTGCTTTCCCTACTCAGGGAACGTCTTAGCACCGTTTATGCTATAGGGAGTTCATTACGCTTGTTAATGGACTGTTTGCCTGTGACCCCTGACTCGAACAGCTCGCGGCCAACGCATTTACCTATAACAAGGAGTTCGGCATCTTGAAACTTGAAAACGTGGTCCGATTCCGTCTTTTTACATCGCTACTGCTACGTGCTCGACCATTGATTTCCGGAGTAATCCACCAGTTTCTCTGCCGTAGTTGCTGTATCTGTTACTGTACCAGACGTAACAAACGACTGCAGTCGTTCCTTGTCTTAACAGCTGGTCTTTCTTCCTCATAACCTGTCGCCTGAAAGTTGCCTCCCGTGTAACCTAGACTCCGATTGAACCGGCTTCCGATGCTTCCTTCAAGCACAGAAGAGCATGCCAAAACCTAGTTCCGGTTGGATTTGGCCTCCATGGAATATACGGTACGCATGCCATCCCACACAGCGACTGTTTCTGATAATGACATCGAATAAGAATACTAAACGTCAGGTCAAAATGCCTATTCCTGTGATCGCATCTTCTTTTTCTTCTTGTTAAATCTCCTTAACATCCCCGTCATATGCGACCGCTAGCTCTGAAATCATACTGTCGTCCGGAGGCTAACACTCGCTGCAGCCTTCTGACTATTCAAGTAAAATCCGTCTGTTTCCAACTTTAAATCTGAGACATTATACGGTCCGACTGTGACTACCCGGGCGTTTTTGATGGCAATGGGCCTTATTACTGGCTTCGACGGATGAGTTTGTCACATGCCTTAGCGGAGTATCTATTTCATGACTTACCACATTGGGGTCATGCATAGGCGCTAAAAGCCCAAACGCCTTTTTTCCGATATTGTGCCATTACATGGAAGAGTTATGAAGGGTTCAGCTCATATGTGAGACCTCTAGTGTTTTTCCATGTGCTTTCCGGTAGATTCTATCAATACTAACTCTTAACAATCGAATCTTCTCGACAAGCTGCGTCTCTAACAAATAAGCATATCACACTTAGTGGTTATATTGCAGACCCATGGTCTTACCAGACACTTTCTGGTTTAAAAGCAGAATAAAGAACGGAGCTCGGAGGTGGACATATGCAATGTTTTTTTACCAATCACCTGCTTCTTAACGCGGAGGTCTTTAGAATGCAACAGAGGACAGGACATTTGCAGAATACTTGTCAAGTGCAGTTTGTCCGCGACTTATGGAAACTACACAGCAATGCCCAACATCGCTTGTTATCATGGTCGATTGGCCATCTCCAGATCAATTATGAGTCAATCAATTTGTTACAAACCTGCACTTAAGACTAATACAACAACTTGCTAAACGACCATTCTGCTTGTGAAGACGCCTAGCTGCTTGATCCGGAAGATTCGGAAGCAGTAAAAAATGAATAATTGATTATCCTTCGTTATGGTAGGATCTATGGAGTCTGTAACCTGTGATCCGAAGGCAAAACCGAATTCCTTACTCAAAAAGCGTTAAGGATATATTTTCTGCCTAAACTGCATGTTCCCATGGCTGAAAATCTAGTGCAAAGCACATGCGGGACTTAAAAAGAGGAATGTCCACGAATGCACTCCACAATTGGAGTGAAAGTTTTCCTTACACCTTGCATGCAATAGGTAATTATCGAGTCGTTTTTCTCGTAGGAAGACAGTTCATGTAGAAGTCATGAAATAGATACTATGTTCAGGTATGGACACAAACTCTGCCTTCAAGACCAGTAATAAAGCCAAGTGTCATCAAAAACACCAGCGTTGTCGCAGTGTGACCTCACAATGTCTCATATTTAAAGTCAGGATCAAGCGTAGTTTACACCACTAGTCAGAATGCTGCGGCGAGCTTTAGTCTACGAGCAACGATTCCGGTGGCATGGGGCCAAATTGCCGAGTAATCATCACGCCAACATCTAACACGGATGATGAAAAGGGCAGAAGTTAGGGACTCGGACGCTGACCGGCAATTTACCATCACATCGATTGGAAGCCCCAGCGGTGATTTCTAGAGTTGATAACCATAGGTAGCATGTGGTTCCACGGCAACTACCTCCTAGATATACTGCATTTCTACTGCCTCGATACCCTTTGTCTGCAACTGTCCGTGACGATGAGTTGCAGTAAGAATCTGAGATGCCATGCCAATGAACTTCTTGTTACTGTGATTGCATCTTCTTCTGAACTCCTTCCTGCTACTCGCTCGTTTAATTTCATCGGTAATTTTGCCTACTACACCCAATGGACAAACCAACGTCACCATGCTGCATTAATACTTGGAGACATCTCGCGAATCTATATTTGGTCCTTCATGAAATGCCCGTGGGTGTTGAAAAAACTAATTTTCGCTAATAATGTTAGTTCCTCACTTTTCCAAAGATTAAGAAGTTAGTCGGTATGCAAATATGCCACGTTGTCAATGATTCGTCTGGGCATGTTTGCATTTCATTTGTACCCCATATGCACTGCTGCCCACATCATCTCTCCTTCCAAAACACAAACCTTGGCTCGTCATGACAGGACAG
>CACRXP010000443.1:160278-173063 GCA_902702965.1 Spirometra erinaceieuropaei | reverse complement strand
TGACAAGATGTCAAGATGTACATACATACCTATAGTATTAAGAATGTGATCCCCAGGTGGTAAATCACAAGGTGCGGAGGCGTTCACTAGGAGAGGTTTGTAAAAGGTCTGACTTTTCGAGTAGCTACTTCGAAGGCATCTTATTTCATAGCCTCACCTGCTGTACACTAGGTCCAGCCACCTTTTTACGGAAACTGGGGTAATAGAGATTTTACCACTAAACCATAACCCACCAACCCATGGACCTAACCATTATCCTTAACCCCTAACTTTAACACCTAGCCCCTTACTACCAACATTTAACAACAACCCTTACCCTCAATAGGTGCAACAGCGAAATGAGATCTTTCTATTCCTTAATTAACCCACTTTTGGAGACTAGAAAGTTGTGTGCTGCAAACGCGAATGCAGGAGCGTAAGTTGGGCGTGCGAATGTCGGACCCAAAGTCTGAGGTAGCAACCCATGTCGAACAACCGGGACGCTGAGGCCGTTGAGACAGTGGGCGACGGCCATGCGGCAAGGCAGAAGCAAGAAACCAGGATGCCCACCGACTGCCTTGTCAACCGCCACATCAAGTTGCCTCCCCTCTATATGTTTTGACGAGACTTCTTGTCGGGGACAGTCACGTCGAGGGACAATCGGAGCCGTCACATATCTTAGCGACCGATGTGGGTGGCGGCGATTTAGGTCACGGTGATATGCGGTTCGGATGCAGCCACACAGGCGGCATTATCAAACCACGCATAAAACAAAGTAAGCCATATTATGATATCTGTGCCCATGACTATGATAAACCCCCTTCCCCCAGTGAACACCTCGTCTCACTTTGGCACATACATATATTCCACTGCTTTTTGCATGTAGATAATAATGCAAACAACGTTGTGGAGCCGGGGCAATGATTAGCGGGTATAACTATCTACAAATAAATCCTCTGAAATACGCCCGACTTTGCCGTCAGCTTTTTGGCCCTCGTCTGTCCGTAATCTTTGGCGGTTTTATCTACTGCGATGATTCTTTGGCAGCTGTCTGGGGTGTAATTTGCTCCATCGGATCCGCATCGTCTGTCTAACAGGAAATTTCTCCAGGTCGCTGGGGGGTGTCTGTCCTGATATCGAACTATGACCAGGTCCCCACCGCCCCACCTGACACCAGCCCACTGTCAAGCGGATCACATCTCAGGCGGCCACAATGGTGTTAGGATGCAGTGGTGTCGTCGGGTCTAGGCTTCGTGCTCCTCACACGGTAGGCGGTCATATCACGGTCGGATGCACCTACGCAGGCGGCATTAGCAACCCAAGCATCAAACGAAGTATGCCATATTAGGACAGCTGGGCGCATGACTATGATCAGTCCATCCCAGTGAACACCTCTCTTCACGTGTAGATAGTAATGCAAAGAACGTTCTGGGGCCGGAAAAATGGTTAGCCAGAATAGCTATCCAGCAATAAATCGTCTGAGAGCCGCCCGAGTCTTTCGGCAGTTTTTTAACCCTCAGCTGTCGGTTTTCTTATGCGGTTCAATCTACTGTGATGATTCTTTGGCAGCTGTCTGCGCTGTCATCCATCCGATACGCATCGGCTGTCTAGATGTGGAAATTTCTCCGGGTCGCTGGGGCAGGAGTCATCTGTCCTGTCGACCAGGTCCCCACCATCCGACCTGACACCAGCCCAATGTCACGCAGATCACGTTTCAGGTGGCTGAAGTAAGCCTCAATTGTGTTGGGATGCCGTCTGTGTAGTCTTCGTGCTCATCCCACGGTGGGAGGACATATCGTTTTCGTTCCTCTGTTACGACAGAACTGCCTCTCGACACGCACTTTTTGATAACAGCCCTTAGTCACGAACAGAGAGGCGCTCTGTCTTTCGCCTGCTCGAAGTGGCCTCACTCTGGCATGTATTGAACAGGGAAAATGCTTACCCTGTTCTCCTTCTCAGCTGCCTTGAGTCTCCTCAATTGGGACTACGACCTCATGACCTCTCAAGCTGGGGTTCGTCTTTTAGAAAGGCCATGCAGCAGACACTACCGCATATTCCTCACCATCCATCTACAGCCGTTTGGCCTGTTCCTATGTCAGCTGTGCATTGCTTAAGTCACCCGCTCAGATAGGGATGCCAGCTAGGTCTTCATTATCTCCTCGTTCTCAAATATGGAGTCAGGAGATCTGCTCGACAGTAATAGCCAACTCGGAATGGGTTAAGTATATGTGCGGGGTAAGTAGGGAGTGACGATACTGTTTTTAAACGTTGACGTTGTTCGGTAGACTTTTAGTCGGCCCGTCGTCGGCAGTTTGACGTACGAAGACCTGTATCAACCCAGTAGCCAGCGCTGGTGAAACGCCTGCATTAGCTAATTGTTCTACATCCCCCACACGCGACTCTTAAACAAGAGGAAAGTTTATTTTTAAAAACGTTCGGCGTGGCGAGCAGTCATGTATTCAAAAAATACTCCGAATATTGCTAGACAGAATCCCGACGTCTACGTGTAAACCAGGTGTGTTAGCATGCTGGTTAATTTGTCGTACAATAATGAGCATTGTCTTACCCCGAGCATATAATTAATCGCTGGCGCCACATCTAAATACGTAACCATCCATGTGCTACTGCGGTATCTGCTGATTTATCTCAAGTCCGAAGTGGCACGCTGACTTCAGCTTTAGTAGATTGCACTTTGGCGGCGACCTTATTGCCACCTAACCTCCGGCATTGTCGTGGATACCCCGACCGGCAGTCCCGTTGGCCTGGGGTGGCTCGGTGTTGGCATAAAAATGTCTACTACATTGGCGTTCTCCGTTTGGCTTGCTATAATATCCTTTTGATTTTTGTCATATTTGCTTTTCCCATTAATAGAAAATGTAGCATCAATTCAGTATTTATCGCACGCAATCCATGTTCACATTTAATTAGAGAATGTCTCACATCTCTGATTTTTGGCGTTCTCAACTTCATCAATCATACTTTTATATATATCTTTCCCACTACTTGCCGGAGTGGGTGGAGATGTCACTGGCATAAACGCGTGTACAACCTACTTATTACTGCCTAAAAGTAGGATTTGTACAACGCCGCGAGCGTATATGTATCGATTCTGCTGTGTGCCCGTGACTGCACCTCATGCGCCTGACACCATTCGTTTGTTGACAAGGCTGTTGCCCTTGCACGTACACTCACGACCAATGAGAAATTCAGCTCACTTACGTTCATTCAGATGTGCACTAACTTCCCTCGCTCAGCGGTTCACAACCGCCCCTTACCTTCTTATCAACTACCCGCCCTAAAAGCTCCAAGTCATTCTCCAGACAGGATGCCAAACAGTGTCTAGGGGAGTTAAAATAACTGCTCCATCAGAATGGAGTACACTAAGTCATCGTCCTCCAAAAACCGACACAGAGGAGTGAGCGCGAAAACATCAAATTTGCTTAGAAGTTCCAGTAGCCAATAATTGTACTTTTATAAGTAACCGGCTATACAGAAGTGCTTACTTTATAAAAAGGAACAGATGATTTTTGAGGCAAACCTTGTTGAGAGCATAATGTGATGTATTAGAAATTCAAAACGACATTATGTATATTTATAACCTAACAACAGACGGTCATTTTGCAAACCACTATCTGGGTAGGAGTTGGTTCTGCTGTCCTAGTTCAAAGTGAAAGCGATATGTGGGCATTGCAACTGAAGTAATCCAAATGACGATGCTGAATTCGTAAGTGGGAAAGTAGCCAAGGCTGAAGAGGAAGCAGAGAAACTGATGTTCCGGTTAAGGGGTAGGGCTAGCTTTAAGGTTGGGTTAGTATCAGGCTGAGAATTGAGTTTAAGCTTTGCGTTTGTGTTAAATTTAAGGGGTCCGGTTGAAGGTAGGTTTTTGGATTGGAGTTTAGATTTACGTTAAATGTTTAGATGGTGGTTAGGGTTTATGTCAGTATGGGGGGTAAGGTTAAGGTTATGATTTGGGTTAGGGTGAAGGGTTTGGTTTAGGATTTGGGATTAGGCTTATGGTAAGGGTCAGAGTTTGCAGATGCGTAGATTTCTAACACTGGCAATTTGAGGAAATCAGACGAGCGAACTTCTGCGGTTCACGCCCTTACCTTAACGTCTTCTCAATCCTGACTAAATACCCGACTTAGCAGCTCTCAGGCGCCAAGCTGTATGCCAAACAGTGTCTAGGGGAGTTAAAATAACTGCTCCATCAGGATGGAGTACACTTAGTCATCGTCCTCCAAAAGCCGAAACGGAGTAGGGAGGGCGAAAACATTAAAATTGCTTAGAAGCTCCAGTAGCCAATAATTGTACATTTATAAGTAACCGGCTAGACAGAACTGCCTGCTTTATACAAAGGAACAGATGATTTTTGAGGCAAACGTTGTTGAGAATTACAGATACAAGACACACTATGTATAGTTATAACCCAACAAGAAACGGTGATTTTGCGAACTGATGTCTGAGTAGGAGTCGGTTGCGCTGTCATAGTCCGAAGTGTAAGCGAAGTGTGGGCATTGAAAGTGAAGTAAGCCGAAGGAGGATGTTGAATTTGTAAGTGGGAAAGTAGCAAGGCTGGACGACCTTCTCCAGATGTTGTCACCTGGTCTAACAAAGACAGGGTGATGCCCGACTGCATGACTGCATTTTTGGTCTTACTTGCCCCTCAATCTACTGCAACTTATTTGCCACTAGGAATCAGGCATATCACGAAATCACATCTGGAGAAAATCAAACAATTAAGTTAAAACGAGACAATACTCGTCACCCAACTGGAAAAGTTTATGTGCTCGTTCTTAATAATAAAACTGCCTTCATTTCGACAATGGGATCGACTCAGGCTGATGACACGAGGTTCGAAAGTGAGAGAGGCAAAATAATGGCCAAACACAGGAAAGAGAAGTCAAATATACAAAATGTTTTCGGAAATTGAAAGACCAAGTTTTTCTTAATGACCAAGGGTTTGGGGCTCTAAAACCCAGAGGGCGCAATAACTCCAAGGCTATATGGTTTGCCACAGATTCACAAACCAGGCCTTCCGATGCGGTCGATATTAGACGTGGGTGATTCCTCCCGTCAAACAGTTGCTTAGTGGCGGGGAACAAGATTTAACCCGGCTCGACAGAAAATAGCGGCACTCAGTTTACGGGACACATTTGTATTCGTCAATTCTCTAGAACACGCAAATCTTAATAGGAAAACGATGCTATCCCTAGACGTTGCGTCTTTGTTCACCAACATTCCTCTCACCGAAACGATATAATTTTTATGTTACGATACTGTAAAACTGGATTTCCCAGTCGGAATGCCGGTCAGAGACCTGGAGGAATTGCTCATTCTTTGCACGGTAAGTGTCAAATTCAGATTAAATGGTCAATTTTGCCGCCTAATCGATGGCGTACCGATGGGTTTACCCTTTAGATCGATACTGGCTGATGTCTTCACGGAAATCCCAGCTCAGTACAATAAAAACGATTTTTTTATTATGCTCGAAATGTTGATGAAATTTTCGCAAAAACCGAAAAAAAGCTTGATTAGAACACTCTTCTGTCTAAAGCGAATCAGGCTCGCCGACCGTTAAACTCCACTTTGGAAAAAGAAAACGGAGATTGCCTCCCCTTCCTGGACGTTCTCCATAAACGAATGCCGGACGGAACACTTAGTAGAAGTGTATTTCGCAAGAAAACATGGACAGGTCAATGCACAAATTTCTACAGTTTTGTCCCGCTAAGCCAGAAAGTAAGCTTGGTTCGCTGCATCACCAAATGAGCTAGGAGAATATGCACTTCAGATAAGCTTGAGAATAAACTCGCAATTATACGGAACACTCTGATAGCAAAAGGATATCCTGAAAAAGTTTGTCAACAGATATATGGAAAAACAACCTCCAGAATCTGCTGTACTCACGTCCGAGAAAAAGAATGTATTTTCACATCGTCATTTTGTAGGGATCCGGAAACTACGGCTTCACTTGCTCCTGTGGGGCAGGTTATATTAGTCGAATGACTAGGTGTCCGTCCAAGCGAATACGAGAGCATTATCCTGCATGGCCAAATCAGGGTTTGGAAGGTCTGTAGCGCGATTCGTTGAAAGTGGCCACCGACTAGACGTCAAACAAGCATTCAGAGTGTTCTATGAAGTACCGGCGAGGTACTCCAAGTTCCTGAATCCGCGGATACCTGCGACGGCACAGACAGTGGTCATAAGGTTAACCAACCGATCCCTGTGCTCGCATAAAACATGTGTACAGGCGCTAGAGCTCCTCTGCACAAAGACAAAACCGGTATGCGTGTTCACACCTGTCACGTTGCGGTACAGCGGCAAAACGAGGATGGCTAATCGCCAAAACAGCTTACCCCCTCTCCTTCTCCTTACCACAGACAAAACTAGAATCTAACCACTGAGCTCTGAACACCCTTCAACCCCCTTTCTCCATATTGTATTTTACTGGATGTTTAACTTGTGCTATTCAAGCTTCGCTTATATTACTGTACAGGCTTGATGAATAATCAAAAGTGTACGTTTGCTGCACTTGACTTCGTATTTACCCTGCTTGCAGATAAAGTTTTCCCATATCGGGACTTCATCCTCTAACATCCCAACGGCGCAAACCACCACTTCTGCAGTGGCGAGGACCAACACCACGCTGGACACCGTATTCACATCGCAGGCCCTTCTATGTCCCATCAGTTCAGGCGACTTTCCCAGAAAGCTTTTTCGCTCGTATGCTTCTCAAAAGTTCCAATGGACATCTTGAATATAAACTTATCTCGGAAAGTTAGGGTGGCTTTAGACGGAACCGCTGAATGACCTTTATGATCTTCATGCCTCTAACTACAAACGAAGTCGCAGAAGAAGCGCACTACTTCTACACTACGTCCGTGGGCCTACCAAACGCCTTCGACACGGTAGCTCACGGTGGCCTCTGAAACTCGTGCAAACATATGTCTGTTCTGATCGACTCACTAAGATGGAACGTTAGTTTTGCGAAAGCGTGGTGGCGCGGGTCACGTAAACTGCGGAAGTCACGAAAGCATTCGCAATGAACAACAAAGCAAAGCAGGGCCAGGTACTCTCTCCTAATTTCTTTGATCACGGTTTCTATGTCATGCTGCTGGTCGCCGTCCATGAGAAACCCCTAGGATGAAAATCATCTGTAGGACCGAAGGCAAGTTTCACAGAATCCAAAGAGTCCAAACATCAATTTGGCCTTCCACAGTTACTGCCCATGAACTCCTGCTCTCCTGTGCACCCAATGCTACGACGGGAACGGCCACGCGAAGTTGCATGAATCTCCTGACCTCCAACGGCACAAACGTCCGGCTGACCTTCAACGGGATCAAAACGGTGATGATCCATCAGAAAGCACCAAAAAAGGAACACATTATCCTCACTTACGTGAACGTAACCTGACTGCCGGTTAGTGCAGGCCCCGTCTGTATGCGGGACCGATTATTTGCAGCAGATTGTAAACAGAGTATGCCCACAAACCAATAGGCCAATCCTGCACGTCGGCTGTTCACAAGGTGATTCAATCCGGCAGAACTTCGAGCCGACATTTGCATTAGATACCTCGGTAATTGAGAATGTACGACGAAAGCCAATGTTAAATATGAGCGACCGGTTACCAAACGCGTACATAGGAGAATAGTAGACGTCCAAAATATGAAGACCAGGGTTGGGACACCAGCAACAGGTTAGAATAGGAGGGATCACGCTGATCTTTGCTTCGGCGTCCACGGGGCAAAGGATACTCCTCCGGCTGTCACATACTAATAAGGTGTGATCAGAACACAAGCCAGGGAGGTTAGCTGCATTTCTCGAGGTATACGGCTTGAAAAGTGGAGGACTTATAAATCCTAATGAGTGGGAATGCAGAATCTGGACAAACTCTACCGCGGTAAGAGTGCGTACATGCATTTTAGCTGGCAATGACGGTAAGTGTTCAAGTCTGGGTGAGAAGTGCGAGCGTTTGAATCCAATTAAGAAGGGCAGAAATATCGATCGGGGACGGTTAAGTAACGCACGCGTTCCAAAGATGTGCAAGCCTGACTGAAGCTGCAATAGGATAGCAGCCACGGTGACGAGCGTAATAGCTCGCAGTAACAAACTCTTAAATTTATAGGAAAGTGGACATTTCACATACGAGCGAGCGAGACGCGTCAAATGACTAACGGCACACTGACTCACATCTTCCCACAGTGTGTTGCTTAAGTTAGCATATGAAGATATTTTGAGACATGTCTAAACTTCCGAGTCGGATCTTATTTCATAGCTATAACTACACTTAACAATCCACAGCTTTACTCCTATTTCGTACATCAACCCCTAAGCCTGACACCTAACCCAAACCCCTGAACCTGACTCCTAATCCCTAACCCCAACCCCTAACCCTAACCCCTAGACTCCTAAAAGGTACGACCACGTAATAAGATCTTGCCAACATGCGCATCGTAATTTACGATATAGCTCAAAGAATTTTGACTGCGACACCTATCCCGTACTCTCAAATAATCCGCATAAAATGAACAGGATGGACCAACAGCATCCTGGGCTGTAAAAGTCTCACAAAAACAGTCAAATGTCAACCACACAATGGCAGGCTACGACCACCATATTTGGCAATGCGAATATGCGATAGTAGGGAGCATTCGGATCATTCATCTATCGTAATGACGTACCGCGACTCTCGCCAGTTAGTAAAAGGTTGGACCGGAGAGGAGTGCCCTCTTTGTGCACATTTGGGAGACCGTAGAATTCCGCCAGGGCTGTTCACTGTGTTCCCGGCACTCATCTGTCAATTTTCGATACTGAAGCTGGGTTTTCCATTGTCAACAGCGTCGCTGGACGCGCCAGGTCATGAGGCCGAAAGACCTACTTTCACGCCGGAAACATCAGGATTCGTTTATCAGATGTGCTGCAATTGTGAACAAGGTAACTACATCGGAGGAACTTAGAGGTTAGTCCGCAAGTGAATTGCCGAGCACGTAGCAGCAATGAGGCCGCGTGACGCTATCACTCAAGCGGCAGCCCATTCGAGGGCAACTGGCCATGCATTCTTATTTCAAGAGGTCGGAATCCTCGCAAGGGATAACAGCCGCGTAAGCCGCGAGCTGCTTGAGTCATGGTTATCAGGCCCACAATGCATAAACAATCGCAATGGCCTTCCGTTTCTATATTCTGTGTTGCAATTTTCCATAGGCAGGGGAGTCATTCACATGGAGAGGGCGCGTGTGAGCGATAATCCCAATGACAGTGAGCCAATTTACCGAGTAATCGTTAGGTCAGCATTCAACACGGATGACGAAGTCGCGGCCATGAACGACTCGGACGCCGACTGACATGCCATCATTGCATCAAGTTCGACACCTCCGCGGCGATTACGAGAAGTTTTAATTATAGTACGCCTATGGTCCCAGGGTAGATATGTAATAAAAATACTGCATTCCTTGTGCCACCAATACCCTTATTTGTCACTGTCTCTGGTAATGGGTTCGAGTGACAGTCCGAAAAGTTCGGCCAATAAAATTTCTGTTCCAGTGATCGCATCTGCTTTTTCTGAACTGCTTCCTCCCAGAACCCACCTGTTAGCTTCTATCGGCACTAAACATCAAAACGCACCCTGGCATCTAAGGTGGAAGACGTCTTCGTAGACGAGGACGCCACACTGCCAGTCAGATTAACCGCTGGATGGCCGTTGTTTCCACAGCTGTCGGACAGTGGAAGAGACATCCACCAAGGCTGGCTGTGAAATAAGCAGATTTCACTTCCCCTACCCAACTTCCACGTAGCAAAAGATTTTTGGCCAAGGACGCAGTCGCCTTCATATAAACCGCTCTCCCCACATGAGAGGAAACAATATTCCCCAAAAATGTGCCACAAGGATCATGCAGCGACTCTTTCTTAGTCGGACTCGGGGTTGTTGGACCTCACATGTGTGAGTAAACGCATGAAGACCACATTGGGAATGGTCTATTATAGTCCGGGCTTTATTACCGGAAGCAGCTGTGTTACCCTATCAGTCAAAATTCTTTCAAGCCACAATTATTAGCGCACCCCGATGAACTCGAGCTACCTAAATATATTATAGCGAGGAATGTGCTGATTTCAAATGCCTATCCCTGCCCTTCCTCTCTCTACAGTGCACCAACCGTCTGTCGGTGTTTCTCAACCAACTGGCAAGGAGAGTAGGCGATATGTGTTGATAAACACACGATTCGACATTCAATTTTGTCGATGCCCACCAGTGAAACTGCAACAGATTCGGTCAAATACAGGTTTTGATTTGCACTTTAAATGCCGCTGGAAAAGGCTGGAAAAGGTCAGTTAATGTGCTTTCTCAAGTCAGGTGCACATATAAAAAGGGCTTTATTAAATTATGTGGCTTACGATTCCTGCACACTTTGGTTCTTATCAAAAGCATTGCCAAGGTAAAAATAGCGACGTTTTGTCGGCATTTTCCCGATCAGGGTGACCATGTTTCTGCTGCGTACGAAAGAGCGCACTTTGCTATAAATATTGGAAAGATTTCTGTTAAACCACCGTCGGTCAATTATAAATGCAAAGAATGTGACCTTCAAAATAAAAAGGTACTGCTAAAACTGTTATTCTTCTGTTCATTCTGCAGTTAAGCTTCGCACTTTTGGAAAAACGACTTAAGCCAAATATCTTACCCTACGCGTGAATGTTAATATGGCCACTTTGAGGCGAGCTTTTTCGCGGTAAGTTGCTTTGTATCCGCAGAAGATGGGCAAATGTCAGTAAGTACGAATGAGGGATTGCTTTCGGGCGTTATCACTGCCTGTTAGGGCAGGCCACCGGAGATTTGTTTACCTGACTCTCGAAAATCGATACCATGTCTGGTTTTCTTAAAAATAGCCTTCTCGCTTTCGCCTAGCTTCATATAATTCACGCGTAGAAATTTCCTTTGCGGAGGGTGGCAAGCATTTTGACAGAGCGTTTGTGATAAAATTACTCTACTCTAACAGAAAAACACGCGAAAATGCATAAGCCCAGTCTGTGACAGATTTGCTTAGAAAAATGCCCGACCAAAAGGCAACTGACATTTCCGCTCCAATTTTTAAACCTTTCTCACGTTTTATGAGAAAGAGATAGTTTTGGGAAATATTAGGCGCGGGGCTTGAAAGTAAGCGCCAACAGCATGACATCTAGAGCAGGACTGCAAATTTGGATGAACATTTGAGTCGAAAATAATCAACTACTGTTGAATAACTACTTAATGTCAATTCTAAAAACAAGAAATATAATTTTCACATAGTAGTAGTTTTACCGTACATCCGATATGAACTCTAGTTAAACAGCCAGACGCGTGTTTCGCCGATGTTTCTTCTGTCGAGTAGGAACTTCCCACCCCTACTCCAAGTCCTGCGATTAATAGTTTCCGAAGTTAGCAGCTTGATATTCCTCTAAAGTTCGTGTACTAGGAACCGCATCTGGAACGCAGTGGACCTCGCTGTCTAGCCAGAGCGCTCGCAGCTGTGCCATATAGCTACAGAAACATCAGCAAACACGCGTCTGGGCTTTCTACTTTTAATGTGCGTTGATTCGGCAGACTCTGTGTTTTTCTATAGGTGAGTTCATTGAAAATGCACAAACTTTAGTAAAAGCGGCTGGATAAGCTAAAACCATTTCCTCTCTCTTATAGTCAGTACAGAAGGGATATGATCATGGCCTTCAGGATTGTCCGAGGGCTAGACTTGCTCTTCAGTCTGACGATTTCTTCAAACTGGCGCAGGCGACAAATCTTCGAGGACACCAATACAAATCGAAGACGAAATATGCCAAACTCGAGTTGCGGGTCAAATTCTTCTCCCACCGGCTGGTTGAGGGATGGAACAAATTGCCGAACTCCGTTGTTTTAGCGGAAAACGTCGAGACTTTCAAAGGAAGACTAGATAAATTTATGCTAATGGTCAAACATTTCCATCAAATCAATGACTGGTATAACTGCTAGTTAAATATCTGCATGTTTTTCATACGTCTATCTGTAAATAGGGTTTTCCAAGGCTCTGCCTCTATTCCCCACACATATTAAATTATAACTGTGGTAGTTTAAGAATTGAAATAACTCAAGAGACTAACATGTATGCAGTAAGTTTAATCTGAGCGTTGCAGGACACCATACAACCAGAGGTATTAGCTAAAAGGCCAGACACGTGCTTTACGGATATTTTTCCGTTGCATGGCATAGCCGGCAGCGTTGTGGCTGATGGTCTTCGTACAAATATTCATACAACAGAATTTAGACTGGGCACGTAGACCTTATCTTAAGCGAACAAGTTATGACCTGACATGGTACGTGAAAGCACGTGGGGGCGTATGCGTACCCGACTTTTGTCCCCAATGCTAACGCGGCATGGAAGGAAAACGTGACCGGCCGCGAAAATGTGTTTTAGGAAATTGCAAGTCTAGATTATCTGGAAATAACGCATATTTATAACACCCTTCTGTGATTCGCCGTCATTCGGCCAAATGGCCTTCGCAAAGATCATTCCAGACGGGCTGATAGACAATTAGAATACGCAGATCGATCATACCCGAGGTGAGAATTCAATGGAGAAAAAGCTGTAGAGAAAAAGCACGTGGCCTCCAATGGATGGCTGGCTCTTTTTTTGGAAATGCTGACATTCCCGACGGAGCCTACTAACATTGACATTAAGTAGTTATTCAACAGTAGTTGATTATTTTCGACTCAAATGTTCATCCAAATTTGCAGTCCTGCTCTAGATGTCATGCTGTTGGCGCTTACTTTCAAGCCCCGCGCCTAATATTTCCCAAAACTATCTCTT
>CACRXP010000443.1:132100-155237 GCA_902702965.1 Spirometra erinaceieuropaei | reverse complement strand
AACCTGTATTTGACCGAATCTGTTGCAGTTTCACTGGTGGGCATCGACAAAATTGAATGTCGAATCGTGTGTTTATCAACACATATCGCCTACTCTCCTTGCCAGTTGGTTGAGAAACACCGACAGACGGTTGGTGCACTGGAGAGGGAGGAAGGGCGGGGACCCGCATTTGAAGTTCCCCCTCAAGATAAATCAACACATTCCTCGCTAGAATAAATTTAGGAAGCTCGAGTTCGTCATGGCGTGCTAATAATTGTGGTTTGAAAAGTTTTCAACTAATGGGCTAAGACAGCCGCTTCCGGCAATAAAGCCCGGATTATGATGGACCATTCTGAATGTGGTCCTCATGGTTTAGTCATGCATGTGTGATGGCATATCAGTCCGCGTCCGAGACGTTAATGACCGCGATTTCGTCATCCGTGTTAGATGCTGACCTAACGATAACTCGGCAAATTGGCTCACTGTCATTGAGATAATCGCTCGCCCGCACCCTTCCCATGTGACTGACTCCCTGCCCAGGGAAAATCACAGCACTGAATATAGAAACGGGAGGCCATTGCGTTCGTACATGGATTGTGGGCCTGAGAACCATGACTCAAGCAGCTCACAGCTCACGCGGCTGTTATCCCTTGCGATGATTCCGACCTCTTGAAATTAGAAAGCATGACCAGTTCCCGTCGAATGAGCTGGCGCTTGAGTGATAGCGTCCCTTGGCGTCATTGCTGCTACGTGTTCGGCAATTCACTTACGGAGTAACCTCTCAGTTCCTCCGATGTAGTTACCTTGTTCACAATCGCAGCACATCTGATAAACGAAGCCTGATGTTTCCGGCGTGACAGTTGGTCTTTCGGCCTCATGACCTGGCGCGTCTAGCGACGCTGTTGACAATGGAAAACCCAGGTACAACATCGAAAATCGACCGTTAACTGCCGAGAGCACATGAAACGGCCCTTGCTGGATGCTACGGTCTCACAAAACTGCACAAAGAGGGCGCTCCTCTGCGGTTCAGCCTATCACTAACTGGCGAGAGACGCGGTACTCCAATGGCAATGTTACCTAATCTCGCATATTCGCATGGCGGAATATGACGGTCGTAACCTGCCTATTGCGTGGTTTATATTTTACTACTTTTATGAACCTTTCATAGCCAAGGGAGTCATACATACTCGTGCATACTCTATTGGTCTGTACACAGCTATTGGATGCTGTGTGCTATTCGTGTTCATTTTGTATGAATTATTTGGGCATCCGAGACAGGTGACGCAGTCATCATTCTTTGGGGTTTCTCGTAAATTATGCTGCATAAGTTGGCAAGATCTTATTTTTCTAGCAGTAAGTTCTAGGGGTTTGCGGTTAGGAGTCAGGCTTAGAGATTGGTGTTAAGGATAGGAGGTAGGCTGGACTTGTTAACTGTAGGTACGGCTAGGAAATAAGATTCCACTCTGAAGTTTGGACATGTCTCAAAATATCTTCCTATGTTAACTTAAGCAACACACTGTAACAAGTGTTAAATCATTGTGCCGTTAGTGACTTGACGCGTCTTGCTCGCTCGTATATGAAATGTCCGCTTTCTATGAATTTAAGAGTTTTTTAATGCGCGCTATTACGCTCGTCACCGTGGCTGCTATCCTATTGCACCTTCAGTCAGCCTTGCACATCTTTGAAACGCGCGTGTTACTTAACCGTCCCCGATCGATATTTCTGCCCTTCTTATTTGGATTCAAACGCTCGCACTTCTCACCCAGACTTGAACACTTACCGTCATTGCTAGCTAAAAGACATGTACGCACTCTTACCGTGGTAGAGTTTGTCCACATTCTGCATTCCCGCTCATTAGGATTTAGAAATCTTCCCCTTTTCAAGCCTTATACCTCGAGAAATGCAGCCAACCTCCTGGCATCTGTTCTGATTACACCTTATTAAGCTGTGACAACAGGAGGAGTATCCTTTGCCCCGTGGACACCGAAGCAAAGATCAGCGTGATCCCTCCTATTCTAACCTGTTGCTGGTGTCCCAACCCTGGTCTTCATATTTTGGACGTCTACTATTCCCCTATGACGCGTTTGGTAACCGGTCGCTCATATTGAACATTGGCTTTCGTCGTACATTCTCAATTACCGAGGTATCTAATGCAAATGTCGGCTCGAAATTCTGCCGGATTGAATCACCTTGTGAACAGCCGACGTGCAGGATTGGCCTATCGGTTTGTGGGCATACTCTGTTTACAATCTACTGCAAATAATCGGTCCCGCATACAGACGGGGCCTGCACTAACCGGCAGTCAGGTTACGTTCACGTAAGTGAGGATAATGTGTTCCTTTTTTGGTGCTTTCTGATGGATCATCACCGTTTTGATCCTGTTGAAGGTCAGCCGGACGTTTGTGCCGTTGGAGGTCAGGAGATTCATGCAACTTCGCGTGGCTGTTCCCGTCGTAGCATTGGGTGCACAGGAGAGCAGGAGTTCATGGATAGTCGCTGTGGAAGGCCAAACTGATGTTTGGATTCGTCGGATTCTGTGAAACATGCCTTCAGTCCTACAAATGATTTTCATCCATGCGGCTTCTCATGGACGGCGCCCAGCAGCATGACATAGAAAACGTGATCAAAGAGACTAGGAGAGAGTACCTGGTCCTTCTTTGCTACACTATTCATGGTGAATGCTCTTGTGAGTAGAGCACTGTACGCGACCCGCGCCCCACCATGTCGCAAAGCGAACGTTTCATCTTAGTGAGTTGATCAGAACAAACACATTTTTGCACGATTTTCAGAGGCCATCGTGAGTTACCGTGTCGAAGGCGTTTGGTAGGCCCACGGACGTAGTGTAGAAGTGGTGCGATTCTTCTGCGACTTCGTTTGGTGTTAGAGGCATGACGATCATAAAGGCCATTCCGCGGTTCCGTCCAAAACCACCCTAACTTTCCGAGATAAGTTTATATTCAAGATGCCCATTGGGACTTTTGAGAAGCATACGAGCGAAAAAGCCATCTGGGAGTGTCGTCCGCTTAAACGAATGGGCGATTATTTTGCCCCTGAAACACTGTGATGCTTGTCCTTTTGGACAAGTTTCCTAGAACAATGATGTAAATTTTTCTATCAGTCGAGGGTCACCGTGCTTGAATGATATATCCAGATTTTGAGAAGAGACTGTGGCGAGCGGAGCATCCTTTTGGTAAATTCTCATCAGGCCAATAGAGTTACGTAGGGCGCGGTACAGTCAGTGAAACAAAAATCGATATCCGGATTTGACGAATTAGAATTTCGCCCTCGTGGCCCCGGGGCGACCTGAATAAAGTCGCCTGGACCGATAGGACATAGAAGGGCCTGCGATGCGAATACGGTGTCCAGCGTGGTGGTGGTCCGCGCCAATGCAGAAGTCATGGTTTGCGCTGTTGGGATGTTGGAGAATGAAGTCCCGATATGGGAAAACTTTATCTGCAAGCAAGGTAAATACGAAGTCAAGTGCAGCAAACGTACACTTTTGATTATTCATCAAGCCTGTACAGTAATATAAGCGAAGCTTGAATAGCACAAGTTAAACATCCAGTAAAATACAGTATGAGGTAAGGGGGTTGAAGGGTGTTCAGAGCTCAGTGGCTAGATTCTAATTTTGTCTGGGGTAAGGAGAAGGGGAGAACGTAAGATGTTTTGGCGATTAGTCATCCTCGTTTTGCCGCTGTACCGCAAAGTGGCAGGTGTGAACACGCATACTGTTTCTGTCTTGATGCAGAGGAGCTCTTGTGCCTGTACAAATGTTTTATGCGAGCACAGGGATCGGTTAGTTAGCCTTATGACCACTGTCTGTGCCGTCGCAAGTATCCGCGGATTCAGGAACTTGGAGTGCCTCGCCGGTACTACACAGAACACTCTGAATGCTCCTTTGACGTCTAGTCGGTGGCCACTTTCAACCAATCACGCTACAGACTTTTCAAACCTTGATTTGGATATACAGGAAAGTGCTCTCGCATTCGTTTGGACGGACACCTAGTCATTCGACTAATATAACCTCCCTCACAGGAGCAAGTGAAGCCGTACTTTCCGTACTCCTTCAAAATGACAATGCGAAAAATAAATTCTTTTTCTCGGACGTCAGAACAGCAGATTCTGGAGGTTGCTTTTCCATATATTTGTTGACAAACTTTTTCAGGATATCCTTTTCCTATCAGAGTTTTCCGTAGAATTGCGAGTTTATTCTCAAGCTTATCTGAAGTGCATATTCTCCTAGCTCAGTTGGTGATGCAGCGAACCAAGCTTTCTTTCTGGCTTAGCGGGACAAAACTGTAGAAATTTGTGCATTGTCCTGTCCATGTTTTCTTGCGAAATACACTCCTACTAATTGTTCCGTCCGGCATTCGTTTATGGAGGACGTCCAGAAAGGGGAGGTACTCTCCGTTCTCTTTTTCCAAAGTGGAGATTAGCGCTCGTCGAGCCTGATTCACTTTACACAGAAGAGTGTTATAATCAAGCTTTTTTCAGTTTTTGCGAAAATTTCATCAACATTTCGAGCATAAGGAAAAAAAATCGTTTTTATTGTACTGAGCTGGGATTTCCCTGAAGACATCAGCCAGTATCGATCTAAAGGGTAAACCTATTGGTACGCCATCGATTAGGCGGCAAAATTGACCATTTAATCTGAATTTGACATTTACCTTGCAAAGAATGAGCAATTCCTCCAGGTCTCTGACCGGCATTCCGACTGGGAAATCCAGTTTTACAATATCGTCACATAAAAATTATATCGTTTCGGTGAGAGGAATGTTAGTGAACACAGACGTGACGTCTAGGGACGGCATCGTTTTCCCATAAAGATTTGCGTGTTCTAGAGAATTGACGAATACAAATGTGTCCCGTACACTGTGTGCCGCTATTCTGTGTCGAGTCGTGTTAAATCTTTCTGCTCGCCATTTAGCAACTGTTTGACGGGGGAATCACCCATGTCTAATATCGATCGCATCGGAGGGCCTGGTTTATGAATCTTTGGCAAACCATATAGCCTTAGAGATATTGCGCCCCCTGGGTTTTAGAGCTCCAAAATCTTGGTCACTAAGAAAAACTTGATCTTTAAATTTCCACAAACATTTTGTAGGTTTGACTTCTCTATCCTCTGTTTGGCCATTATTTTGCCTCTCTCACTTTCGAACCTCGCGTCATCAGCCTGAGTCGATCCCATTGTCGAAATGAAAGCAGTTGTATTACCCAGAACGAGCACATAAACTTTTCCAGTTGGGTAACGAGTATTTTCTCTTTTTAACTTAATTGTTTGAGTTTCTCCAGATGTGATTTCCTGATATGCCTGATTCTTAGTGGCAAATAAGTTGCAGTAGATTGAGGGGCAAGTAAGACCAGATGTGCCAGTCATGCAGTCGGGCATCACCCTGTCTTTGTTAAACCAGGTGACAACATCTGGAGAAGGTCGCCCAGCCTTGCTACTTTTCCACTAACAAATTCAACATCCTCCTTCCGCTTACTTCACTTTTAATGCCCACATTTCGCTTACACTTCGGACTATGACAGCGTAACCGACTCCTACCCAGATATCAGTTCGCAAACTTACCGTCTCTTGTTGGGTTATAACTAAGCATAATGTGTCTTGTATCTGTAATACATCACGTAATGTTCTCAACAGCGTTTGCCTCAAAAATCATCCGTTCGTTTTTATAAAATAAGCAGTTCTGTATAGCCGGTTACTTATAAAAGTACAATTATTGGCTACTGGAGCTTCTAAGCAAATTTGTTGTTTTCGCGCTCACTACTCCGTGTCGGCTTTTGGAGGAAGGTGCCTAAGGGTACTCCACCGTGATGGAGCAGTTATTTTAACTCCCCTAGACAATGTTTGGCATCCAGCCTGGAGAATGACTTGGAGCTTTTAGGGCGGGTAATTGAGAAGAAGGTAAGGGGCGGTTGTGAACCGCTGAGCGAGGGAAGTTAGTGCACATCTGAATGAGCGTAAGTGAGCTGAAGTTCTCATTGGTCGTGAGTGTAGGTGCAAGGGCAACAGCCTTGTCAACAAGCGAATGATGTCAGGCGCATAAGGTGCAGTCGCGGGCACACAGCAGAATCGATGCACATACGCGCGCAGCGTGGTACAGATCCTACTTTTAGGCAGTACTAAGTAGGTTTTCCACGCGTCTATGCCAGTTACATCTCCACCTACTCCGCATATAAATAGCATTAGCAACTGTCTGCCCGATAAGATCGAAATATGAGTAATGCGCCAACCCCAAGAACTCACAAAAGTCAGCACGCTGAGGACAGCCTGTATTCTGAGACCAAAACAAATACCAGCAGCATGCAGTTTTCAAAGGCATCTTGAGAGAGGTAATTAAAAGGTCTTTGCGCATTACAAAGCCGTCGATCCCGCTTCCTTCAGTCTATCACCGCAGCCAGACGCAGTTTAGATATTCTGGAATGCGCGCAAAACCGCTGACCGTCTTGTGCGCACCTGGAGTAACCTTGGGGCAACCACTAAGAAAATTAATATCAATGAACCCTCTGATGCGGAGGTGGTAGTAAGATAGAGGGTTTGTAGATGACGGGAGCGGAAACAGTGCCCGCAGATGACATTTACGCATTTTCTTGCTCGACTTAAACAATGCGCAGCTGATATGGGAACAAGCCAAACGACTGTAAATGGATGGTAAGGAATATGCGGTAGTGCTAGCGTCACGGCCTTTCTTGTAGAACCCCAGCTTAAGAGATCATGATATCGTAGTGTAGGCAGCTGAGGAGGAAAGGGAAAGCATTTGCCGTGTTCAATACATGGCAGAGTGAGGCCTCTTCGAGCATGCGAACGACAGAGCTCCTCTCTGTTCGTGACTAAAAGCTGTTATCAAAAAGTGCGTTTCAAGGGACAGTTCTGTCGTAACAGAGGATCGAAAACGATATGCCCGCCTACCGTGGGAAGAGCAGGAAGACTACACAGACGGCGTCCTAACACAATTGAGGCCTACTTCAGTCACCTGAAACGTGATCTGCGTGACAGTGGGCTGGTGCCAGGTCAGACGGTGGGGACCTGGTCGACAGGACAGATGACCCCTCCCCCCAGCGACCCGGAGAACAAATGACACCGCAGACAGCTGCCAAAGAATCATCACAGTAGATTGAAACGCCTAAGAAAACCGACAGCTGAGGGCTAAAAAACTGCCGAAAGACTCGGGCGGCTCTCAGACGATTTATTGGTAGATAGATATTCTGGCTAACCATTTTTCCGGCCCCAGAACGTTCTTTGCATTACTGTCTACACGTGAAGAGATGTGTTCACTGGGAAGGACTGATCATAGTCATGCGCCCAGCTGTCCTAATATGGCATACTTCGTTTGATGCTTGGGTTGCTAATGCCGCCTGCGTAGGTGCATCCGACCTTGATATGACCGCCTACCGTGTGAGGCGCATGAAGACTAGACCCGACGACACCACTGCATCCTAACACCATTTTGGCCGCCTGAGACATGATCCGCTTGACAGTGGGCTGGTGTCAGGTGGGGCGGTGTGGACTTGGTCATAGATCGTTGTCAGGACAGACGTCCCTCCTCAACGACCTGGAGAAATTTCCTCAGTTAGACAGCCGATGCGCATCCGATGGCGCAAATTACAGCTGCCAAAGAATCATCGCAGTAGATAAAACCGCCTAAGATTACCGACAGACGAGGGCTAAAAAGCTGTCGGCGGAGTCGGGCGTATCTCAGAGGATTTATTTGTAGATAGCTATAGCTGCTAATCACGGCCCCAGCTCCACAACGTTGTTTGCATTATTATCTACATGCGAAGAGCAGTGGAATATATGTATGTGCCAAAGTGAAGGGAGTCGTTCACTGGGGGGGTTTAATATAGTCATGGGCGCAGATATCATAATATGGCTTACTTTGTTTTATGCGTGGTTTGCTAATGCCGCCTGTGTGGCTGCATCCGAACCGCATATCACCGTGACCTAAATCGCCGCCACCCTCATCGGTCGCTAAGATATGTGACGGCTCCGATTGTCCCTCGACGTGGCTGTCCCCGACAAGAAGTCCCGTCAAAACATATAGAGGGCAGTCGGTGGGCATCCTGGTTTCTGCTTTGCCGCATGGCCGTCGCCCTCTGTCTCAACGGCCTCAGCGTCCCGGTTGTTCGACATGGGTTGCTACCTCAAACTTTGGTTCCGACATTCGCACGCCCAACTTATGCTCGTGCATTCGCGTTTGCAGCACACAACTTTCTAGTCTCCAAAAATGGGTTAATTAAGGAATAGAAAGATCTCATTTCGCTGTCGCACCTAGTAAGGGTAAGGGTTATGCTTAAAGGTTGGTGGTTGGGGCTAGGTGCTAAAGTTAGGGGTTAAGGTTAATGGTTAGGTCCATGGGTTGGTGGGTTAGGGTTTAGTGGTAAAATCTCCATTACCCCAGTTTCCGTAAAAAAGTGGCTGGGCCTAGTGTACAGCAGGTGAGGCTATGAAACAAGATGCCTTCGAAGTAGCTACTCGAAAAGTCAGACCTTTTACAAACCTCTCCTAGTGAACGCCTCCGCACCTTGTGATTTACCACCTGGGGATCACATTCTTAATACTATAGGTATGTATGTACATCTTGACATCTTGTCAACGTTCGGAATGAGAAGATTAATCTTCCCTACACCTAACTCAGAATGGACCGCTGGCCCATACCTTTGTCTTTGCTTGCGAATAGGAAGTCAGTCTATCGCAGCGTGTGACAAGCGTGAAGAACATGGTTGCATCCAACTATCACGCCCAGTGACTCACCATCCTGTAGTTGATAGGCTTATCAGTCATGCTGTGGACACAAACCCATTTTAATAACGGCATTTTGGTCAAATTAAAAGCTCAAATTCATTCACGTCAATAACACCCAACTTGTCCGGATGCGTTCAAAACATGTGTCAACAATTAATGCAAAGTGTAGAAGAATAAAGATTGTCCTGTTGTACTTTTTATTGAAGGCAACTGCAAACTTTGAATGGCGCATCCAATGAGACGGAATTTTAGTTGCTGTATAAAAACACAACCATAACCAGAAATACTGTAATAAACAGGCTGCATTTGACGGTTTGCAATGACCCTGATGTTTTGCTCATTTTGGGCCATTTGAGAAAATGTGTGGGATACATCAAGATGGGTGCGTTGTCATAGGCCAGAAATTGGTACGTTCCTTTTTTCCCAGCGTCATCTGTCAGTGAAAAGACTAGGTTCTCCGTCTCCACACGTCCTGTTACTCGCATGATCTTATAGTTCACACCGTCGGCTTGTTCTTAAATGGAAAGTGAAATGAATCAGCTCCGTCAGATCTTGAGCATAGCAACATGGAACGCAACGTACCAAAGGGGATAATTATTTTCAGCCCCTTCCTGCCTGAGGACGCCCCATATCTGGTAATATTTCCCAGTAGCACGATATCCTTGAAATAGGAAATTTGGTTCACTTAGATTGTTGCATTTCAATCAGGATTTTGGCAGATAAATATATCAGGCAAATGGAAATCTACAACTATTACAGTATAAATGAAAAAATTGTGGTCTTTTAGTACCTTTATATTTTCATCCATGACCACGGCAATTGGTCTCGAATAGCCCAGTTGTGAGACAATGGGTTTTATGTAATGGACACCGTGGAGCTCTGACAAGATAAGAGAAATGCGAGTTGTGAACTTGAAAATGTTTGAGTTACATTTTCATGCTATATCGTTTATTGCTGAATATTAGATTTCACGACATATTTTAAAAGTAAAACCTTTTGCACATATACCTGGGAAGAATTCCCCTTCGTTTACTACGACGATCGCAACGTTTGCCTTTTCGGGATTTTCGGGTGTGAGAATAACCACAGAGTAGTTCTCGTAAGTTCCGTCTTTGATCAGAAAACTCCTTCTTCCTTTTTTTAGAAAAAAAATCAATTAACCAATTAGCTATCTTTAATATTTGAAATCAAAATTTGCAGACAACCATAAGTGATCTGACCATCTATTCAAAAAACCCGCATTTAATGGTCTTTGTTTCGTGGGTGTGTTTGTGTTTGCGAATTTGAAGTGACAAATTGTAAAAGACTCAACAACTCACTGGGATAGAATTCTACACATTTAGTCGGCGGTTCGCAGGGATGCCCTCCTGTTCGACGCACAAATCCTGATTCGGAAGAATTGAACTGCACGGAGAAAAGCACAGGAATATTTCGAATTTCCATTTTTTAATAAAACAAATTTTGACATGAACATACCCGGAAGGATGTCGGCACCTCGTAAGCAATGTCGATGTTGGTATGCCGCTTAGCAGCTAGCAAAAATCCAGCTGCAAATGGGGAGGGGATTGTCAGAAATTGTCGACCTACAGCAACTACAGAATTGTACATTGAGCAAGATCAGGGCTATAGACACAGTCGAGAGGATCATTGAATTACGGATCGTGCAGACTATGTGCCGTAGCTGAGGTAGAATTAACTGTTCTTGCCTCATTTAGCGTACCTATGAATTTATTTATACCATGCCAATGAAGGATCTATCTCACCATCCAACAGGTGTCGTCGCCCTCGAGCATCAGACTGTTTTCGTTTAGAGTTATGTTTTTGTATTGTACATTATTTTGACAGTAGTTTTGCTCCATTTTGTGATTCCGCTGGCGTCGGCCTTACAGGTTTTAATGCAAGTAGGCATTTCTCTGATTCGCTGCCTCGCGCACATGCATAGGAGCTCTTTTTTCATGTTTTGTTCAGGAAAACTTCGCACAAGTTTCTGCGCCTTCATCTTGGTTCAAAATGTTTTTGGAGATGAACTGATGAGAGATGGCATGTCACATGCTTTATCTAGCAGTTAAGATTGTTGGCTGTTTTCACAGGTCTTGAGTCCCTCTTGTGCAATCTGTTTCGATTTTGCCTTGGGCTTTTGGTATGCTTATTTTGACAAGGTTTTAAGGGCTTGCGTTATGGGCTTATGGCCTAGGGTCAAGGTTGCGGTTACACTTAAGCTTTCCTTAAAGGCTTTTTGGCTAACGATTAGGGTTACCTATTACAGCCATGGCCATAGTTGGCTTTAGCACCATAGCTAACCAAGGTTTTCCCAGGGATTTACATACTATACCACCTGCCGGCAGATGCAGTATTACATGATTTGCAATAAAATGTACTCAAGAAATGCAGCGATGGCGAAAACGCGAAAATCTCCGGTAAATGATTAGATTCAGTTCTCAGAAATACATAATGCCTGTTTTCGTGATTTGATTTGTATGATGACATTTGCCGTTATGTTATCTAGTATTACCTGGAAAGTACAAACGGCCATGCAAAATGTGCCAGGTTATAACCATACTTGTCTTACACTTGCTACCTTTAGATAATTACGTGCCTAGTGACGTTTGTTATACAGACACACTTGACCGTAGGTTTTACAATTTCGAACTTCAATAATACAGCCTATATTTTCTCAAAGTCACAGTCTAGGCAAAACAATATAATGACTGAGTAACGAAACGCATTAAATTTATTGTCAACTGCTATACTTCGTAGCAGGAAACTCTGGCGAGGACGCAATATGCTACCTCAGGTACGACAACATTTACAACTACCTACTCATTATGTGAAAGTAGGGGCGTTCAGTTTCGTTTGTTGTGTTCGGCAGTCTGCCTGGGTCTGAGCCCATACTCCACTCCTGACGGCGTAGGTTCCGACTCAAAAGGGGTTTTAAATGGCATCTCTGGTTACAAATTGTTCCGACTTGAGATCCGTCGGTCGGTTACCGGGGTTCCTTGGCGATAACTTCCTACATGAACTTAAGCTTCGAGTCAGCCCATTGCACATTTATACAGAAACCTTCGGTAAACGTCCACTATCAATGGGTTTTGCACTGTTAGGTATAAGCCCGCTGTCGGTTACTCGGTTTTCACGGCAGATGTGCAGTCTAGGACAGCTTACTTCGGGTCAAGCCATCGGGTCCTCATACGGAAAATATGGCTGCAAATCTGTTAATTTGTAAGAGCAATTTATAATTTGTACATTCAATGCAAAGTAAAATTTCCCTTCGCAAGTCAATGTGAATTCTGCATCCTCAGAATGACTTCATGATTTAGTTTTTACAACACATTAGAGAGGCATGCTAGAACAAACCCGAAATTGGCTGACCTGGTGCATTCCGAAAAACGTTCTCAGACCTTTACTCTTATTGTTTGGGAACAGCAGAAATAACATTTAAATTCATATGGATAGGGTCCTAGGTGTTCCTTGCCTTTAACATTCAGGCAGTTATTACATAGACACATATAATTAGAAGAGTAAATCTTGCAGAAATCGCCAATAACTCCTTAAGTCTCTACATTTTGCAATATTCACAAGGCTAAGAGGGCATTAACATTCGCGTTTCTCAGCGTAATAACTCACGAAAAACTAGGATTAGCAGGCCAAAGCACTGACTATAAAAGAGAAGCAAACGCGACTGCTTCATTGCGTAGGCAGGAGCTGTCGTCGTTAAGGCGAGTCAGCAACGTGGAAATGCGCGAGGCTTGGCTGGCGCGCAAAGGCTGCCTTGTAGCATCCCAAAAACCTGTGTTTGCTCTATTTCTTAAAAATTGGAGTTGAAAACAGAGCTGTCCTGCCATGACGAGCCAAGGTTTGTGTTTTGGAAGGAGAGATGATGCGGGCAGCAGTGCATATGGGGTACAAAGGAAATGCAAACATGTCCAGACGTACAGTAGATGTGCTAACTCATGAAATGTCAACTAAAATTTCGAACTGCGTTCTCGTTTCGAAAAGATGAATTAAGTAGAGTTGTAAAACTAATCATGATGCAGCATAAATCTGTAATGCTCCAGTTACCTCAGGGTGTCGGCTTCCGAAAAAACTTATTTTCGGCTGCATGCAAGATCAATGCTCTGCAAAAAATGGCTACTTAATTAGCGTGCAATTTTCTCATTGATTTTCGATGCCCTTGAAAAGTCAATTATATTTCATGTAAAACATGCATAAAAATATTCATTTCTTTACTTATTCGGTAGAAAATCACGTCTTCTAGGGATTTCATACTCAAAAGAAGAGTATAATTTGGTTTTAAAAAAACTTTTCTAATTCCCGAATAATTTTGAACCGGACCTGCTGTTACACTTGCATTCAGGGTTTCAAAACTACAAGCTGTATATTTTCCGTGTACGGAAAACCATGCATTTCTCTATGGTGTTAAGAGGAGGCCATATGAGGTTCATAAAATTAAGCAGTGGATTTGAGCAATATTGCTAACTTTACAAGCCACTTTCGTAAATGCAGATACATGACGTTTCATGAACGGCCATCTAACGATATTAAAAAAACTCACAATTAGGAACTTTTTTAAACCGAATAAGTAAAAGAATGAATATTTTTATACATGCTTTCCATGAAATATAATTGAATGTTCAAGGACATCGAAAATCAATGAGAAAATTGCATACTACTTAAGTAGTCATTTTTTCGTAGTTTAGATCTTGCATGCAGCCTAAAATAAGTTCCTTCTAAAGCGGACACGCTGAGGTAACTGGATCATTATAGAATTATGCTGCATCATGCTCAGTTTTACAACACTACTTAGTTTATCTTTTCGAAACGCGAACGCATTTCGAAATTTTAGTTGACATTTCATGAGTTAGCACATCTAAAGTATTATTGACAACGTGGCATATTTGCATACCGACTAACTTCTCAATCTTTGAAAAAGTGGGAAACTAACATTATTAGCGAAAATGACGATAGCTTTTTGCACACACACTGGAGACGCTTTGATTGAGCTGAACGATTTAGCTCTTCGTTTTATCGAAACATTAGTTTTTCAAAACCCATGAGCATTTCTTGAAGGACCAAATATAGATTCGCGAGATGTCTCCAAGTATTAATGCAGCATGGTGACGTTGGTTTGTCCATTGGGTGTAGTAGGCAAAATTACCAATGAAAGTAAACGAGCGAGTAGCAGGAAGCATTTCAGAAGTAGATGAAATCACAGTAACAAGAAGTTCATTGGCATGGCATCACAGATACTTACGCCAACTCATCGTCACGGACAGTTGCAGACAAAGGTAATCGAGGCAGTAGAAGTGCAGTATATCTAGGAGGTAGTTGCCGTGGTACCACATGCTACCTATGGTTATCAACTCTCGAAATCACCGCTGGGGCGTCCAATCGATGTCATGGTAAATTGCCGGTCAGCGCCCGAGTCCTTAACTTCTGCCCTTTTCATCATCCGTGTTAGATGTTGGTGTGATGATTACTCGGCAATTTGACCCGATGCCACCGCAATCGTTGCTCGTCTGCGGCCTCCACTCGTGATTGATTCCCCTGCTCAGGGAACATCTCATGACAGCTTATGGTAAAGGGAGGTAATCACGCTTGTTGATGGACTGCGGGCCTGAGAACCATGAGTCCAACAGCTCTGGGGCCACGCGGCTGCCCCTTGAAACTTGAAAGTGTGGCCTGATGCCGTCTTTTCACCTTACTCTTGCCACGTGCCCCACCAATCGTCTCCACAGTCATCTCCGCTACTGCACCGGACGCGGTAAACGACGTCAAACGCTTCCTGTCTTGACAACTGGTCATTCGGCATCATGACTTGGCGTCTGAACGTGGCCTTCGGCGTAAACCCAACTCTGAGTGCAGTACGAAGGAGACGGGCGACTTCCGTGGAATTCTTCAAGCACAGAAGAACAGGCCCAAACGTACTGCCAGTTAGATATGGCCGCCCGTGTTAGTTATATTACGCATGCCGTCCCACGCAGTGATTGTCTCTGATAATGGGATCGAATGAAAATTCGAAACACCCGACCAGTATACCTGTTCCTGCCGTTGTATCTTCTTCTTCTTCTTCTGGTTCTAGGAAAAGCTCCTTAACACATTCGACAAATGTGACCGCTAGCTCTGACGTCCTATCCCTGTCTGTAGACTAAGGCTCGCCGCAGCATTCTGACTAGTCGAGTAAACTTCGTTTGATCCTGACTTTAAATATGAGACATTGTGAGGTCACACTGCGACAACGCCGGTGTTTTTGATGACAATTGGCTTTATTACTGGTCTTGAAGGCAGAGTTTGTGTCCATACCTGAACATAGTATCTATTTCATGACGTCTACATGAACTGTCTTCCTACGAGAAAAACGACTCAATAATTACCTATTGCATGCAAGGTGTAAGGAAAACTTTCACTCCAATTGTGGACTGCAGTCGTGGACATTCCTCTTTTGAAGTCCCGCATGTGCTTTGCACTAGATTTGCAGCCCACGTCTTCCTCCCCCTCATTGCTTTCCCTACTCAGGGAACGTCTTAGCACCGTTTGTGGTAATGCGAGGTCATTGCGCTTGTTAATGGACTGTTGGCCTGAGACCCATGACTCGAGCAGCTCGCGGCCAACGCAGTTACCTATAACAAGGAGTACGGCCTCTTGAAACTTGAAAACGTGGTCTGATTCCGTCTTTTTACGTTGCTATTGCTACGTGCTCGACCATTGATTTCCGGAGGAATCCACCAGTTTCTCTGCCGTAGTTGCTGTATCTGTTACTGTACCAGACGTAGCAAACGACTGCAGACGTTCCTTGTCTTAACAGCTGGTCTTTCGGCCTCATAACCTGTCGCCTTAAAGTTGCCTCCTGTGTAACCTAAACTTCGATTGAACCGGCTTCCGATGCTTCCTTCATGTACAGAAGAGCATGCCAAAACCTAGTTCCGGTTGGATTTGGCCTCCATGGAATATACGGTGCGCATGCCATCCCACACAGCGCCTGTTTCTGATAATGGTATCGAATGAGAATCCTAAACGTCAGGCCAATATGCATCTTCTTTTTCTTCTAATTAAAGCTCCTTAACATCCTCGTCATATGCGACCGCTAGGTCTGAATTCATACTGTCGTCCAGAGGCTTAAACTCGCTGCAGCATTCTGACTAGTCGAGTAAAATCCGTCTGTTTCCGACTTTAAATGTGAGACATTATGTGGTCCGATTGTGACTACTCGGGCGTTTTTGATGGCGATGGATCTTATTACTGGCTTCGACGGATGAGTTTGTCACATGCCTGAACGGAGTATCTATTTCATGACTTACCACATTGGGGGCATACATACGCGCTAAAAGCCCTAACGCCTTTTTTTTCGATAGTGTGCTATTGCATGGAAGAGTTATGAAGGGTTCAGGTCATATGTGAGACCTCTAGTGTTTTTCCATGTGCTTTCCGGTAGATTCTATCATTACTAACTCTGAACAATCGAATCTTCTCGACAAGCTGCGTCTCCAACAAATAAGCATATCACACTAAGTGGTTATATTGCAGACCCATGGTCTTACCAGAAACTTTCTGGTTTAAAAGCAGAACAAAGAACGGATCTCGGAGGTGGACATATGCAATGTGTTTTTTACCAATCACCTGCTTCTTCACGCGAAGGTCTTGAGCATGCAACAGAGGACAGGACATTTGCAGAATACTTGTCAAGTGCAGTTTGTCCGCGACTTACGGAAACTACACAGCAATGCCCGACATCGCTTGTTGTCATGGTCGATTGGCCATCTCGAGATCAATTATGAGTCAATCACTTTTGTTACAAACCTGCACTTAGGACTAATCCAACAACTTGCTAAACGACCATTCTGCTTGCGAAGACGCCTAGTTGCTTGATTCGGAAGATTCGGAAGCAGTAAAAAATGAATTATTGACTATCCTTCGTTATGGTAGGATCTATGGAGTCTGTAACCTGTGATCCTAAGGCAAAACTGAATTCCTCACTCAAAAAGCGTTAAGGAGGTATTTTCTGCCTATACTGCATGTTCCCAAGGCTGAAAATCTAGTGCAAAGCACATGCGGGACTTCAAAAGAGGAATGTCCACGACTGCAGTCCACTATTGGAGTGAAAGTTTTCCTTACACCTTGCAGGCAATAGGTAATTATTGAGTCGTTTTTCTCGCAGGAAGACAGTTCATGTAGAAGTCATGAAATAGATACTATGTTCAAGTATGGACACAAATTCTGCCTTCAAGACCAGTAACAAAGCCAAGTGTCATCAAAAACACCAGCGTTGTCGCAGAGTGACCTCACAATGTCTCATATTTAAAGTCAGGATCAAACGAAGTTTACTCGACTAGTCAGAATGCTGCGGCGAGCTTTAGTCTACAGACAGGGATAGGACGTCAGAGCTAGCGGTCACATTTGCCGAATGTGTTAAGGAGCTTTTCCTAGAACCAGAAGAAGAAGAAGAAGATACAACGGCAGGAACAGGTATACTGGTCTGGTGTTTCGAATTTTCATTCGATCCCATTATCAGAGACAATCACTGCGTGGGACGGCATGCGTAATATAACTAACACGGGCGGCCATATCTAACTGGCAGTACATTTGGGCCTGTTCTTCTGTGCTTGAAGAATTCCACGGTAGTCGCCCGTCTCCTTCGTACTGCACTCAGAGTTGGGTTTACGCCGAAGGCCACGTTCAGACGCCAAGTCATGATGCCGAATGACCAGTTTTCAAGACAGGAAGCATCTGACGTCGTTTACCGCGTCCGGTGCAGTAGCGGAGATGACTGTGGAGACGATTGGTGGGGCACGTGACAAGAGTTATATGAAAAGACGGCATCAGGCCACATTTTCAAGTTTCAAGGGGCAGCCGCGTGGCCCCAGAGCGTTTGGACTCATGGTTCTCAGGCCCGCAGTCCATCAGCAAGCGTGATTACCTCCCTTTACCATAAGCTGTGATGAGACGTTCCCTGAGCAGGGGAATCAATCACGTGATGAGGACGCAGACGAGCAACGATTCCGGTGGCATGGGGCCAACTTGTCGAGTACTCATCACACCAACATCTAACACGGATGACGAAAATCGCAACAATTAACGACTCGGGCTCTGCCTGACAAGGTGCCATCACATTGATTGGATGCCCCAGCGGTAACTAGGAGAGCTGATAACCATAGGAAACATGTGGTCCCACGTCACCTACGTCCTATTATTACTGCACTTCTACAGCCTCGATTACCTTTGTCTGTAAGAACCTTTGATTATGGGTTGAAGTAAGAATTTAAGACGTCAGGCCAATAAACTTCTTGTTTCTGTCATTGCACCTTCTGAACTGCTCCCAGCTCCACTTCCATTGGTAATTTTGCCTACTAGACTCAATGGACAAACTGTTGTCACCATGCTTCAGTAATATTTGGAAAGATCTCGCTGCCTTACGTTTGATCTCTCAAGAGAGGCTCGTGGGTTTTAGAATCACCAATGTAACGTTCACACGAAAAGCAAAATTGTTGAGCTTAAAAAAGGTGTGTGTGCAAAACGTTAACATCATTTTCGCTAATAATGTTACTTTCGAACTTCTCCAATGAGTTGGAAATTATTGCCGTTTGAGACGTTAGTCGTCAGGCAAATGTGACACGTTGTCAATAGTTCCTGTTGACATGTTCGCATTTCATTTGTACCGCATATGCACTTCTGCCAACACCACCCCTCCTTCCGAAAAACAAACTATGGGTCGTTGTGACAGGATAGCTCTGTTTCCTAATCCAGTTTTTGAAAACTATAGCAAACACAAATCTTCGAGATACTACAATGCAGCCCTTTTATAATCAGTGTTTTGGCCTACTAATCTTACTTTTTATTCAGTCTTTACGCTGAAAATCGCGCATGGTTCACTACTTACCTGACATTTTAGTCTTGTGAATACTGCAAAATGTGGAGACCTAGGAAGTGACTGGGGATTTCTGCAAGTTTTAGTCTTCTCAATTATATGAGTCGATGTAGCAACTACCTGAATTTTAAAAGCAGGGAATACCAAGGAATCCGTTTAGCTAATCTAAAAGATATTGCTTTCGTTCCCAATTAATAACTGTAAAGATCGGAGAACGTTTTTTGGAATGTACCAGTTCAGTTAAGTTAGGGTTTGTTCTATCATGCCTCTTTAAAGCGTTGCGAAAATTACACCCTGCAGTCATTCTGAGGATGCAGAATTTATCGACTTGGAAACCGGGCAATTGACCGACGGACTTCAATTCAAGACCACTTACAACGAAAGATGTCATTTAATTTCCTTCTTGATTCAAAACCTACGCTGTCAGGAGAGGAGTAGGGGCTCAGACCCAGGCAGACTGGATATGTGCCAAACACAGCAAACAAAGCTTGACACCCCTACTTTCACATAATAAGTAGGCAATTGTAAATATTGTCGTATCTGAGGTAGCATATTGCGTCCCCGCCAGAGTTTCCTTCTACGAAGTATATCAGATGACAATAAATGTAATGCGTTTCATTACTCAGTAATTATATTTTTTGACTAGACTGGGATTTTTCGTAAATATAGGCTGTATTATCGAAGTTTCGAAATTGTAAAACCTACGGTCAAGTGTGTCTGTCACTAGGCGCGTAATTATATGAATGTAGCAAGTATCACACAAGTATGGTTTTAAATTGGTCTATGTTTTATGACCGCTTGTGCTTTACTAGTAGTAAAAGCAAAAATTCGCTATACAAATCAAATCACGAAAGCGGGCATTATGTATTTCTTAGAACTGAATCTAATCCTTTACCGGACATTTTCGCGTTTTCGTCCTCGATGCTTTTCTTGAGTGCATTTTTATTGCAGAGCATTTAATACTGCATCTGTCGGCAAGGGTATTGTACGTAAGCCCCTCGGAAAACCTTGTTAAGCTACGATCCTAATGTCAAACGTGATCATGACTGTAAAAGGTAACCCAAAGCTTTAGACCGAATGCTTTTAAGGAAAGCTTGAGTGTAACCGCAACCTTGACCCTAGGCCATAAGTCCCTAACGCAAGCCCTAAACACTTTGTCAAAATAAGCATACCAAAAGCCCAAGGCAAAATCGAAACAGATTGCAAAAGAGGGACTCGAGACCTGTAAAAACAGCCAACTATCCCAATTGCTGGATAATTCTACAAAGCATGTGACTGGGTATTTCTCATCGGTTAGTTTCAAAAAACATTCAGAACCAAGATGAAGGCGCATAAGCTAGCGCCAAGTGTTTCTTAACAAAACACGGACAAAAGTGCTCCTGTGTCTGTGCGCGAGGCAGCGACTCAGGCAAATCACTGGTTGCATTGTGTGGTGCAATGTCGACGCCTGCACAGGCAAAAACGGGAACAAAACAACTGTCAAAATAATGTACAATACAAAAACATAACTCCCAATGAAAACAGTCCGATCCTCAAGGGCGAGGCCACCTGTTGGATAGTGAACTGGACCCTTCATTGGCATGTTATAAATAGATTCATAGGTCCGCTAAATGAGGCAGAAACAGTTATTTCCATCCCAACTACCGCACATGGCCTGCATCATCCGTAATTCAGTGATGCTCGTAAATGCGACTATTGCCCTGATCTTGCTTAATGTCCACTTCTGTAGCTGCTGTAAGTCGACAATTTCTGACAATTCCCTCCTCATTTGCAGTTGGATTCAGGCTACATGTAAAGCCACATACCGACATCGACCTTGCTTACGAAGTTCCAGCATCCTTCCGGGTATGTAAAATGTCGAAATGTCTTTTAATAAAAACTGGAAATTCGAAATATTCCTGTGGTTTTGTCCGTGCAGTTCAATTCTTCGGAATCAGGATTTACGCATCGTACACCAACGCATCCCTGCGAACCTCCGACTAAATGTGTAGAATTCTATTCAAGTGAGTTGTTGAGCCTTTTACATTTTGTGCCTTCAAATTCGCAAGCTTAAACAGACACACACCCACGAGACAAAGGCAATTAAATGCGGTCGCTTTCTGATCGATGCTCAGATCACTTATGGCACTCTCCAAATTTTGACTTCTAATATTTGGGAAAGATAACTGTTGTACTATTTTCTGACAAAGGAAGAAGAAGTTTTCTGATTAATGACGGAACTTACGAAAGCTACTCTGCGGTTATTCTCATACCCGAAAATCCCAAAAAGGCAAAAATCGCGATCGTCGTAGTGAACGAAACGGATTTCTTCGCAGGTATATAGTCCAAATTTTAAACTAATTCGTGAAATCTGAAGTACGTCTACCCCAAACAAATGTCATTTAAATTTCACAAATCACATTTAACTTATTTTGTCAGAGATCCCCGGTGTCCATTACATAATACCCATTGTCGCACAACCGGGCTATGCGAGACCAATTGCTGTTGTCATGGATGAAAATATAAAGGTACCAAAGACCACACTCATTTCAATTATGCTGAAATATTTTTTGAGATTTACATTTGACTTGGTTATTCATATGTCAAGATCATGATTCAAGCGCAAAATGTTAAATGAACCAATTATCTTTTTTTCAAGGAGATCAGGCTGCTGGGAAATATTAGCAGATATGGGTCGTCTTCAATCAGAAAGGGGCTGAAAATTATTATCCCCTTTGGTAAGTTGCGCTCTACGTTGCGATGCTCAAGATCTGACGGAGATGATTAATTTTACTTTCCATTTAAGAACAAGCCGACGGTGTGAGCTATAAGATCATGAGAGTAACAGGACGTATGGAGACAGAAAACCTAGTGTTTTCTCTGTCAGATAACGTTGGGAAAAAAGAAACCTACAAATTTGTGGCCTACCACGCTGCACCCCCCTTGATGTATCCCACACATTTTCTCAAATGGCCGAAAATGAACAAAACATCCGGCTCATTGCAACAGTTCAAATGCAGCCTGTTTCTTTCAATAATTCCGATTTTGGGTTTGCTCTTAAACAACTAAATAGCCGTCTCATTGGAGGCGTAATTCAAAACTTCCATTTGTCCTCAATAGAAATGACAACTGGACAATATTTCTTCTTTTTCTTCTACCCTTCGCATAAATTTTTGAAAGATGTTTTGAACGCATCTGGACAGGTTAAGTTTTATTGACATGAATAAATTTTAGGTTTTAATTCGACCAAAATGCCCTTATAAAATGGGTTGGAGTCGGCAGCATGATTGATGTAGCATGTATTTTTCCCATTGATTTTCGATTGTCTTTGAAATTCAAATATATTTTATAGAAACCACAGGTTTTGACGAGACTTCTTGTCGGGGACAGTCACGGCGAGGAACATTCGGAGCCGTCACATATCTTTGCGACCGATAAGGGTGGAGGCGATTTAGGTCACGGTGATATGCGGGTCGGATGCAGCTACACGGGCGAGATTAGCTAACCACGCATAAAATAAGGTAAGTCATATTATGAGAGCTGTGCGCATGACTATGATAACCCCCCCCCCTCTCCCCCAGTGAACGCCTCCTCTCACTTTGGCACATACATATATTCCACTGCTCTTCGCATGTAGATAATAATACAAAGAACGTTGTGGGGCCGGGGGAATTATTAGCAGGTATAGCTATCTGCAAATAAATCGTCTGAGAGCCGCCCGAGTTTGCCGCCAGTTTTTTAGCCCTCATCTGTCGGTTATCTTAGGCGGTTTTATCTACTGTGATGATTCTTTGGCAGCTGTCTGTAGTGTAATTTGCTCCATCTGATGTGCATCGGCTGTCGAAGTAAGAAAATTTTTCCAGGTCGCCTGAGGGGGGGCGGGGGGCGTCTGTCCTGTCATCGAACTATGACCAGGTCCACACCGCCCCACCTGACACCAGCCCACAATGTGCACTATGGTAGTAAGATGCAGTGTTGTCGTCTGGAGTGCTCTTCCTGCTCTTCACACGGCAGGCGGGCACATCGTTTCCGCTCGCCTGTTATGACATTACTGTCCGTCAACACGCACTTTTTGATAGGATCCCTTTGCCATGAACAGAGAGGAGCTCTTTCGTTCGCCTGCTCGAATTGGCCTCATTCGGGCATGCACTGAACATGGCAAATGCTTACCCTTTCCTCCTTCTCTGTCCCGCATTAAACTCCCTTCAGCTGCCCATGGTCGCATTAATTTGGACTCAGATCCCATGACCTTTTAAGCTGGGGTACTTCCTCTAGAAAGTCCATGTAGCAAGCACTACTGCAGATTCCTCACCAGTCCTTTACAGTCCCGTGACTTACTCCGATTCCAGCTGTTATTTGCTTAAGTTACCTGTCCGATACGGAGGCCAGATCGGCCTTCATTATGCTCCGTATCATGAGTATACTGTTCTCTAATATGGAACCAGGTAGGGCAGATCTACAAAAATAACAGTAACCATATCGGAAATGGTTAAGTATATACGCGAGGGAAGGAAGAACGAACCATTCTATTTCTAAACGTAGACGTTGTTCGGTAGAGTTTGTGGTCGGCTCTT
>CACRXP010000443.1:80375-120101 GCA_902702965.1 Spirometra erinaceieuropaei | reverse complement strand
CACCTTAACGTCTTCTCAATCCTGACTAAATACCCGCCTTAGCAGCTCTCAGGCGCCAAGCTGTATGTCAAACAGTGTCTAGGGGAGTTAAACTAACTGCTCCATCAGGATGGAGTACACTTAGTCATCGTCCTCCAAAAGCTGACACGGAATAGTGAGGGCGAAAACAACAAATTTGTTTAGAAGCTCCAATAGCCGATAATTGTATTTTTAGAAGTATCCGGCTAGACAGAACTGCCTACTTTACACAAAGGTACAGATGAATTTTGAGACAAACTTTGTTGAGGACATCATGTGATGTATTAGAGATGCAAAACGACAATATGTATATTTATAACCTAACAACAGACGGTCATTTTGCAAACCACTATCTGGGTAGGAGTTGGTTGCGCTGTCCTAGTTCAAAGTGTAAGCGATATGTGGGCATTGCAACTGAAGTAATCCAAATGACGATACGGAATTCGTAAGTGGGAAAGTAGCCACGGCTGAAGATGAAAAGTATAACCTGATGTTCCGGTTAAGCGGTAGGGCTAGCTTTAAGGTTGGGTTAGTATCAGGCTGAGAATTGAGTTTAAGGTTTGCGTTTGTGTTAAATTTAAGGGGTCCGGTTGAAGTTAGGTTTTTGGATTGCAGTTTAGATTTACGTAAATTGTTTAGATGGTGATTAGGGTTTATGTCAGAATGAGGGGTTAGGTTAAGGTTATGATTTGGGTTAGGGGGAAGGGTTTGGTTTAAGATTTGGGATTAGGCTTATGGTAAGGGTCAGACTTTGCAGATGCGTAGGTTTCTAACACTGACAATTTGAGGAAATCAGCCGAGCGAACTTCTGCATCATCGTTTAAACGCTGCTGTCGCGCGCGCACGTTCTCAGCCATTAAGATAAGAGAATTTTTTACAAACACTCCGCTTCTCCGAATAGAAGGTAGAAATTGATTGCCTTCTCAGATCTGCTCCGAGTGCATTTACGCCTTCACTTGCTCCTGTGGGGCAGCTTAAATTAATTGAACAACTAGACGTCCATCCATGCGAATACGAGAGCACCATCCTGTTTGGCTAAATCAAGGTGTGGAAAAGTCCATCAGTACCACGGCTGTGGCTCACTTGTTTGACAGTGGCCATCGGCTAGACGTTAAGTAAGCATTCCGAGTCGTCTATGAAGTACCCGCGGCGTACTCCAAGTTCCTGCATCAGGGGATACTTGAGACGGCAGAGACAGCGGACACACGGTTAACCTACCCGACCTAGTACTCGCATAAATTATTTGTACAAGCGCTAAGGCTCCCCTGGCCAAAGACAAGGCCCAGCATATGTGTTCACACAGACCATTTCGAATTACAGCGATAAAAGAGGAATAAATAATTGCCGGACATCTTCACATTCCCCCCCCCATACTCCCGAACCCCCTGAGTGAAATAAACCCTGACGGCTGGCCTCCGAACGTTCCTCAACCTTCTCTCCCATACTGCCTTTTATTGGTTGTTTAGTTTTTGCTACGTTGTCCTCACTTATATTACTTTACCGGTCTGATGTTAAGCAATCGAAAACGTGCGTTTATATGTCCAGAATTATTAAGAATTTCAAAATGACTTATGTGTTTTCTGGTTTTTCATTGACTCTTCTGCTGGCTGTCCCAAAATGCTGCTCCACCAGAAAATCAGTCTTTGTGGGGCGCTGCATGAAATCCAAAATCTAGTTCGGATTCAACATCTGATGTGATAGTTGACTTTCTAATTAAGAGGAGGACTTCTTTTTCAGAATTTTGGACAACATTTCGAAGAAAAGCACAGCAGTTCGCCTATTAACTCCAGAAAAACATGACTGTCTTTAAAAACGGCTGCTGAATCTCAATATTTAATAACTCGCATAAATTGTGCACCACATCAATAGTTGACCGAATCAATTTTAGCTTACATAAGGACGTAGCCGCTAACATACTGAGTCATCGATATTAAGAAGACTTCCACCGACCGATTAAGTCATCGGCACTGGGCAGAATATCAAACCGAGTTTTCGAAATATGCATGCACGGTTTGATTGTGTAAGCTGGGCTCGTCAAGAAACGTCTGCTAAGATAACCAGGGGACTCTGTCTGACACCGTACTAAATTTGCCCAATGCGGTCTACGTGAATGTGCCAGTTGTCATATAGGTTGCAGTGGTAGCAGGCAATCCTGTTGATTTCCTTGCATGGGTATGGCTTATGACCCGGGTTACTTACGTATGGGAACAATTAGTCTCTGGCTCTCGATCCCCTATGTGAAGAACGTTTCAGAGGCAACTTCAAGAATTCTGAAACCTTTTGGAATTGGTGTGGCCCATAAACCAGCATCAACAATCAGACAGCAAATTATGAGGCCCAAAGACCCGCTCCCGGTGACAGAACAATCAGCGGTGGTCTACAGCATACCATGCCAAGATTGTGATGCCAGGTATGTTGGTGAAACGGGAAAACGCCTCGGCACAAGATTGCACGAGCACCAGCTAGCAATCAACCGCAAGGATAAGCTGTCGTTGGTATATGGCCACACACTAGAGCGGAATCACTGTTTTGCCTTCGAGAAAGCGAGTGTGATCGGCCGAGCCAATGATAAAATGGCCAGACTAATGCTGGAAAGTTGGTCCTCGACTGGCACACTCAACCGGGCCATAGACCTACATCCAGCCTACCAGGCGCTCCGCGCAAGACTCGAGTCAGTCCAGGCATGGCCGATGGCACGGATGAACAGAGCCACACGGGGTCGACCGCCGACGCTCGCGGAGAGAGGAGAAGGCGCTGACGGAATGTCACGTGACCGGCGTGGCACACCGTCTCACGGACGTACTCTCGAGGCCGGAAACACCACGCCTGAGAAACAAAGACCGATCAGCCCGCCGTCTGACGAGGGGGAGGCGAACGAGCACGCCGACGCAGCGGCAACCACGTTAGGCGTGAGGGGGACACAAGCCACGCCAGTCCACCAATGGCTGAGATCAGGGAGGCGACAATCAGCCAATGGAAAGCAGGCTAGTCAACAAACGTGCGCTGTGCACGGTTATAATACGAGGCAGGCGGCAAGGCTCAACAGATCAAGGCCAGCAGGAAACGTCAGCGCACGACTCTGATGATGGAAACGAGTGTGTTTCCGAAACGTCAGTCTGAATACAACCTGGTCCATGAAATCAATTTCTCTTCTTCGTCTTCCTCGGGGGATGATATACACGGTAATATATCTGGACCTCGCATCTTCACGCATATTGCTATGAATCTATTTATACCATGCCTATGAAGGGTCCATCTCACTATCCAACAGGTGTCGTCGTCCTTGAGCATCAGACTGTTTTCCTTGGAAGCTGTCTTTTTTTATTATACATTATTTTGGCAGTTATTTTGCTCCATTTAGTGCCTACTCAGAGCGTTGGTCCTACGCAACACAATGCAACCAGGCACTTGTCTGAGTCGCTGCCCCGCGCACAGAATCAAAAGCATTTTTTTTCATGTTTTGTTAGGGAAAACTAGGCACTAGTTTCTGCGCCTTCATCTTGATTCTAAATGTTTTTGAATGCCAAGAGATGAGAGATAGCAGATCACATGCTTTATAGAATTATCCAGCAGTAAAGATTGTTGGCTGATTTAAAAGCGCTTGAGTCCCTCATTTGCAATGTGCTTCGATTCTGCCTTGAGTTTTTGATATGCTTATTTGCCGAAGACGACGATCGCGCATCCATTGTCGACAAGATTGGATAGTTAAGAGTAATATAATGATAGAATCTACCGGAATGCACATCAAAAATCCCTAGGGGACTCATGCATGTGCTAGACCCTTAATAACTCTTCCATGCAATGGCACAATAACGGAAAACAGGTCTTTGGGCTTTTAGCTTCTACGTATGCCCCCAGTCATGAAATAGATACTCCGTTCAGGCATGGACACTACCTCATCCGTCAAAACCAGTAATAAGGCCCCATGCCATCAAAAACGCCCGGGTAGTCAAAATGGGACCGTATAATGTCTCACATTTAAGTCGAAAACAGACGGATTTTACTCGACTAGTCAGAATGCTGCAGCAAGTTTAAGTCTCCGGACGACAGTAGGAGGTCAGAGCAAGCCGTCGCATATGACGAGGATGTTAAGGAGCTTCAACTAGAGGAAAAAGAAGATGCGATAACAGGAATAGGCATATTGCCCTGACGTTTAAGATTCTTATTTGATCTCATTATCAGAAACTGTCGTTAAGTAGGATGGCATTCGTACGGTATATTCCATGCAGGTCAAATCCAACCGGCAATAGGATTTGGTATGCCCTTCGGTGCTTGAAGAAAGCCTCAGAAGCCGCCTGGATTGGAGTTTAGATTAAACGAGAGGCGACTTTCAGGCGACAAGTTATGAGGCCGAAAGACCAGCTGTCAAGACAAGGAACGTCTACAGTCGTTAACCGTGTCTGGTACAGTAACAGATAGAGCAACTACGGCAGAGAAACTGGTGGATTACTCTGGAAATCAATGGTCGAGCACGTAGCAGTAGCAATGTAAATAGACGCAATCAAGCCACGTTTTCAAGCTACAAGAGGCCGAACACCTCGTAATATGTAACTGCGTAGGCCGAGAGCTGCTCGATTCATGGGTCTCAGGCCAACAGTCCATTAACAAGCGTAAAGACCTCCATTTACCATAAACGGTGCTGAGACGTTCTCTGATTAGGGGAAGCAAGTACGGGGGACGTGGGCAACAATGTCTCATATTGAAAGCGAGTATCAAACGAATTTTTCTCGACTAGTCAGAATGCTTCAGCGAGCTTGAGTCTACGGACGAGGATAGGACGTCAGAGCTAGCGGTCATATTTGTCGAGGATGTTAAGGAGCTTTTTCTAGAATAAGAAGAAGAAGAAGAGGAAGAAGAAGAAGAAGAAGAAGAAGGACAAGAAGAAGATACATCCACAGGAACAGGTATAGTGGTCTGACGTATCGAATTATCATTCGATCTCATTATCAGAGACTGTCACTGCGTGGGACGGCATGCGTAATATAACTGCCACGGGCGGCCACATCCGACTGGCACTAAGTATTGGCCTGCTTCTCAGTACTTGACGAATTCCTCGGAAGTCGCCAGTCTCCTTCATACTTCACTCGGGGTTGGGGTTACGCCAGAGGCGACGTTCAGACGCCAAGTCATGAAACCGAAAGACCAGCTGTCAAGACAGAAAGCGTCTGAAGTCCTTTACCGCCTGCGGTGAAGAAGGCGGATACAGCAACTACGCAGAGAAACTGGGAGAACGCTCTATGCACGAGTGGTCGGGCACGTAGCAGCAGTAATGTGAAAAGACAGCATCCGGTCACGGTGTTGTGACTTTCCCTGAGCAGGGTACTCAATCACGAGGTGAGGACGCAGACGAGCAACGATTTCAGTGGCATGGGGCCAAACTGTCGAGTAATCATCACGTCAACGTCTAACACGGCCAATGAAAATGACAACAATTAACGACTCGGGCTCTGACTGGCATGATACCATCACATCGATTGGAAACCTCAGTGGTGACCAGTATAGCTGATAACCATAGGAAGCATGTGGTCCCATGATTACTGCACTTCTACTGCCTCGATTACCTATGTCTGCAACAGTGTATGATGATGGGTTGGAGTAAGAATCTGAGACGCCATGCCAATGGAGTTCTTGTTCATGTGATTGCATCTTCTCTCCTGAACTGCTTCCACCAACTCGCTCGTTTACTTCCTTTGGCAATTTTGTCAACCGGACTCCATGGACAAACGAACGTCACCATGCTGCAGTTATATTTGGAAAGATCCCGGGGATTTATGTTTGGTCTCTCAAGAGTGACTAATGGGTGTTAAAAACACCGATGTAACAATAAAACGAAGAGCTAAATCGTTCAGAGTAGGCAAAAGGGAAACATATAAGTGCCCCTGTTTGTGTGAGTGCACTCCAAACAGGCCACATGTTAAAGGCGCTAGACCAACACGGGGGCCATATTGGAATCTGGCAGGCGTTATTGGCTATGCGCAACGTAACAAATGCCAGCATTTCGGGGTGCGGTGGCAGACCCGGTGTCCGGCAGCTATCGCAACATTGGGACCTTGCTAATCTCCATCCACCTGGCCCAACCCCACCTCAGGTCTTCTTGACTCTGTCTGTACACCGGGCCCAGGCGGCGTAGGAGAGAGGGTGGCGGGTGCGGTGCAAGTTCACAAGCTAATTCACGTGCAAATCATCTAAATTAGTCGGTAGACATATGTGACACGTTGCAAGTAATCCGTCTGGACGTGTTTGCAATGCACATGCGGTCAATATGCACTGCTGCAAACATCATCCCTCCTTCCGAAACACAAACTTTGGGTCCTCATGACAGGACAACTATGTTGCCTACAGCAATTTTTGAAGTCTGAAACCCTTTCGCGCCAGACACGTCTGGCGTAAGTCACACGTTGTTAACTCACCTTAACTTGCGACAGTTTATAGCCCCACCGGATTGAAACACGTGCAGGCGCACTAACGAAAAACGCCTGCCTGCGCAGTGAAACAGTCGCGTGAGAGTGGGGCGTTTGCGTCTTTTTTACGTTCAGTGTTTTGGCCCGCTAATCCTGATCTTTCGTGAATCATTACGCTGAGCAACGTGAATGATTCACTACGTTCATGACCCTTTATCCCGGTGGATTTCGGAAAATGTAGAGATTTAATGAGTGATTGACGAATTCTGTAAGTTTTAGTCTTATAATTATATGTGTCGATGTAATTACCCGAATATTAAAAGCAAGGAATACCAAGGGATCCGTCCACACAAATCTACATGATATTGCTTTTGTTTCTAAATAATAAGTGTAAAGATCGGAGAACGTTTATTGGGAATGTACCAGGTCAGTTAATTTTGGCTTGGTTCTGTATGCGTCTTTAATGCGTTGTGAAAATTAAATCCTGCAGTCATTCTGAGGATGCAGCCTTCGCACCGGCTCTATCGGAAATACTTGCAAAGGGAAATTTTACCTTTCAGTGGATGCACGAAATAGAAATAATTCTTACCAGTGCATAGATTTGTAGCCAATTCTGTATGGAGATGCAACGGACTGACTCGAAGTACGCTGTTCTAGGCTTTACAAAAGGCAAGGAAACCGAGTAACCGGCAGTAAACCCATCCCTACCAGTGCAAAATCGCTCGATACTTGTCGTTTACCAAAGGTTTCAGCATAAATGTTCAATGGATTGACTTGAGGCATTAGGTTACATAAGAAGTTATCCAAAATGAAACCAGGAAACCAGCCCTCGAACCTTAATCCAAGCCTAATATGCCATTGTCCACAGTCTCCGAGTCAGGAATAATTCCACTCGAAGATGAGTGAGGCTAAGATGAGAGCAGACTACAGCTGTGTCGAACGCAACACACAAAAGTAGACACTCCTACTTTGTAAGTAATAATGTAATTTAGTTAGCATAATGCGTTCTCTCAGTATGACAATAGTGTTTTAATCCCAGCCAACCTGTTCCTGTTGATTTACAAATTGGATTTGCCAACTGCTTATACATTTAATAGTTCGGGGCTTTTCTCGAATTTCTCAAAATTATAAACCAGACGACCGGTAAGCATATAGCGCCTTCAAGATTCAAATATTCATACAAAATATACTTGAAACATCCTAGTGAAGAAGCGTTATTTTTTGCATAAACAAGGTAACATTTTTTGTCACAAGTGATTTTGACAGTAGAATTATTTTATTTATTGATTTCGCCGATGATGCTTAACGACAAGAGCGGATATAAAGTTTTTAAATGCGTAAGTTCTTATAATACAGAAATTTCGATTGATCCTAATACAAAATTCATTGTACGGCAGAGGGACCTCCACCAATCACCTTCAGGAAACAATCGTTCCGTTGAGCTTTAAAGCTCTCTCATTCCATCTCGAACCCTGCCAGCAACCGTATTGTGTCACACAATGTAGACCGAATGACGCTACCGGCAAAGACAAGGGAGACTGGAATGATCAGTTCCGGCTTATAAGCCTTCGTCAGGTAGCCACGCTCCACCCCGAGGTGTGCAAAACCCGGGACTAAATTCCGCGAACTGTTGGTTAGAAGTCCAACGACTCTAACCACAGACCGCTCATCTACCATTTTATATGTCCGACTGCAACCGACAGGACAGCAAGCCCTTGTCTCAGTGGCTAAGGCGTCAGATTTCGAGCCAACATGTGGTGAGTTCGAGCCACGGATGTTGAAGTCCGCGGAGTTGGGTATGGCTGGCTGCGGACGGCTGGTCATTGTCGGTACTGTCAATCTATACTATAAAAAATGCTTCATCTCGTCTGGCCGAGTGAGAGATCAAGACAGCCTGTATTTACTGAAGGACACACATGACGTCATAGATTCGGAACTTTGGCGGTTAGAGTCAACTTAATGACGTAGATGTTCCGCCTACGCGTTTCGTATTTTACAACTCCTCAAGACCAAACAATCGTCGCTGCGTATTGGTTTAGAAGCTGACAACTTCGTTTATGCTGTAGGTTTGCTGATCTCGCGTTTTGTTCAACGCATTTTCCCGTCTTTATCACAGTGCTCCTTCCACTTCTTTTGGAGAGATGAGTGCTATAGCGGATATTATATATCACTAGGCGTGCGGAGTGGAGGTTTTTTTATTTTCCTACAGCTCAAACTTAAGTCAAGCACAAAGAGTCAGGTTCTAATGAATGGCATTAAATTAGTCGTGTATATATGGAATGACCTCCTATACAGGTTTTCAACACAATATTTCAGGTTTAGCAGAAGTAAATTTAAACAGATTCTGCGCAGAAATCAGTATTCACGTCAGTCTGAGAGCCTTCATCGTCTTAAACATACCACAGAGTTTGCTTACCTGCATTATGACAATCATCGAGATAGTTTAGGCGCTCAATATACATACAGGAGTCGTTGTCAAGTTAGGGTGTAGTCAACAAAATTTCTAGCTGCGTGGGTTTCTGAATGATCCGTGTTTGTTTAAAATTGCTTAATACAGAGCAAAATTATACGCTGGCCGTTAAGTTGGTTGCAACCTTTCCACTGTTTTGCAGATATGCAGACCTGATTGCTAGAAGGACGTTTAATTAAGAACACAGAATAATATACCGGGACAATTGTAATGCGCGCCAAACAGCCGTCTGTAAGTACTGAACAAATACTGCATTCGACCTGCTGAGTAAATCAGATAACTCACACCATGTGTGTATGATTCCCAAAGGTAAAAAGGGTGTTTAGTGAAATGGCTTCTTCACGCTAATAACAAACGAAAACTCTTATGACTTTCCACAGGTCAGACACCAGTTCCTACGCCGAGGTCAGGCCCACCCCGCAATAAATTTCGGTGGAGTATAGTGGACATAATTCACGCTGACCTACCGAGGAAAGGACAGTCCGTAACGACAGGCATATATTGTCAACAACTAGGCCGTCCAAAACAATCTTTGGCCGTTAAACACGCAGTGCTAATTAATAGTAAAAACGTCACCCTGTTTACATGGCATTGTAAGACGGCATTTGGCTCGACTGACGCAAAACAAAATCCGAAACCAAGGGTGGGAAAATTTGTCCCGTTTATCCTATTTAGATATTTGTGCGCTAACTGTTTATCATTCGTTTATAGCTCCGCAGCACTGTCCGGATATTAAGGCTTTTGGAAACATCCACGAGTCCAATACTGCATCCTTGGGATTTTCTGCATCAAATCAAAGAATCTACTATAAACACCGCATTGAAAGCTTAGTTTGAAGAAAAACAGGAATGAATAATAGCCATGGCAACTACTGTAGGTGGGCCAACTCATGCAATTTTTACCAAAGTTCCCAAATGTGCCTCTGATTCAAAACGGTTACTTCAGTAGGGTTGGTATATAAAATTGCGTGTAACGTAATCCAGCATGTTTTCATCATTCCCGGATGCCAATCTCTAAGCGAACTTTTGTAAGAGAGCCATTAAAAAATGCCACCTCTAAAAGAACTGCCAAAACAGTTTTAATTTCTACGATGCATTTTCGTCTTCCCTGTAAATGCAACTATATTTGATAGAAGACATAAATAATATCATCCTATTCATTCGAGAAAAATTAGCGCTTCGTTAGATGCTGTGCTTGAGGAATGTGCTTTTTGGTTTTTCAAAAACGTTTTTAGTTAGCAGTCGTCTGATTTGCATTTGAAGTAACCACACTACAGGCAGAATGCCTTTCGTGCAGAAGGAATTATACGTATTATGTGTCTTTACGTAGACGTCATATGGGGCTAGTAAAACTTTGTAATGGATGTGAAATATGTTGTATACATTGTACAGTAGGTGGGCTAACTCATGAAATAGCAACAGGAATTCCAAACTGCGTTTCCGTTTCGAAATTATTAATTATGTGGGGTTGAAAAACCAATCATTGTACAGCAAAATTCGATAATAATTCAATTACCTCAGGACGCCGGCTTTCGAACAAACTTCTTTTCGTCTGCATATAAAAACCATGCTCCGTAAAAGATGATTACTTATGTGGCATGCATTTTGTTCATTGATTATTGATGCCATTAAAGATGCAATTATATTTCGTGTATGAAAAATATTCATTACTTTTCTCATTCAGTGGACATTTACGTCTTCTTTCACTTTTACATTATAAGAAATGGTAAAATTTGATTTTAAAAGTTTCTAATCGTTTGATTTATTAATACCGTGAAATAACCCATTGTAAAACGTCATGTCTCTGCATTTAACAATGCGGCTTGATAAGTTAATAATGTGACTCCACTCCACTGCTTAAGTCTATGAAGCCTATATGGTCACACTTTATTACCGTAGACAAATGTGTGGTCTTCCGTGGGCGGAAATTATATGGTTTGTAGTTTGGAAACTTTGGGTGCAAGTGCAACGGCTTGTTGGGTGCAAAATTGTTTGGGATTTGGAAATGCTTTATAAAACCAAATCATACCCTCTCTTCGACGGTAGAATTGAAAAAAGACGTAATTTCCTACTTAATGAGCAAAAATATATGTATATATTATATATTTTCCATGAACTATAGTTGCATCTTTAGTGGCATCGAACATCAATAAGAAAAATACACGTTAAGTAAATAGTCATTTTTTACGGAGTATGGTTTTTGTATGCTGCCGGAAAGGCAGTTGTTCGAAAGCCGGCGTCCTGCGGTAACTTAATTATTATAGAATTATGCTGCACATTGATTGCTTTTGCAACCCTACTTAATTAATCTTTTCGAAACGAAAACTCATTTTGGAATTTCTGTTGAGATTTCATGAGTTATCACACTTACTGTAAGCAGCTTTAAAATATTGATTGATGCCTTAAAATGGCTATTTTCTGGCCTAAAGCGTCGCATAACCAGAAAAGATTTAAACCAGAACACACATTTCCCTCAACCTAAATCTGACTGAGCAAGCGACTAACTAAAGCTAGCAGACGCTTGGGTTCGGGATAGTGGAATGGGTCGCAAAGGGCAATGTAGTGGAAGCCGGCGAATAGAATATTTACACCCACCCCCGCACACAGCTAACCAGTCCACCAACATCATTGGCCCCACAACAGGAAGGCATAAGATCTGTATAAAAGCGTACAGGAGACGCCTAAAAAGGCAACTACGCAAGTGAGGTCCCGTGTCCCGTAGGGCGGTATGGAACCATGCGGACGAAGTACAGTACCACATTTGGTTTAGGCTGAACAATGCGGGCCTGAAGGAGGTACGAAGGACTTTACGGAAGTATATTCCGTGCAGCGCCACAGTCTTAGATAAATGCCTGGTTACACCGTAAATCACAGACATAAAGGAGTAGGTCGTGTCGTCTTTTCCTCCCTTTGGCACCCCGAAATGTCAGCGATATGGGCAGTGGGAATACGCAAATGAGGATGCCTCTGCCATCCCCTCAACTGTTTTGCTACTTACTAGAGAATTAAGTATGGAGTTACAAAAGAAGGAGTTCACATAGATACCCCGCAGCATCGCGTACTCGGGATGATTTAGTTCAATGTGTGCCATCTCGTCAGAGTTATAGCCGTCGTAGCGCGTGACTGGTTTCCGATAAGGAAGTCCACTGAAGAACACCTACTTAGATAGCTATAGTAGGCATTTATCCATAGCAAACCTACAATGATTATATACCCCATCTTTGACGGTAAGTAATTTGACATTTCGGATTTGTTCAGGAAAATTCGTCATAAAGTGCAAAATATGGTAAAAGAACAGAAGGGAAAATCAATTGATTTATAATAACGATTTTCATCATTTGGCTTTCTGTCGTCAGTCCACATACTGATTATATGTGCTTGATTTGTATTGTATCAAACAAGATACCGTACGTGACCTATCTCATGAAATCTGATAACGCAAACTGATGAGAGATTTTCTGCACGCCTTTAACGGGGCGCATTTTGTTCGCCCACTAACACTCTTCAAAGAAATGTCCTTTTCTTTTGCAGAAATCTTGTTTACGTAATTATATCAAGTAAAATATCAGTAAATTTTGGCGAAAATATACGTTGGAATGTATTTGTGCAATTTCCTGTGCTAAAACATGTTCTAAACTCCAGTAACGCATCTGAGCGACTTTATCATTGAAAGGATGGGACTTTACCCTCAAGAGTATTAATAAACAGATTTAGCCGGACTATAAATTTTATTTCATTTCCGATGTTGACCATGGTTATCAACCTGCTAACAAAAAGGTTATTTTAAGAAAACTAGAGGTTTCATCAATTCCTTAATGTCAAATTAGCAGATCTGTGCGATTTGGTGCCCTAAAGTGCAATACAACGCATATAGAGACTCCTTCGTTTAAGTGGGCTGAAAAGTTTTTGCCGTTTGGAAAAGTCTACCTGATGTCACATAGATGGCCACCATCGAATGGTCATTTCCAGCTTTAAACATATGACACACTACTTTCCTAGTATTTTTGCCTCTCTGCATACTTTTTTTCCGAATTAGAACGTGCAAAATATTAATAGTTTCAATAAAATATCAGTATTTATATGAGTGCTCTTCCGTGCATTCATAATCAAAGAACAGAGTCCAACAGCGAGCAAAAAGTGTGGAAATAGCCTCAATGTATAGAAAGAGGCATATTCTTGCGTTTACGGTAGAAAAATATTAGTATTGCTTAGGAACGTGAAAGAAACGGCCAAAAGTGTAAAATTTTTACTTGGCCTCGCCATGCAAAAATACAAAGTACACAGAGATCCGTCGACGGAGAGCAGTAAAAATGCACATCCTAAAGAAGTAACTTATTAAGGAAAGTTTACTTATTGATCCAAGGCATATTCGTTGGCGAATGTCGTTGTGGACAGTCATTTTTTTCGAAAATGAAGTTTAATGTTGGATTGAGTCTTCAAATGCGACCCAAACGGCTATCTTTGTGAAAAGGAGCGCCTGGGCACTCACTATTTCGATAACTGCCTTCAAGAATAATCTTATTTTAATGTTCTCAACAGACAAGTAATTCAGAATCTGTCTTTATGGGCGATCGGGTGAAAGCACTGAAAATCATGAAGTAGTCAGCAAAATTTCGAGGTCGATCTGAAACTCAACGTAATCTAAAACGAAGGAAATGCATAAATTAATTTAACGGAAGAAAAGTTCTCTATAAACACAAAATTGCATGTTTACGATTACGCCTGTCAGTTCTATTAGGCGCCGACCGGCCTCATGGAATGCCACCTTATGAACACCTTTGATACTACGACTACCCCATTGGCGAAATCAAGCAACATCCAGCGTCTATTGTTGAACCCCATCTCATTTAACTTCATATATTCAGGGAAATTATGAAACACTGGAAAACTATTTTTGGAATCTGCACTCAGAATGTAGGCAGTTAACAAACTGTCATATATAAAATCTTACTACTTATTAAACGATATTTAGACGTAAACTTTACTAAAACACTGTTATTAGGCGTTATTTTATGTCTTCTTTCATATCCACTACGTGTTCGGTATGAGAATACATTCTATACATCTTAAAACGAACTTTACCTAATTAGAGCGATTTCTGACGTTTTCGGGATATCGCACTTTTCAAAATAAATCGGTATTTCTAAACAACACAACATTGCCTATAATATTTCTTTTATGTTTTCAATTATTTTAAACTTGTACTTGATTAACATAAAAATCGGACTCAGGAAATGGTGTCGGTTTGCGAGAGATTGGCAATCATTCGTAAATTACGACACATTTCATGAGTTAGGTCGCTAACCGCATCTGTTTTAAAGCCTTTTGGGACACAAGTTCAATTCATATTTAACAGCACATAGAAGAAATTCCAGTCAAAATTTGTATTACAGAGGACGAGATGCGTTTTTGAACTCGTAACGATGTTTAATTAGTGTAGCCTCGCATGCCGCTGTCACTCCATCAGTCTCATTCAAGCTGTCTAACTAGTAGATGGATTCCTGGATTCCTGTACAAGCCCTCAAAGAGCGATGTTGTTTGTTTCTTTAGCTCGCAGCAAATTTCTGACTGTTGCATTAATACATACAATCTACATTGTGTTCAGGATGATCCGCTGCACAACAGGGTGCTCGTGCGACTTGTTAATTACTTAGACAGGTGTAAATTTACATTGTACTTCAAAATTTATTTTAACAAACAGGCTTCGTATCCATTCCCGTAAGGCGGACACTACGTTGTCAATTATAAAAAATGCAGCCACTGACCGTTTTATTAGCCTATTTTTTAGAAAATTGGAATATTCAACCCGATCACTATCTTCTTAATTGGTAATTTTCACATGCTGTGAGGGTAGGGTCTACGCTTTTAGGGGAAATTCACACTTGTATGTTAAGTTGTTTTTATCCGATTCTGTCACGGATGATGGAATTAAATATGAACACGAAAGGTCAGGCGAACACAACTGTTGCTGTAGCGATCAAGTCACCTCCCTCAAGACTCAGTTCTCGCGGTCGAAGTAAGATGTTTGGTGTTCTGGCTGAAGCCCTTGTAGCAATAGGGTAGAAGATTTCACCCACACTGTTCTCCCCCATGATCACAGCTAGCGGCTATAACTGGCACGCCGGCAACCGGTCAATCAGGTCAAATGGAGGACCTTCCATCTTCTTGCCGGTTTATTTGATGTAGCAGTGCTTTATTCTCCCCCTCCCCTCCCAAGCATCTTATCTCAATCGTATTTCATTTTGCAGTAGGACACTTGATTATAAACGGCACTTATCCGCCACTCATTTTTTTCATACTGCCTTTCACGTTTTAAGGCAACGTTCTCAACCGTCTTAACCCGGCTACTGCCCTTGCATTGGAAATGGTGCTAATGACTGAGGATGATCAACTTCAGGGTCATGGCGTATTTGATGCTGGCATAAGACGAGCAGTGACATGCGGACTGATGGAAAAGGTTTTAATTCATTCGACATGTTAACTAGCGCAAATCCGTATTTCAAGAAAGCTTTCAATTCAAGTGATATCGTCATCAAGGGGAAATCAGAGTTTGCTGTTCTGTGATCAATTGATCTAATGCGATGATCTACGCACGCGACAGGCGTTGGGCAGTGCTGATTCCAACAGTAGCTGCATAGCCGTCAAACTGTTGATGAGTACTTCTTTGGGTAGGTGAAGTATGACATTGAAATCTGTTGAAGGAGTTTCCTGTTGAGGGAACAATGGGGAATCTGGCATTATTATATACCTCCAAACAAAATCAAAGGATTCCATCGCCAAAATATTGACTTGAATATTTCTCAAAGTGATGATTTTCCAGTCAGGACGGTAAATCGCCTTCAGCAAGTTACGGTTAAACCCGCCAGAAGGGTACGCATACCGACAGGTGACGTTCAGAAGTATTTCTGCTATCATTAGTGTACAGAAGCGCCTTTTCTCCTGAGTGTCGGACTCTGTACAAGTTCTTCCGTTGCCAAACTTTAAGCGTTCAAGGCTGCATGTACAGTCGTGACCACTGCTTAGCGGAACACGATACTGCTGATGCAGTGGGATGGATAGAAATAGCCATTGGAGGTTGGAAAGTACCATGTCGGGTCCATTGAATGGGCACTGCCTTGCTACTAAAAAAAAGAAGATTAGCAAAAGACATTACATGAAGGCGTACGTCTAAGCAGCTGACGGTTACGTTCGTTTATTTAAACGTCCGATGGACCCTAGTAAACGGTCGTTATGATAACCCCCACGCATTAAAAATACTGAACCTAATTTGGGATAAATGTAAGGCACATGACGCAGACTAATTATTAATTTGCAGTATCCGATGCGCACGGGAGAAGTAATTTGCGATTACAATTCGCGGTTTCCAATAAATACCTCCCAACGATACTAATCACTTACCTTCGGTTGCTTGAGTAGGTACGTCATAAACTTGTAAACAACTTTCAATAGGATAGTTGAGAGATCTGTTAGCAAAGCTAAGGTTTTCGTTATCAGAGAAACAACATGCCCTTTTCGGGTATAATTTGAACTACTTTGGGGTCTATAATGTTACCTGTTACGCTAGAGAATGTCTCAGTCCTTCTAAATATGCAACTGCCAGTGAATGCCACCTGCTACCGAGTAGATAAGATATTAACAATCAATTCCAAGGTCGGTGTTCATGAAATAGTGAAAATCTCTCGCGTGCCATCCATGAGCAGACTTTCCATCTGCAAAAGCTGGCGTTCCAAAGCAGAATTGTGTTTTTGGTTCGGCGTAATGTACAACTCGGTTGGTTATATGAGTGAATTTTCTATTGATTCCTCACAGTTAAGAGCTGGCATTTGGGTGCCTGATATGTTTTTTTTCTATGACATCAAAGTCACTGACTCTGTTTGTGCGCTATGAGCATTGTTTAGGTCCGTCTTACAGTATATAAGTATACATATAAAAATATAAGTATGGATTACAGAATATGAATTGTATCATATCTTATTGCAGTGTATCGTACTTACGGGAAGAACTGCGACAAGCTTCTGCTACGAGCATATACAAAAAGCTTACTGCTAACCGCAGAGCCAGCATTGTTCTCAAAGGCCATATCCCCGCAATGACGCTCTATTAAATGATAACGTAAAATTCCCCATTGGCCCAAGTGCAATCTTTTTAGTGAAAGCCTGCCGATAACCAATCCCATTAATCGTGTGTGCCTCTGACAGGTTTCCCATCGTAGTAATGTTTTCACGATTCAGGTCTTTTCAGACGAGTCAGAGGATTCGCCCTGCTCATTTTTCTTATGTTATGCATGTTCCATCCTAAAACGGCAATCTACTCAGCCGCCGCTTAGTCGGTTATTCACTCTACAGGAAGAGGTGTTGCTAGGCAACTATCAGAAGCCCGCTTGCTGTCCCTAGCGATTTAGCTTCTTGGCTTTCCCGCCTACCTCTGTGAGGTCTGTTCATTCCTCTTCTACGTATTGCAAGCACAAGTTCGTGCATTTGTTCTCTTCTATGTAAGACATCGTAGAGATTGAGTAGTATGAGTGAGAACAATTCTTCGAGCACAATAGCTCATGGTTTTGCCATTTAGAGTAGAAAACCTCTCTATTAGTCTTGAGTGTTGATGTAGAAATGAAACCGTGCACTTAAGACAATCTCATTGTGTTTGAACTCCTGGTAGCCTTTAGGCGTTTATTCGAAATGCTGTGGAAATCAAATTTCGGCGGGATTTGGTCCCGGCTTAAATTTGATTGATGCCATATAGTTAGCTACCTAAAATGCTTTAACTTAACACACACCAACTTAATCACTCGCTGGATTATGAAGGGATAGAGAAAGCAAGAAAAGCTCGAAGTAAACGCAGAGAAGCGTATGTGACTAGTACTGAGTACACTGGCGTGTACACTGTCTCCGTGATAAAACCAAGGAGCGCGCTGTCACAGCAAGAAGGCCGCGGGGGGAATTGCATGTTAATTGGCACTAAACTGGGCCGGAAGAAGTTCCAATTCGTTCAAACGGTGTCATTAGCAACCTTGTTTAGCCCCTCGATTGAGATAATGAAGTAGGCGCAAACAGGGCTCGAAACACGCTCAGTGAAGCGCGTGAGAACTGATGCCTAATGTTGCCGAGGATGGCGTATAAGCACTCCCCCGAGGAAGATTCACTTGCAAACTTAAATAGCAAGGAATGAGCAAACACGAACCTTACGTTAAGTCAGAATAATCGCACCTACTAAAATTGTTCTGGGAAGCTAACCATACGGTAGTATCAATCAAGTGGGGCTGCGGAACCAAATCTCGCCTAAGTTTCAATTAAGATGTAGACCACGAATTATTTCAGAGTGGTGCTCTTAGTAAATATCTACTGTTTCTTTATGAATAGTGGACCGCGAAGAGAAAGTATGTTAAAAACCACGCGAACAGTTAATTTTCAAATAGATGTCTGGTACAAGAATGCCTTCCAATAACAAAAAAATGTATAAACACTTCCTTCCATCGAAACAGACCATAATGCTTTCATACCTTGCGGCCAGGATGGAATAGCGTGTGTCCATCTCCTGTGTCCAAATAATCTCGATCGAATGCGATATTTTTTATGAACCCCTGGAGAAGTAATGTGTATGTTGCTGGGTGATTGGTGGAATTGCGTTTCGATGTTAGGCATAACTAGTAGGGTGATATTGGTGCTGTCTGTTGAAGTCAAATATGTCATAACAGAATGCACTTCCGTCTTATTGCTCTTTATCACGCTTATTCAGGTGTCCAAGGCAAGGTTGTGTCCCCGACCACGTAGGGAATATTAACCTGAATTTGACTAGTAAATGCACTTCATGGAGATGTCTACTCGTCAACGGTACTCTTTCTAAGTACAGCACACTATATTATCTTGGTCTTAGTGACAACTATTTGGTGGATAACCAGATTGCCGCTGATAATACTCATCGTATATTTATAGAGCTCTCCTGAAATAGCTCAGCATCCACTATCAAACCAAGAAGTCTGTCAAGCCGGCACTTTCATAATTGATTCGTACTTTTTTACGATAAATGGACTATCAGGGTAAACGATACTGAAAACAACGCAAACAGTTACTTTATAAATAGATGTCTGGTACAAGTACGAGTTTCACTTTCAGAAAAACACATGAATAATTCCCTCCATCAAAACACTCCATAATTCATTGACATCTTGCAGTCAGAAAACGATAGGGTGCCCATCTCCCAATAAATATTCGCGACCGAATGTGATATTTTTATACTTCGCTGGGGAAGTAATGAATATGTCGTTTGGTGATTAATGGACTTGCGTTTCGATGTTAGGCATAATTAGTGGGGTGATATTGGTGCAGTCTGTTGACGTCAAGTTTGTCTACGGAATGTATTTTTGTCTTTTTTCGCTTTTTCACATTTACCGAGGTGTCAAAAGCAAATTTGTGTCCACAACTACATGGAAAAATCCTACCGAAATCTGCAGGGCAAATGCCATTCCCAGAGGCGTGTATTCAATAATGGTACTCTTTCTAAGTACAGTGCATTGCATTCCACTGGTCTTACGAACAACTGTCCCGTGGATAATCAGATTCCTGCTAATATTATTTACCGTATAATTGCAGACAGTTGTTGTGATGAAGCTTAGCATCCATAATCATTTTAACATGTTTGATTTTCATGTACATCTAGCATGCTAGCCTGAACCATCTGCAGCGCCTGCTTGTGATAAGAGCCATGCTGATGGCGTTAATTCAGTAAGTTTTCGAGTACGGTCAAATGTACGATTTAAGCTATAACTTTACACAGGATCTGCGTGAGGCATGGCCATTCGTAGTAGAATTGTAGAGCAATGCAGCCAGTCAAATTCTACCATTCGGCAGGGAATTTGATTTCCTGCAATTCTTATTGTCCAGCATGCCTTGGAATAGTGCGAGAACAAAACTATTTCAAGACCATATTAAGTAGGTTTTGTGATTTGTTGCGGGAAATGAGCGCAGTGCCAAACACTTTTGGTAACCAAGCAAGCGAATGTGCCTCATTTAATTATTGGTTGACACAAAATCGGGGCATAAGAAAAAATCTCCAATTTCCCCTAATTTAATCATCAACTACATAATAACGATAAATCAGTGTCAGCCTGTGGTATGCGATTGAATATTCGGTATCGAAACGGACATGTGTAAGTTCTTAGGGCAGTGGTGGGAACTTTGATTTGTACTAAATTGATTCGTGTTCACACGTCGGGCGCACAGCCGGAGATGGAGCTACTGCTGACATTTGACGTCAGATATTGACTTAGATAACGGTTGTGCTGACTTGCAAGGACCCCTAATCAGGACGTGGACATAGAAAGCCCCGCCCAAGAAATAAGTATAGACCTGCCAATAATTCCATTCCCTTACCACCAACTACAGCCCTCATATAAACCTAAACCGTTGCCCTGATCTTAGCCACAAAGTTTGCACTAAATCTTACCTCTGCTAATAACGGTATCCTCTATCTTAACCCTTAGCTCTATACTGACTTGGGTTTCATTTACTATTAAACCTACGCGTAAACCTGATTCTTAACATAACCATAATTTAGGTGGATATAAGTTAAAAACCACCCCCTATTGCAGGCGGACGCTGTTCTCAATTCCCGTTTAGGGACCCACATCAGTCAGTTTCCTTGTCTGGAAGGCTTCTGTGACCGTTTGCTGCGCAATGCGGCCTAAAGCTCCTTCTATGCAAAAGTGTCTTCAAGAATGAAATAAGTTCCTATTAGACCCATTTGTTCACTGGACAAATAAACAACAACAACAACCGATCTTAATACAGTTTGGCAAAAATTCATATACGACGTCGCGATGGAAGGAACCATGTAGGAAGCCGACTTTTCTATATGAGTTTGTCCCTTGCGCCTAAATATTCCTCACACAATAAGCACAATGCCCCGTTACATAACGAAGAGCTGAAACATGTTACTGTTAGGAATTAATTTATAAGTCGACTTCCAGTATCAGTCCACAGAAAAAGGGACAAAAAATTGTCCCAGAAATTTGCCATCAAATCATTATTCGGCGAGGTTAGTTTCTGAAGACCAACTTCATTAGTGCCATATGGTAAGCTTACCTAACCAGTGTTAGTTAACGTACCAAACTTAGCCACTTGCTGTATTAGAAAGAGAAAGAGGGCGCTGCCAGCGCGTGAAGTTAGTGGGAAGTCAGTGAAAGTGGCGTGCAAACCCTCTCTCCATGTCACAGTCTCTCGCTAGAACCAGGGGTAAGGAGGTCGATATCGCAACTGGAAGGTCGCAGGGAGACCCGCGTGGTATTTCGCGGTGCGTGGTCATTTAGGCGGAGCCGATGGAGCTCCAGACCATTCAAACATTGCCATTATCATGTCTACTTGGTCAATCGCCGGATGAGGATAATGGCGATAGCGCAGGCAGACTCGAACAAGAGGGAAGAAAGTTGACTGATATCCGAAGTAACCGAGCCTGGCGTATAAGCTCTGCTCCCCCGAGACACAATCACCCGCTCGATTATAATAATAAGTAAGATGCACCTACGGGATATTTGCAGATATTTTCAGAGAACTAACCATATGGTGACACTCAGGTGGGGCTGTAGGACCACACCATGCCCATTATTCTTATGTGTGATCGGCCTGTCAGACCTGGGCAACAACTGCGGAAAAAATTACTGTTTTACGAAGAAGAGAAACCAAATAGATGGGAAATCGATCCGAACTTTTAAGAAAATAAAACAATTGATATCCACTCATTCACGCCCATGCGAGACAAGCTGCGACGAATTTTCTGAGAAAATTTTGCGCTTTGCGGACAAGTTTAGTATACGAACGAGTTGCCATAGAGACAGTATTTACGTCAGTAAAGTAAGTTGTGTTATTTTAGCGACTGTCTTGGGAAAGTCTTCTGCATTGCAAACCTGTGTAAGCTATAGGACATTAATAAGTTTATGTGGGTTGTGCCCATCTGCATTTTGCCCATTACCATTTAAGATCGAATCAGTGAAAGCCAACGACGATCAGTGAGTTAAACTAGGCCCGACATTTATGGTTAAAATGTGGACAAAAATTTGAGGCCATACATTTTTGTAAAGGTCTGTGTCATGGAAAATGTAGGGTGGTCTGGATATTGTTTCACGTCCTTAAAACTAACAACTGCCCGATATTTAAAAACAGAACCATCTTAACAAAGGAAAACCATGCTGATTGTTTCCAGCATTACACATCTGACGTCGACGACATCAACCTGTTTACAGTAGATGCGCCAACTCACGAAATATTGGCCGAAATTTTGAAATGCATTTTCTACTCGAAAACATTACTTAGAAGTATTAATCTATTGCTCATCATGCAGTATAACCACACAATAATTCAATTACTTCAGGATGCCTGATTTTGAACGAACTTTTTCCAACTGCCGGCAAAACGTAAGCCGTGTACATAATGACTACCTATGAAGTACCAATTGTTCTCAATGATTTTACTTGCCCTAATAAATTTAAATATATTTTGTCAAAAAGATGCGTGAAAATATTCATCTATCTGCAAACTTGGTAGAAAATGACGTCCTCTTCAAATGTTTTACTTATGTGAACGGTAAAATCCTGTTTAGAAATACTTAAATAACTGCCATAAAATCTTGAACACGACCTGCATTTATGTTCGCATTCAGGGTTTCCAGGTTGCACACTGTATATTTTCCGTGTTTGAAAAATCATACATTTCCATTCCGTATTTTGAGAAGACCCTGTTGAGTTTGTAGAATATAACAGTGGATATGAACCATATTGAAATTTTTAAAAGCAACACTGTCAAATGCTCTGACAGAATATTTTATGAACGGGCATTTACAGGTCTTAAAATTCTTCCAGTTAAACCTTTTTTTTAAAAACACAGTTATAAACTTCCTTGGGGTATAATGCTTAGAGATGACGTAATTTTCTTTCAGGCGTGTAAAAGAATAAATATTTTGTCTGGCAAGAGCCTGTAAATGGGGACTGTAAGTCTGGTTGTTTCTGTTTAACGGCTAAAACGGATGCATATTTTTTCTTTCACGGACGGTACACAGCCAGCAGATCAAAATCTCTTTATGCAAATTAAAGTGCAGATCAAACTTTGAAATAACTGTCAAGTTAAAACAAACCTCTTATAAAACCGAAAAATAATGTCCAGAATGAACCGCAATCACTGAAATGAGAGTTTTATTAGCTTGAAATTTTGGATTTCTGCTCTAACACACCATCAGGGGCAGTTGCTTATGCAGATAGTTTCTGCGCAGTGGGCTGCAACACTTATAGGATGCAGTCGCCATGCTACCGCATATCTATGAAAATGCACGGCTCCCCGCTTCGTAAGGTATCGTTGCACTTGGTGTGATGACTGTTTAATGGCCAACATTCGCGTTGTTAATTGCTGAAGTGTCGGTGTGGTGATCGTCCCGTCCTCTGACATAAGGACACATGGGTTAAGAGCGATGTTTACCTATGCGCTTCCCGTGCGGCCAATTACGTCGACTCCGCCAGGTATCAAAAGTAAATTGCTACTTTAGGGAAAATTAAAACACAAAACAAAGGTGAAACTTAGTATTATCTTGTTTATAAATGTTTTTTTTTCAGTAAAGCGGAAAATGCCAAAAAAGCAAACATAGTTGTAACCGAGAAACGTTAAGATGTATATTTCGTCCCTCTGTTGAAACAACTGAGTAAATATGACCGAATACGTTACGTTCCATTAGCGTAAACAGGGCCTTACTCAATTCCATCTATGGCGACGCCAGACGAATATAATTTTGTATCATTTCATTAGTAGCCCGACTGGTCAGTTCTTATTAAATCTAACCAGCATCGGCAGGTGTGATTAATCACACTACTGTTGTTTATATAAACACGTCTTAGTCTGATAACTTACTATTTACCACTTTGTTCCAAATGACGTTAGGCTCTAGATCGAACTTAAAATACCGCACTGTAATAAGGAATTTCCATTACTTTTAGTTGAATGGCCGTCAAGAAAGTTTCTTTGCTCGATTGTACTTTTTATGAAGATGGTACTTTCAGACACACGTTAAGGCCTACCCAAACACAAATTGTTGCACCCGCTTAAACCTGGCCTGGACAGGTTTTTGCACGCGAATGTGTTGAAGCGCCGAGGAATCAAGAAAAATGTGTGACGTTTCAGCCGTCCGAGAATCTTTAACGATTTCTGCCATCAAGATTCATGAGTTAGATTACGAACTGCATGTGGTCACCTGTTGTCGAGTGCGATTATTGCTGGTGGCGTAAAAGACGTGCATATCGTTGTCAAGAGCCTGGCGCGTCTGATATCATGCAGCATTGGCAGCAAGACTATTAGTTCTACAGGGACACTTCATTGATCTTATCTTGTCGAAAGCGCAATTCAGATTTTCGGATAACGTCTCAGGAGAGCAGTTGCTGACAAATGTCCACATTCCCCGCCTTTATCAGTGGCCCGTTTAGGAAAATTTTCAACTTTCTACGGTTTTGCTTCTGCCTTATACATACCGATAGTGATTCGACAGCAAACGGTAAATCTCCCGTTTGCTTTTATACCCAAATCACTTTTTGCAATCAATTCCTGCGATCTCAATTCATTCAAATGCAAAAATATTTCTTAGTCTCTGAGTGCTGTAGCTGTTCTGCCTTATAAAATCAAAACCGCTGATACTTATGGAATACTTGCATATTCCTGAAGATAAGATGTTTATAAAATTAAAATTCGAACTCTTAACGCATTTCTAAAATTTCTTGTTGTCTGATTCAAACGAATGCAGATTAAAGCTAATGCGGTTAGACTGGTAAACCTTTTTTAAATATAGTAGTAACCCTGAGTAAAAACGACATCCATGTCCATACCTGACAACCTACATAGACTAAATAAAATATAACGTCGGCTTCCTCCCAGAACTCTAAGCACTTTGCGGGTAGAATAACTCAAAGTAAAATTGTGCAAAAGACAGGGAACTTTACTGGCTTTTGTTGGATTAGCAAACAAGAGAAACAGTACTTGGGGTAACGCGAGCTCAAAATGACAGCCTTGACTGCCAAAATGCATGAGTCATGTCGCCTACCACAAACACTTTCCGCAATAATAGCCCCTAATCCTACCTTACAATGATACGTTTTATCAAAAAAAGTCAAAGCTAAGACCACAACGATGGCGCAATACATCGACATTATTTGATGTTTCCAACATTTAGACTAAAAGAACACATATGTGACTGTGATTATAGAGTTTTTCTATATTCGGTTTAAATGGAAGCACTTATTCACTTTCTAATCTAGTAAAAGTCTACGTGAATAATTACATAGAGGAATTTTACAGGTGGTGCTATACGAAATATTTGCAATATATGGCATATCCTGATTTGCTTTACTTTTGCAGATTTTGGTATTAAATCCACTGATCCGTATATCATTGCGCAGATAAATGTTTAGCCATTGTACGTTTTTACAGACTTCACACTACTCCATGAAACTGTAGGTATAAATTAATGCGGGCTTGAGCTTAAACTTCCTAGATTCCTTAGAAATGGGGGAAAGTGTGTCTGGGCCTTTGCAAGTGAAAACTTGAAGCTCGGATTAGACGTTTACATTGATTTTAATTTGCCCACTGAACATTTGAAATTTTCCCTTGGCCTTGCCAAGTTATAAACGACCAGGATTGTCTTATCATTATTTGACTTGGTAATTATGAGTTATTTTTCTCATCCAAATGTAAAAAGCACGGCGTCCTAGGAGGGCTTCGAACCCGCGTCGACAACGGCAAGGCTTGAGAGTAGTCAACGGGGGTTGTACTTTTCACAATTCGTTTAAGTGGGTTGATCAAATCTGCCAAGAGCACCGATCAATTAATTGGTCCTCGTAGTCATCCCCTATCATCTAGATTGATTGCATAAGAAATCCTGACTCGACAGTCAGCTTACTGTAGCAGCTGGGCGGCTGACCTGACCTCAGTTTGATTTTATCGATGGCAAAATAACAATCTCCAAGCAACTGGCTTCAGTATGGTAAAGGGGTGACACAGCCACAAACGGGAATGACCGGTGCTTTAACAAACACCGCCCAGCACGCTTTTATCTAAAGATTTGCCGGTGTCAATAATTTAACAGTCGACCCTGTTTTGCCTTCGTTTATGTCTGACTTTTGTTTTTCAGTCTTATCTGGTCTGGAATTTAGTCCCCGCTGCTTAGAAAAATAGGACAGTCGCAATACTGCAGGCTAGTTTGGAGGTAATGTCAGGAGGTGGAGCGGCGTTTCAGATGAAGAAGCTTGCTGAAAACGAAATAAGCCTATCCACTGCTGTTAGAAAAGTCAGTCCAATGGACCCACGCAGAAGTAGCGCGCCTTTGCAACCTGGTTGAAAACACGATTTGAGGAAGAAAATAGGCTCTCCGGAATAGGTTTATTTAACTGCTGACGTTTCAAAGAGCTGGGTCGGCTCTTCATTGTCAAAGCGAAAAATGCACTTAATCGATTAGAAATTTAATTTAAAGTGGTATCTTGTGTTGGTCGGCCTTATGCCGATCGATTTTCTTTTCCTCTCGCTGCCTTAGCCTCTCGGAAGATGGTGGACGGGCGTTTTGCCTCCGTCGAGGGGAGCTGAGTGAACCTCTGTCGGGCGGTCGGTATAGCGGTTCTTGTTCTCCCTCATCGAGGAAACTCAGCGTCAGGCTATCTCCGTAGCGCCTTCTTAAGTCCGATGTGTGTTGTTTGGTCCTGAGCTCCACGATCGTGATGATGTAGGACTTTGTAAGCTGCAGGAAGGTCCAGATGCCTGTGGATAAAGTGGGCATCGGAGAACCACGCCTCGAGAGTTAGCCGTTCTGCTTTTGTGTTGCCTCGGCCTAAGATGGTAGCCCTCTGAAGGTCAAAAGTATGCCGTGTTTCTCTAACGCGTGTTGCTAGTTGAGAGTTAGGGTCCGACCTCCGAATGGCCGATTTGTGCTCTTGTAGGCGAGTTTGCAATTTCCGCCCGGATTCGCCCACATAGTTACAGTCGCCCTCATTGTAGTTTATTTTGTAGATGACCGCTTAGGTTTCAGCAGGTGGTAATGGGTCCATGGGTTCCATCAGGCGACGTCGAACTGTTGCTTGGGGTCGATGAGCTATGCCTACTCTGGTGGGTTGTAACAGTCGCGAGACCGCTTCAGAGACACCTATCCATGTTATTACGAAAATTCATAATCTGAACCACTACAGACTTAAAGAGATTTTTGCATAAGGAGCTCGACCGTCAATTTCGAAATCGCCTAGTCATCCCTACACACAAACACAATAGTTCGGCTGTCGTTGCCGACACCGTGGGCTGCACACTGGGTGCAGCAGGCACGGTGACTTGCGAGTGAACTAGTTAATAGTGCTAGAGGACTTGCAAAGCAGCTACCGCACTCTCCGTTAGCACTCACCACCTGGACCGGATGTCATGACAGGGTCAAGCGAATCGGAGGCGGAGGAAGGCGCAGTTTGCGACACGGACGGTCCCGCACCTGATAGTTCAACCATCGATTTCGATGATGTCCACCGTGTGCCTCACAGCTGCAGCAGCGGTGGGAGCAGGGTTTTATAGTGCCGGTAGACTTGCGTTGCATCTACCCACACTCTCTCCTCCTCCCTCGCCCGAGTCCGGTGTCAAGACAGAGTCAAGAAGACCGGAGACGAGGGAGGCCGCAGATGGATGGCTCGGACGGATCCTCACCTTGGCGTTCCATCACACCCCCGGTCCGCACAACAAATAACCAGGATTTCAACCAACACAACAGAGATTGGAAGCTGGCACGGCCGAAGCCGCACCTAGGCGTGCCGCTGATGCCTGGCTCGGATCGCACACATTGGGAGTGCCATAAAGGCCACATTACGAAGAGGGCATTGCAGCCTGACTCTCAGTCCTCCAATCCAGGAGGAGGTCCAAATTATCCCGTCAGTTGGCAACCTTCCAAGCCACGGCTTTTAGCGCAGCGTGATAGCTTCAAGCGCGTCCGATTGTTTATAGTGAGGAAAGTGCACTGAGTCGTCGACGTCACTCTCCCTTCCCATTCCCACATCCCAGCCACTGTCCGAGCCGGTCAGCCGACTGGAGTGGGAAATGGGCGCGGTGGCTGGCATGGTCGACTGACCATGACTGCGCGCGCCACGGCACGACCTGGCCCCCCATACACACACAAACACCAGGATTTCACACAACGGGGGTTGAACGGCGTGTCTCCCACTTGCGTGTGAGGGCCGTGGTAGGTACAGTTTCAGCCCGTCCTCAGCCCACCAGTCCACCACTCCGCACAACACACACACACAACGGGACGAACTGCGTGGACCGAGTGGGGGCGTCAATCAGCAACCTTCCTATCCACGACGCTTGACGTGTCGGAATAGTCTCAGACTAAAGTCACCCGTGCAACCGAAGCCGCATGGGGGCCGAGTCGAGATGCGGACTTTCTACTTGCGTGGGAGGTGGCAGTTGGGTGCATGCAGTGGGTGAGTGTTGATGTGTGGTGGTGGTGGTGGCGGTGGTGGTGGTGGTGGTGTTGGTGGTGGCGATGGTGGTGGAGGCAGGGAGGGAGGGTGTTATGGTGTGGCCGGCGGTTGTCTACCGCAGGTCGTCGGGTATGTGAATGTGGTCGAATAGGCCCATGCGATGCGTGGAAGTGCGAGGGCAGTGTGGGCAGTGGAGGCGAGCTTGGTGGGTATAGGTTGGTGCTCCAGACATTGGTTCGCCAGTCTCCGTGCGATGGATCCGCAAGTGACTGACCAGGCCTATGTGTGAAGTGATGATGCGGTCGCAGTTAGGGCAGGTGTAGTCCTGGTCCTCATCGCTGGAGTGGGAGGTTGAAGGGATGGTGTCTGTTGTTGTGTCATGGATGTGTGTGATGTTAGTGTGAGTGACGGCCACCAGGGAGGCCGTGGTTGGTGCAGTGGGGCAGGGGGAGAAGCCGGAGCCGGAGAAAGAGAAGGAGAGGAGGAGGAGGATGGTAAGTAGGAGGAGGGAAGTAGGAAGAGGAGGAGTAGGAAAAGGATGATGATGAGGAGGAGGAGGAGGAGGGGGAGGAGGAGGAGGTGTCAACGGACATTCCGGACACGAATTGGACTCATTGGACACCTTCGGACCAACTGCACCTCCCATACCGCACCAACCGCCGTCCCTTCCCCCGTCTCTTCCTCTTCCCCGCACCTAGGTAAGCCGCAACACCCTCTTGTTTACAAAAGGTTTAACCATGATTTCCCACCAGCAAAAATAACATGAAAACAGGTTCCGATACAAACGAAGCTGCGAGTTCCAGAAAGTAATTGATAGGAATAAGAAGCGATTGCTTAAACAAAAATTTTATTCGCCTGACGCTTCGAATTCTCACTTGAACATATCGCCAGAGACAGTGACAGAAATGGGTGATTCGTGCACAGGAAGTTGCCGTATTTTTAAGATTCAGTTGCTATACCACCGCATACATATGATACTTAGTCGTTCTCCCATAATCAAAAATTGTTTCCCCTTAGTGAGGCCATTGTTTGATGGCCACCTTGAAAGTTGTTAATTGCTGAAATCTCATCAACGTGTTGGTTGCTGGTGTGATGATTAGTCGGAAAAATGGGCACCCGCCTTCGCGTTCCCCGAGTTGTCAAGTAATTTGGCCAGCCTATGCCTCAGCACGACATATGAAGTGGGGATTTCGTTGTACTTCTTGATAGACTGAGGTCCCGTGAAGCATGACTCAAGCAACTCGCGGCTTACGTGATAACCCCTTTTTGCGAGAACTTTGGCCTCATCGAACTCAAATGTGTGGCCTGGTGTCGTCGAATGTACCACGACCTGAGAGTTGGGGTAATTTCTCCGTACCGCTGCCGCGTGTTTGGCAATTTGCGTCTGGAGCGGTCTTTTAGTTTTACCGACGTAGTTACTTTGTCCGCAACTGCACCAGATCCGATAAACGACTCCAGATGTTTTGCCGTGGCAGTGAGTCTTTTGGTCTCATCACTTGACGCCTTATGGCGACCCCTGATCTGTGTGCTACTCCAACCTCATGCGGTGCCAGAACGCGACTAACGGCCTCGGAGACGTTCTTGGTGTATGGGATCGCTCGCCAGGATTTGGGGTCGGTACGATATTGTCGCTCGTCTCGTTCACGAATGCACCGATTGACGAAGGTGCGTAGGTATACATTTTCTCTGAAAACCCGTCAAAGATCTTGGAATGCGGCAACCTAGTCTTCCAGTTCACTGCAGTTCGTCTCAACACACCAATACGGCGTCCTTACGCAACTGCGTTTGTGGCTGATTGGACGGTTGATTTTGAAGTCGAGTATTTTTTGACACCCTGGATGTCCAGGGAGACCCGCCATCTAGAATATATTCCGCAGTTTACTGCAGATATCCCCTACGTCCGAGGCAGCAACAATGTCGTTGATGTTGCATTATCCCGACCAAACACAAACAGCCTAACCCCCAATGTCGACCTTGAGAAGTTTGCGGATATTCAACATGCGAACGTCTATTACTCTGTGCCTTTGAGATGCAGCACTTCCCGCATCACCAGGTACGATATTGTGCGACTAATCCACAGGTACTCTTCGACATTTTGTCCCAATATCCTACTGAAACGTATTGTTTGATGATTTCTATTCCCCGTTGCATCCGGTATCCGCGCTTGTTGTAAGCTACATTTATCTAGCCGCGAATGAACTCTTGCATTACTTTTCAGACTAGGCAGTATTTTGTCCGCCACTGCCGCACATTTTGTACCTCAAGTACATTGGTCGTCCCCGAAGCTCGATCCCACTACGTCCACTTAGACGTAATTGGCCCCATCACCATTCACGTGGCTATGCACGTATTCTGAAAGCGGTTGCTTGTTTCACGTAACGGCAGACTGTTATTCCTATCTCGGATACCCCAACAGGAAATATCGCCGTGGATTTCTTGACACACTGCATATTGACTTTTGGTATGTCGGGCGTCATTAGTACTGATCACGGAAGTCATTTTCGACCTAGCATCTTCCGTGAGTTCCCTAGATTGCTGGAGTGTGTGCACACTACAATCAAGGTACAGCACCTTGCCTCCAACGGCCTCGTGGAGCGTCTACATCATCAACTCAAATCTACACTAGCGCCCCACTCAGAACTATCTTTTTGGAGCAACAATCTCCCTCTTGTGCTTTTGGGCATCTGATCTTCTGTCAAGGAGGACACCACATACACTGCTGCCGAACTACTAAAAGGTAACCCTTCCGTTTGCCCGGCGAATTTGTTCAGTCTTTTGCCACGAACACAAATATATCGAGCACCTTCGTTCAGTAGTTCAAACGACGCATGTCTGAACTGCGTCAAATTTCCCCTCGCTGACAGCTCCATGACTGTTTGTTCATGAACACCTCAAGTCCGCTCCTTTTGGTTGCATCCGGCACGAAGCAGTTTGTTCCGCATATGACGGCTTATACAATGTTCTTCAGCGATGGACAAGTATCGCGTCGATCAGAAGGCCAACAAGACCGACACGGTCTACATTAGCAGATTTAATTCGACCTGTCGTGAATGCATCCCGCCGTTCTTTGCGCCGTCGAATTCTGCTGCATCTTCCTTGCCTGATCTAACCGTTCCAGTCCACTTCACTCAACCACTACACTCGACTACCCTACCTAACCGTCCTGATTCACCTCTTACACCTCCACACACTTCACCTTGCTTTTGTAGACATATCCATTTTCAAACCAAACTCATAGAGTTTGTGATGTAACTTTTTGCATTTTTCATCGTGAGTTTTTTGTTGAACAAACGCTCTGTCGTGGGGCAGTTGTGTAGATCTATGCACATTTGCAATTCTGATCTTCACCTTTTCCATTACAATTGAACATTCTGTACTGTTTGTTGAATATGCGAAAAATGCACACGACTGGTTTCGAATTGCCCTAGCACGTATTTTGTGTCCGTTTGCTGCATGGCGTCTTGGTTTCAGTGAATGCACACATGCAGCTCATTTAATGGCGCCAGGACAGTTTTTATTTCTCCGTCGAATCTTGTGGGGCGTGAATTTAATCAAGAAAAAGCTCCACGAATTGCCTTAGCTCGGAACTGTCTGAACTTTATGCAGAACAATAATGGATACTGGAAAAGTCATCATTTCTCACGAGTCTGTACGATTATTTGTCCTCGCCGGTTTTCCGTATCTTCCTATCGTGTTTTCTTCAGAAACACAGCGTCCTGCACGAAAGTTTCAGTTTTGAATTTATGTCCTTTATTCACAGTGTATTACGCTTATTTAGCAATTAAAATAGTTTTGCGAGCAAGTGCTCTTTGTAAATATTTTGGCAAAGCTTGTGTAAACTGTCAATTAATTTGAAATTCAAACTAATTCTGTATTTCATGGCCGACACAGCAGTATTTTAGTACTGACACATTACTGTGAAATAGGGTAAGATTTTGATTAAATAACCTAGGATATCATGACTGATATGGTTAGTCGTCATGACAACAAAATTTATTTCACTGTTTCTGGCCTATTTGAATCTTCAGCCCGAATGCCAGTAGTTGGATTTGTAAATTTTACATTTTATGGTAGCTTTGATGAATGGCATAGCCCAAGTTCACACATGTGTAAAAAACTACTTTTATCTGATTCTCTTCTTGGTGAGGGATATGAGTACGAATACAAAGGATTGGACAAACACAAACATTGCTACATTGCCCTTTTTCCCTCCTTCAACTCCCGGTCCAATCGCTTAAGGTTAGATGCTTAGTTTGCTGGTCGAAGGCCTAGTTGTAAAATTTCGAAGATTTCAACTGCACTATCCAACCAGATTGGCCGACTCTAGCACTATTGGCGGTTTACGCTTGTACGCCAGCAGTCAGCATATTAGGATGAACGCATGACGTCCCCAGTTCTTTCAATTTATAAGTCATAATATTAATTCATTGCCGATTCAGTTGGTTTGGCTACTTCTCCGCCTTTTACATATTCCGCGAACAACAGCATGATATTATTTTCTAATAAGTTTCAAATCGCAGTCTTAATTTTTTTTTACAGTAGGGAACTGTATTGTAAGCCCCAGTCATCAGTCATTCAACTATTTACTCTGCCATCGTCAATGCCTTTAAGCAACGGTTCCTTCCGCCATAACACTGCTTTAGCTTTTGCGACAGAAGTGATGAAAGCGATTGAACATATTTAGCTTCATTTGTAGAAAACCATCAGTACTATGCAGTTTGACGCAAGAGTTTCAACTCATTTGACGGATTAACCGGTGCAAATTTGTATTTATAAAAACGCTCCCCATTGGCGTTGCGTCATCATCAAGGAGGAAGTCAAAGCTTGCAAATCGATTATCAGTCGTTCACATACGCTGATCCACGCATTTGACAGGCGTTAGAGAATGTTGATTCCAACAGCTGCCGCATGACCGTCAACGCGTTGATGCGTACCTTTCGAGGTAGATGAAATATATAATTGGAATATGCCGAATGACCTTGACTAGGTGTCGATGATGGGGAATTGGACATAATCGTGTACCTCCAAACCGCATTAGAGCCTACCGTCGCCAAAACGTTGACTCGGATATTTTTCAAAGAAATTATCTTCCAAATGGACGAATCAGTCCTGTGCTGCAGATTGCGGTCAAACCAGCTAGTGGGGTATGCATACCGACAGGTGACGTTCAGACGTATTTCAGAAAACAGGAGTGCACACAACTGTCTCTCCTGCTGCACGTCCACCTTCATGCATCCGCTTCCTCTGCTAAACTGTATTGCCTCAACACTGCGTGCGAATTGGCTACCACTGATGGGCTGGATATGATATTGCTGATGCAGTGGGATAGATAGGAATACCCACTGCAGATTGGAAATCACAATATCTGGACCATCGAATGGACAATGTCTTTCATCTGAAAGGAAAACAAATGAAGCACTTTTTCAAAAAGGTCTCGTTTGGTAAGCACAAGTGTCCCTTTTGTGCGCCCACATGCATAAGACGCCCGATTATTAGAACGACGCAACGTTTAGACGCTCCTTCTAATATAAACAGATTACAGTAAATGTCCATTAGAATGCTGAACCCTCGGAATACAAGTAACAACTAAAAAAATGAATTAGATCCTGTCTTCTTACACTTCATCGTACTTACTTGAAATTCTTCGACAACCTTCTGCTGCAACCACTTACAAGACGCTTGCTGCTAACCACAGAGGCAGCATTGCTCTTTATGGCCATAACTTAGCACTGACGTTCTTTTAAAGGATCACGCAAAACCCTTATTGGACTAAATGCAAAACTGTTGTGGTAGTCGGATCACAATTAATCTCTTTGATCCTGTGTGCTTCTCATAGGTTCTTTTTCGTGGTAACATTTTCACAATCAAGATTTTTTTCGATTTCTCGGAGGATTCCTCCTGATAATTTCCCGTGTATTTCATCATAGACGGCCCACTATTCAGTCATAGATAAGATGAATTAGATTGTTAACTTTTTCTAGGGGGAGGCGTATCGCTAGGCAATTAATAAGAGCGAAATTGCTGACCATATACAATTAGCTGTTTAGGACACTTGCCTACATCTGTGAGGTCTGCTCACTTGTTCTAGCAGTTTCAGGTACAAATTTGGGCATTGAGGCCGCCCTCTTTAGGTCATCGAAAGTAGTCAGATGGTATTAGGACCTTCCTCCTTTTACATTCCTTATCTCGGATAATACTCAATCCTTTGAACGTTCTTAACTTCCAGACATTCATACCAATTGTCAGATGCACAAACTGAGACAGGTCTACTGTTGACAACAGAAATTGCCAAAAGTAACCACTCCACTCTCAGTTCCCCTGCCGCGGAGGCGTTTCAAACTGGTCAACTCCAGTTCCGCCCCAACATCACACCGGTGTCAGTAGGTTTTCATCGTGGAATAAAAGCAAAGTCGATCCGCACATCTTCTGAATAAGGCTTCCAAATTCTCTGTAGATTCTGCGTCCTATGCCACGCAAAAAGCGCAATGTTCTGAGGCCCCTGCGAACATGAGAACACTTAAATGTTACTCAAACCTGTTTATGAGTCTGCCTTCCGCTTCTGCAAGACAGGCTATGGGCAATTTAATCCGAGTATTCTATGGTTGTGGGTATAGGTTAGTATACAGGAGACTTGCCAGTGGCGCCAAATTTTTCGCATCAGAAACGTTTATTTTAGCAAATGCCTTCGAGTAATGTTCTACATCGCTGGCCCGCATAGGCTGAAGTATAACACAACGTTTGTGATGAATTTCGTTTTTACCTATCGGAGGAGGACGGAAGTAAAATTACCCTCTCCGGTTGTGTCCCAAATAACAATGCCAAAATAAACGTATCCTCATTTATCGCCTTCTTAATGCCGTAAATTTGAAGTCGGCGAAATTCAGTGGGCTGTAGTGTCTGTAGGTTTTTGATTAGAGTGCGGAAAAAGAATATGTGAAAACAAACCCCCATAAGTGGATATGATTTTGCATCTGTAAACCTATCAAATACCCCAGTATCCGCCGACAGGTATATCTGAACAGGCCATGATTACGCATGCGATTCGAAGTCAAAATCGGTCTAGATATCGGGGGTAAGTCACAGTGAGTCTTTATGACTGACTCTGCTTATTGCAATCACTGCGTTTGCACAAGGTTTGAAGTTTGGTTGTGGTCTCTAAGTTGGCTAACGCGCAAAGAGTCATTTCAAAAGGTGTTCATCAGTCGTAAAGAGGAACTAACTGCAAATTGGCGAACGCGAAGGGCGTCTTCATAATTTAAGTGTTTTCGTTTGTCGGCGATTCATCGCCTCTAACATCCTCCGTAGTCGGTTTAGGCAAACGTGGCTGAGGCACCTTACGTTTCGCTTTAATTCCTGATCTGTGTCCTCTAAACATTGCATGGGAATCAGTCCTGAAATACTGGACAAGACGTTGTGCTGGATACCATGCCGATCCCTCAGTCGTCAAACCGAAGTGTCAGCAGGGCTAGACGTCATTGAACGACAGTCAACTAACGACCATATAAGTTGCACATCTCACATGTTTCATTCAATACTAACCGCAAACTGCAAAATATCAATTTCTCAATCAAGCCTTACGGCACCGTCAAACTAGATCTTCGGATATTGTTTTCCATATGCCGTAAAATCCGCCCCACAGATTTTGATTTATCTCCCGGCAAGATCGTCCAGTTTGTGGAAACGTATGCCACTGACAAGATCATGGCGTTCGCCCTCCCTAAACATCCGGCACGCTTGTTGAGTGCTCGTCTTTACAAATCTTTCCCTGTGGTGCGCTTGATCATTTTGACCGAAAAGCACAGGAACTGAGAGGTATTGCGTTACTTAATTAAGTATTTGAAAGATCAAGTCGAAGCGAGAATTCCATCGGAAAACATGCAATATGTGAAGTGTCGCTGTCAAATTCGAAATATTATATATAATACTTATAAATATCCGGATAATGCAAATGAAATATCTTGCAAACGTAGATGCTACAGGCATTGAACTTCTGGTTATGAAGACACAAACAACGCATGCACTTATGACTTCATACTTCAGCTAGTTAAATATATTTGCATGTTTCGGGACACTGTTTCATTGATGAAAACAGGAAGTCACAACACTACATAAAACATTCCAGCGGAGAAAATAAAGTGTTTTTCAGTCGATGACAGTTTGGTTGCCTCTTCTGTAAACCTAGGCTAATTCAGACCTGTGTCTTTGCCTTCTGGGCTTTAAGGATCGCGTAAGTATGTTATGTCCGAATTCAGCAAACCATGGTCCGCGTGGCTGGATCTGCGCCGGTAGTTCTCTGAAGCCTGATTCCTTGAAGAGGCTTTCTCGTTGAGTGCACGGACTGTGTACACGGTAGCTCAGTATTGTGGCTTGAAAGGTTGCCAAATGACAATTAACTTGTACCTCGCCGTCGGCTCAGTATGTGTGTGTTTATGTAGAATTAATGACTGGTGGACTGAGAATTAGGCTGCAGTGGCTCACTCAGTATGTGGCCTCCATGGCACTCCCACTAATTGGGATCTGATCGGCGTATATGGGAATGCCGGAGGACTGGACCGGCCGCGCCAGCCGTTGCCTCACGTTTTCTTGTTCGAGTCTAAATCGCAGCCAGTGTATTTTGCGGACCAGGGCGTTCACTGCAGGACAAGTTGCGGGCCCTCATTGCGAGCAGTCACCTCCCCTTCTTATTATTCGTGCATAGAAGTCCTATTCAAATTGTTGTTGTAAACCATGGGGTTTGGTGGCAGGCTTAGATGCAGGTTCGACAGTGCCAGTCACTTGCAAGTTATCCCGCCGCCAGTTTGTTGATCATGACTTGACAGACGGTTTAAATCAGGTAGGAGAAGGATATAGTGAAGTAGATCCTGTGCAAGTCTGCTGCTATCATAATTTCATTCACGCTCAAGTCACTGAACCTACCTTTTAATCTACTGTGAGCACACGGTGTCATCGTCAAAAATGACGGTCGAATTGTCAACTGTTTATGTGCATGCACGTTTGCATTATATGCACCAAATTGTGAAGTCGTTCAATCAGTGATTAAGTATGAAAATTATTGCTCGATTAATGTGCAAGGCAAAGATGTGAATGTTCTTTAGTTTAACTGCCCCAATTTTGTGTAAAACAGCCAATAATTGCTTTCCAGCATTTCCATTAGTTTGGTAAAAGTCATGATGAAAACTAAAAATGTGGAAATTTAAATTTCGAATAACTACAGTTACCTCCATAATAATTACATTAGTTATTTAATTGGAGATAAAACGAAATGCGCAAAATATCAGACGCCAACACATGTTTAAACTATGATCAGGTCAGGTTGGTTTACTTGCCTCATGTTCGTGCAAAACAGCCAATAAATGCTTTCCAGCATTTCCATCAGTTTGGTAAAAGCGATGATGAAACCTCAAAATGTGGAAATTTAAATTTCCAATAACTACATTTACGTCAATAATAATTACATTAGCCATTTAATTGGAGATAAAACGAAATGCACAAAACATCAGACGCCTTCACATCTTTTGACTATGATAAGGTCAGGCGTCGCTTTTATTGGCCTTTGGGGTCTAAAGTTTAGTTTAACCCTGGGCTTTTTGCAGACAGACATTGATGTCGAAAGTGCGGGACATTTTGCGGTACATCTGTTTTAGTTTGAAGACTTTTATGAAAGGGGTTCAAATTATAATTTCACACTGTGGCATTTAAAATGAATGCGGCTTTCTTTTCAACCACTCACATACGGGATCCTACCCGGAGGAGGTGAGGAGGTTGAATATTTGTCATACCAAGTGTAAAACGCGTTTACCGCTGCCTTTTGGCCCCATCTCCAAAAACGCGTGCTTATGACTTTGCGTATTAATTGCCCGCGGAATAGATAATCAATGATTTTGCTTATGAGAGACAGAAGTCAAAAAATTCGCCAAAAAGATATCGCGCATTTGTATGATTTTAAAGAGACCGAAAATTCCCATTTGTCATTGCAAACGTATATGCCATATGACTACAAACGCAAAATTGTTCATTTTTTAGATTATTTTTTTATGATCTTGCTGCATTTATTCTTTACCTTCTCTGGGCACACACGTACAAATTTAGTCTGTTAGTTTGCAGATAAATATGGCTGATACCGCAACACCGCAGACAACAATCTTCAAACATTTACACCAGTTTGATAAGAAAAAATGCTTCAAGAAACTCCCGACGTCGAAACTTTACTCAACAAACTTTTCTCCTTTTTCCAAAGACCATATTTGTCTGCAGATTATATTTCTTGGGATGCCTGCGTTCCAATTGTTAATTATGTATCCCCACCTTGCTTTGCTTTGGTTCAACGTCTGTTTTATATCCTATTCTGGGTCTGAAGATCGGGCATCTCTGTTCACAAAAAACGGATATCTACAATTCTGCAGGCCAGTCTAGAGGTCATGTCAGAATTCGGAGCGGTGCTTCAGTTGTATAAATTTACTGAAAACCAAAGATCCATATCTATTTCCGTCATAACAGGCACTCGAAATTTTGCATAATCAATGAAAATATATTTAAACTGTTATAAATGACGTGATACTGAACTACACCACTCTAGCAGGTATTTGTCAGTCTGGTAAAAACGCCTGCCTTAGGGAGAAAAATTCGAGGCATGTTAAACAGAACGGGATTTTTATTCAAATATTTTTTAAAAAATACCACTCATGCATTAAATGGTGCGAAATTTGCATAAGTAGCAATAAGCATATTGATGGTGACTTTTGTGCTTATCAGACATAGTTTGAATGAAAAAGCCTTTCTTCATGGAAAGAATTTTTTGCAAGTTCCGTACAAGCGTCGTCCTAAAAATGATTACTTTTTGAGAAGTAAAAGCGGACAGGAAATTTCAAATGCACTAGCAATCTAATAGCAATATTTCCGGAAAGTGCATATTATCAGTTCGTCGGAAAACTCCATTTGAAACTCTCAATGAAGGCGAAATTCCTAACACGATCTGTCTGGCAAACCACGTTAAGCATTAGTTTAGTGCTCAAGTATTAATCTAAAGATGAGGAAAGATATTGAAAGAATAAATCCCGACGTCAACTGCAAAACGATTTGATGTGTGGACAACGAGATTCCCATAGACCTACCTTGCCGATTAGAATATATAAAATGACTTCCAACTTCCCAAATGGTAAATAACACATTTTGTGTAAACTGGGTCAAGAGGATCAGCCCAAATGCTCACTTGTAAGAAAAGTTACCCTTATTCGATTATATCTTTGGAGATGGATTCGAGTGTGATTACGAAGTAGAAGACAAAGATTCGCCGATCATTAATCATTCTCCACGACTCAATTTTCACAAGCGAGGTTAAATACTTAACGAACCTGTTGAAGTCGTAATTTTAAA
>CACRXP010000443.1:60088-79444 GCA_902702965.1 Spirometra erinaceieuropaei | reverse complement strand
CTGATGCAGTGGGATAGAAAGGAAAAGCATCTGTAGGTTGGAAATCATCATTTTGGGTCCATTGAACGGACACTGTTTTTCGGCTAAAAAGTGCAAATGAGGCGAAGTTACGTGGAGCACAATACCATTAAGACAACTGTTTTTACCCATTTGGGTAAACCAGTATCTCTTTTTACAAGTTTAAGCATCCGATACACTTGCTGACTATGCCCGATTTTCAGAGACAATCACATATATGCAGTAGGTCGGCTAACTCATGAAATGTGAACCGAAATTCCAAAATACGTTTTTGTTTCGAAAAGATTTATTAAGTAGTGTTACAAAATTGATCATCATGCAACATAATTATAGAATAATTCAGTTACCGCAGGATGCTGTCATTCGAATGAATTTCTTCTGGGCTGCGTGTAAATTACTACTTAGCCATCATACATTTTTCTCCATGATTTTCGATGTCCTTAAAATGCAGTTGTATTTCATGAAATGCGTGCATAAAAAATTTATTCTTTTGCTTATTCGGTAGAAAATGATCTGTTTTTTCAAGGTTATATTCGAAGGAAATGCATCATCCCTTTTTAAAAAGCTTTTTGTTAACTTCCAAATAATTTTGAACTACGCCTGCGGTTGCACTTGCATTCAAGGTTTCCGAACAACATGCTATATATTTTTGCGTACGGAGAACCGCATATCTCTTTACGATATTAGAAGACTATATGGGCCTCATAAAATCTAGCAGTGAAGTTCAGCTATCTTGTATACTTTGCAGACTAGATTATTAAATGCGGATACACGATGTTTTCCGAACGGGCAGTTAATAGTCTTAAATAATCTCATAAAAAGAAACTTTTTAAAACCGAATACTACCCTTTTGTCTGGTACAAAATTGGAAGATGACGTAAGTTTCCATCGAATGAGCAGAACAACGTATATTTTTATATGTGCTTTTAATGAGGTATAATTGCATTTTCAAGGACATCGTAAATCAATGAAAAAGTTCACGCGACATAAGCAGTCATTTTCTGATCGTAAGTTGGCATCCTGGGATAATTAAAGTGTAATAGAATTGCGCCGCACATTGATTAGTTTAACAAGCCTACTTAATAATTTTTTTCAAAACGAAACCGCATTCCGGAATTTCGGTTGACTGTTCATGAGTTAGCTCCCCCTTTGTATGCAGATGAAAAATTTAATAAAGCCATATTATCTCGATAGGTGTAACATTAACCATTTCTCCAGGCGTGTGGATCCGCATGGACACTCACTATAGTATCCATTATTATGTTTGTAACTACCGAATCTAGTCATAGGCATCTATTGCGCGAAAATATGTAGATCATCCAGGACCAGTTAAACAAATTAATATGAATATTAATACACACTCCATGGGAGAGGCAATTGCATTTCTACTTTTATATTATTATGCACAAATTATAAAGCGTCTGACATTTTAATGACGCAATAACTAGGAACACATGTCTAAAAAAACATATAAAAATGTGCACACACGTTTTCATAACTTGGCAGTCTTTCTGAACCAGTATTCTCTCAACTTCAGAGGAATAATCTAAATATAGTGGTTGGTTGTCATGTGAACGTAAGAATAACTTTTTGCTGTTCCGTTAATAAAAATCTATAAAAAATTTGCAAAGATTTGAAAATTCTTATGACAATCATAAAGAAAATTTTTATCTCAATGCAAATGCAATGGCGTTCTCAGTTTATTCAGTAAAAAATCTAATGATGGCAGAATTTAGTCGAATAGATTGCCTCTTGTCCTGTCTTTCCTTAAAGACATTCTGTAGGGATATTTTCGTTTATGGACGTCAGTGGTGGCAAATATAATCTGAGATTTCCTTTTCCGTATCTTATTCCTAAGTAATTGAAATGCCTCTAAGACACATGGATCTTCGACTTCGGTTGTTTGAGTATGCTTGTCATTAAATTAAAGTAAATTTACAGATGAACAATGAATAGATAGATATTCCAAGCCAAGATCTGTGCATTTAGAGCAATAACATAACCTTTCTAAAACTATGTCCGAAAAATCAACTTGCTGCATTACCGAATATCTCAGTTGTCTTAAGTATGCAAATGTCAGCAAATGTCACCTATTGTGGGGTACGTACGTCAGGGTTAGTAAACGTTTGGCCATTAATATCTAGGTAATTGTTCATAAGTTATCGGCAAAATCGCGAAGGGCGTCCAATATCAGCATTTTCTATTGCTTGCAATGACTGGCGTGTCATGATATGCTACTTCAGTTTGTTTATTTGGTTAGATGCCTAATACGTCTGTTAATTACTAGCACACAAAGGCTGGCGTAAGGGTGCCCCGAAACATTTTAAATGCATCCAATACGATTACATTAGTTTATGGCCTAATGGGATTTGTCTGAGTCTGCCTTGCAATATATAAACAGAACTTACAGAAAAAGAACTGCAAGTTTTTTTACAGTGTGTTACTTACGAAGATAACTACGACAACCTTGTGTTGCAACCACATACAGGACGATCGCTGCTAACTGCAGAGCTAGCATTGTTCTCAAAGGTCATATCTCAGCACTGACGTTCTTTTAAATGACTGCACAAAATCCGCCCATTGGTCAAACTGCAAAAATTTCACTGCCTTCTTCTGGCGTGTTTTCTATTGTAGTAATATTTTCGAGACCAAGCCTTTCTCAGAGGTTTTGTGCAGCTTATTTGCCCCATATAATGCATGTTCCATACGAAATCGCGGACTATCATCCGTTCTGCTGGATCTATACATTTAGATTTTAAGTTATCCAGCACGCCAACTGAGGTCTCCGTTCTCTCTGACTTCTAATTTTGGAATCTAAGCATTGTTGACAACTGATAATTTACGACTTATTCGTTCATCCCCACAGACGCTTGATTGATTCTGCCGCATTTACGTCAGTTCTAAAGTGTGACTGTCGATATGCATAAGCTAACGTCGGAGAATCGTCTCACCAGGTGTTCATTAGTTTTCAGCAGGAAATAACAATGTCGGACGCGATTGGTGCTTTCATAATTTCAGTCTTTCTAATCTGTCAGTTCCACGTCGCTTCTAATAACCTTCACAGCCGGTATATAAAGACATTGCCGGGGTCCTTCGCATTTCGCTTTAGTGCATTTCCAGGTCTGTGTCCCTTAGATAAACGCCATATGAAAATCTGCCACGAGGAACCCGACGTTGCATTAGGGTGTTAGCTGTTGCAATCCCTCGCTTCGACTGCTTACCCGCCTTAAGGAACTCGACGTTGCATTAGGGTGTTAGCTATTGCAATCACTCACTTCGACTGCTTAGCTTTTTGAATGTTTCAGGTGCAAACAGTTCGTCAATACCGACGTTCACTTTCATGTGGTATTATGGGCATTGTCAATAAATGCACGAGAACCACTTTGCTAGTTGGCTTAGAAAACTAAATTTGGCATGTTGGAGTGCCAGCAGGGTTTGGTTCTGATGGAATACGATCTATTGACGGCCACGTACAGTAGGTGTGCTAACTAATAAAATGCAAACCGAAGTTTCGAAATGCGCTTTCGTTTCAAAACGATCACTTAACTAGAACTGTAAAACTATTTACCAATGAACATAATTCTATACTAATTCAGTTACCTCAGGATGCTGGCTTTTAAACGAAAATCATTCCGATCGCATGGAAGAGCCGCGGTCTGCAAAATGCTTACTAAATAAGCGTGATTTCCTTCTTAATGATTTTCGATGCCCTTAAACCATTTCTGTTGCATAGAAGACATGCAGTTGTTCGAAATAAGATTACGTTTTCTTCAAATTGTATACTTAGAGAAATGGTATTATTTTGTTTTAAAAATGTTTCTAATTATAAGGTCTTCGTCCTCCCTGACACGGGTACGTCATTATTGAAAAATAGAAATGAAAACAGTCATAGTACAATGTCTTGCAAAACACGCCATAAACTAACACTTCAGGAAATATAACCTGTCGAACAAGCACCATAATATCAGCTTCTTTAGAAACAATTTAAGATGTTCGATGATGTTTTCGGTGGAATCACTGACTGAAACCTATTTCTTCTTAGTCTCCAGTTCACATTGTTGTAGACCTGACAGGACTAGAGGAATACGAGCAGTACACCGACTCAAGGCCTTTTCTCCACCCTCAAGTCTCGGTCGTCTCCCTTGAGGTCAGATATTTAGTTTGCTGGCCGAAGTCATAGTTGTCAAATCTCGAAGATTTCAACCACACTATCCAACCTGATTGCCGGACCCTAGCACTATTGGCGGTTTATGCTTCTACGCCAGCAGTTAGATAATCAGAATGAATGTATGATGTCCCAAGTTCCTGCAATTTATAAGCCATAATATTCATTCAATGGCAACTCAGTTAGTTTGGCTGCTTCTCCATCTTTCACATCTTCTACAGACAACAGCATAATATTGTTTCCTAGTAAGTTACAATTCCCACTTGTATTTTTATTCCCAGTTAGACTGTATTGCAAGCCGCAGTCATCAGTCATTCAACTATTCTCTTTGCGTTTTCAACGCCTTAATGCAACGGTTACTTCCGTCATAACCGCGTTTTAGCTCTTGCAACGGGAGTGATGAAATTGACTGAAGCTACTGAGCTCCATCTACGGAAGACGAGCAGTAACATGCAGATTGATGCAAGAGTTTTAACCAGTGCAAATTTGTATTTATAAACACGCTTCCCATTGGCGTTGCGTCATCATCAAGGAGAAAGTCAAAGGTTTCCGATCGATTATCAGTCGACCACATACGCTGGTCTACACATTTGGCAGGCGTCAGAGAATGTTGATTCCAACAGCTGCCGCATAACGGTCAACGTGTAGATGCGTACCTTTGAGGTAGATAAAATATAGAATTGATATATGCTGATTGATCTTGACTTGGCGCCGATGATGGGGAATAGGACATAAGCGTGCACTTCCAAATAGTCGGCAAAGCGTTAACTGGGGTGTATTTTAAAGAAATCAGCTTCCAAAAGGACGGAGGAGTTGTGTGCTGCAGGTTGCGGTTCAACCAGCTAGTGGTGTATGTAAACCTGCAGCTGACGTTCAGACGTATTTCAGTTAACAGAAGTGCACACAACTGCCTTGCCTGCTGCGCGTCCACCTTCGTGCATACGCTTCCTCTGTTACCTTTTAGTGTCTCAACTCTGCTTGCGCATTGGCTACCACTGGTGGGTTGGATATGATATTGCTTAGGCAGTGGGATAGATAGGAATGACCAGTGCACACCATATCTAGGCCATCGAATGGGCAACGTGTTTCATCTGAAAGGATGACAAATGAAGCCCCTGCACAATGGATGCAGGCGTCTTCTCATGTTTGGTATACACAAGTCTCTTTGTTGTGTGTCTACAATCATGAGATGCCGTCGTCGGTTGCGTCAGATTATTAGAACTCCGCTACGCTTCGGCGCTCCTTCTACTGTAAACTGTATACAGTAAGTGTCTATCAGACATGCTGAACACACGAGGTCGTCTGTTCACTTGTGTTCAGTTAAGTTGTTGAGCAATCTCATAATAGGTGCGACTTAGTTGGAAAGTCTCAGACTCGTCCAGGTGCATTGCCTTCTTTCAGAGGTGATCATTCATGAGTAGGTTGTTCAGAGGAAGCTGCCTACGGAGGACACAGTTTGAAACATATTTCTGGTATCTCACCAACAAAGTCCTATTGCACGTCTAGCTGACAGCAACTTGCAACAAATATCCCTGAGCTATATCAGTCGCTCCATTCCGGTCATTCAGTTATCGTCTTATTGACTTGAAGTAAACTTTAAAAAGACTGTAGAAGGTTAAACTGTCTAAGCCAAGGTGTGTGCAACTAGAAAACAGCTAAGATTCACATAAGAGCTTTAACTAGAGGGTCAACTAGCAGACTATGCGCTCAGGTAAATTTGGACGTATTTGAGGGTCTATCATGAAACCTGTCCCATTGCCAAATATCTTAGTCCGTTCAAACAATTAAATGCCAGTGAACGTCACCAATCCCCGGATGGATATAACAGGGCAAGTAAAGCAGTTTGGTTATCAATGCCATACTCAATGCTGATAGAGTGTTGTAGTACTTTTCTAAGGTGAAGATTTGAATGCCCTTTAGTTCAATTGCTTTATTTTTGTGCTAAACAGCCATTAAATGCTTTCCAGCATTTACATCAATTTGGTTAAAGCCATGATGGAACATCAGAATGTGGAAATTTAAATTTCGAATAAATACAGTTACCTCAATAATAATTTCATTAGCCATTTAGTTGGAGATAAAACGAAATGCGCAAAATATCAGACGCCTGCACATGTTTTTACAATGATTAGGTCACGCGTCGCTTTTATTGGTTTTTGGGGTCTAAAGTTTAGTTAAGCCCTGCGCCTTTTGCAGACATACATTGATGTCGAAAGTGCGGGACAATTTTGCGGTTGGAAAGTCTTTCTTAGTATAACTTCTTTCCACTGCGTTGGAGAAATTCGTGCTTACGGTTTTCTCCCCAGTTAATCTGTTTTAGTTAGAAGACTCGTATGAAAGGGGTACGATTATATTGCCATACTGTGGCATCTTAATATACTTGCGGCTTTCCTTTCAACCGCTCACATATGGGATCCTACGCGGAGGAGGTTAGGAAGTTGAACAAGTAGCATACCATGTGTAAAACGCGTGAACCGCTGCCTTTTGACCGTATCTCCGAAAACGCGTGCTTATGACTTTGCGTAATAATTGCCCGCTGAATAGATGATCAATGGTTTTTCTTAAGAGAGACAGGAATCAGAAAATTCACCAAAAAGATATCGCGCATTTGTATGATTTTAAAAAGACCGCCAATCAACCTTTGCCATTGCAATCATATATGCAATATGGCAACAAACCCAAAATTGTTCATTTTTTAGATTATTTTTTTAAGATCTTGCTGCATTTATTCTTTACCTTCTCTGGGCACACACGGACAAATTTATTTGGTTAGTTTGCAGATAAATATGGCTGCTACCGCAACACCGCAGACAACAATCTTCGAGCATTTCCTTCAGTTTGATAAATTGGGAAAAAATGCTGACTTGACCAACACTGCTCCGTGCATGTTTACGGCAAAGAAATTGTCGGTGTCAATTATTAATTATTTGAAGGCAAATATGTTCTTTGGGAAAAGGAGAAAACTTTATTGAGTAAGTTTTCGACGTCGGGTTCTTGTGTCGTCGTCAGACTCGACTAATGTGCAAAAAGCAATTAACATTTCAAACCCGTCGAGAAATCAATATTTGTTTAGTGCTTCAACCAGTGAGCGGCCACTGTGTGCGCTAGTCTGTATTGCTTGGCTTTTGTCTCTTCCACTGGTCCTTGAGATGTTTGTACGTGACATCTAACTCGATTGATGAATGACTTATCGGAGTATATGAAGTAAAATCGGACAGGAAATGTTAAATGCACTAACAATCTAATAACTTTACTTCCGGAAATTACATATTGTCAGAGTCCCGGCAAACTTTATTGGAAACTCTTAATGAAGTCGAAATTCCTAACGCGATCTCTCTGGCACGCCACGTTAAGCATTAGTTTAGTGCTCAAGAATTACTCTGAAGATGAGGAAAGATATTGAAAGAATAAATCCCGCTGTCAATTGCAAAACGATGTGATGTGTTGACAACGAGATTCCCATAGAGTAGAATATCCAAAATGACTTCCAACTTCCTAATTGGTAAATAACACATTTATTGTAATATGGGTCAACAGGATCAGCCCAAATGCTCACTTGTAAGAAAAGTTACCCTTATTCGATTCTCTCTTTGGAGATGGATTTGAGTGTGATTACGAAGTACTAGACAAAGATTTCCCTTGATTCGCCGATCATGTCTCATTCTTCACGACTCAATTTTCTCAGTCGAGGCTAGATACTTAACGAACCTGTTGAAGTCTTAATACTAAAGGCGTGAAAGCCACATTATACTATTCTTTTTCACATCAGCGTCAAGTTCACCATGATGAATGCAGAACGGTACAGATTCTTCCAAATTTTAAGCCCAGATGTTCACACGTAAAATTTCAGTCTACACACGCAGACCCAAGAATATGCGGATCTACTTCAGGTTTCCAGATAATTCCTGAGGAGTGTGAGATTAACAGGATCTTAATTAGATCACCTCACAAAAAGCAGATAGCAGCAATCTGTCGTTTTATTCTTTTGATCGTAGGCTTGAGCCAACGATGTATTCCGTCTTAACCCTGGTACTGAAAATGACCTAGTTCATTTTAGTTTGCGCAACATAATAGTATTCAATGATAACACAAGGCAATTGGTGATATGAGGATTAATGTAAGAAGTTTTAGTTCATGTGACAGGTTATTCAGTACAACTCCATATTTCAGGAATGTGTTCGCATCCCATGACGTCAGCATCAAGCTGGAATCAACGCTTTCTGTTTGGTTACCATGCGGTCATATCCGACGGTCCACGAATTTGACAAGCATTGGGTAAAGCGGCCTTCAACAGCAGCCGCACAACCGTCTGGGGGCTAATATGCAATTCCTTGAAAGGACGAGACATAGAACTGAAAAATGTTGAACGAGCTTTGTGTTGCTGGATCGATGGGTAATCAATCTTAATTATGTATTTCTCAACAGCAGCGGAGGCTGCCGTGGCCAAGATATTCACTCTAACATTTTCCAGAATGATCATATTCCAAGTGGGCGGATAAGCTATCAGCCGCAGGCCATGGCCATGCCAATCAGTCGGATAGACAAGCCGACAGGAGACGTTCAGACGCATTTCAGATAACATTACTGTACATAAATGTCTTTTATTCTGCGTGTCCAAATTGGTGCACATGCTTCCATTGCCAAACTTTACTTTTTCAAGGCTGCATGTGCATTCGCGATTACTGATAAGCGGAATACGATATTTCTGATGCAGTGGGATAGATAGGAATAGCCATTGCAGATTGGAAATTACCATTTTAGGTTCAGTGAACGGACACTGTTTTTCAGCTAAAAATGTGTAAATGAAGCACATTAAGGTAGAGCAGAATACCATTAACACAACTATTTCCGCACATTTGGGGTGAACATGGGCCGCTATTTTACAAATGTGAGCATCTGACGCAATTGCTGACCATTCACTTTTATGCGAAACAATCGCATATATTCAGCAGGCGAAACAGCTCATGAAATGTCAACCCAAATTCCGAAGTGCCTTCTCCATCCAAAAATATTACTACGTTTGGTCGTTATACTAATCGTCATGCGGCATGATTCTATAACTATTCAGGTATCGTAGGATGCTGACATTCGACTGAACTCATTTCGGTTGCAAGCAAATACTCTGCTCTCTAAATATTACTTTTAAACCAGTATGAATTTTTCGCATCGATTTTCGATGCCCTTAAAAATGCTGTTTTAGTTCATGAAAAGCGTACATAAAAATGCACCCCGTTTTCCAAAACTTTTTCAATTCCCGATTACTTTTGAACCCGGAGTGCGTTACCCTTGCATTCATGGTTTCCAAACTACAAATCATATATTATTTTGCGTAGAAAAAACCGTACATCTCTATACGATATTAGGGGGCTATATGGGCCTCACAAAATTTAACCTTTGGTTTTAACCATCTTGTAAACTTTGAGAGCCAGATTAGTAAATGCAGGGGTAAGATGTTTTATGAACAAGCATTTCATAGTCTTAAATATCTCCTAATAATAAGTCTTTCAAAACCGAATTCTAATATTTCTGCTGATATAAATTTGGAAGAAGACGTAAGTTTCCGCCGAATGAGCAAACGACTATATATTTTTATGGACGCTTTCCATGAAATAGAATTGCATTTTTAAGGGCATCGGAAATGAATAAGGAAAATTCATGCGACGTAAGCTGGCATCCTGGCGTAACTAAAGTCTAATAGAATTATGCCGCATATTGATTAGTTTCACAGGCCTACTTAGTTAATCTTTTTGAAACAAAAGCGCGTTCCGGAATTTCGGTTGACATTTCATGAGTGAGCTCACCCATTGTATGCAGACAGACAATTTGATTAAGCCATGTTACTTGGTGTAAGATTAACCACTTCTCCATGCAGGTGGATCCCTCTGGACACACACTATAACATCCATATGTATGTTTTTGACTACTGAATCTATTCTAAGGTATCTATAGCGAGAAATATATGTAAATCATCCGGGATCACGTGAACAAGTTAATATTAAACAGTATCAATTGTGCTGTACCACACTACATGGGAGAAGCAATTATATATATATACTTTTTCTTTATCAAGCTCAAATGATCAATTGTCTACCATTTTAATGACGCAATAAATAAGAACACGCGTATTGAAAAGCACAAAAATATAAAAATATGTTTACAAGTTTTCATAACTTGGCAGTCATTCTGAACCAATATTCTACCAACTTCAGAGGAATAATTTAAATAAGGTGGTTGATTGTCATGGGAATGTAAGAATAACAATTCTTGGTGTTCCCGTAGTAAAAAAATATATAAAATTTGCAGGAATCTGAAAATGCTCATGCAAGTCATGAAGCAACTTTTTATCTCAATGCAAATTGAATTGCATTCTCAATTTATTCATTAAGAAATCGAATGAAAGCGGAATTTAGTTGAAAACATTTCGTCTGGTCTTTTATTTCCTTAAAGAAATTTGGTAGTGAAATCCTCGTTGGTGGACGTCAGTGATGAAAAACAAAGTCAAAATTTCCTTCTCCGTATCTTATTAGCAAACTAATAAACAAATGCAGTGCCCCTTAGATATATGGATCTTCGACTTCGGTTGTTCGCTTACGCGTGTCATAGACGTGAAGTAAACGTACAAATAAATAATGAAGAGATAAATTGTCCAAGGCAAGGTGTGTGTATTTAGAGTAAATAAATAACCCTCTTAAGGCTATGCTGAAACATCAACTTGCGGAGTATGCCGCATAACCGATTATCTCAGTCCTCTTAAGTATTAAATGTCAGCGTATGTCACTTATTATGGAATATATTGACCAGGGTTAGTAGATATTTGGCCATGAATACCTACGTAATTGTTCATAAAGTGTCGGCAAAATCGCAAAAGCCGTCCAATATCAACATTTTCTATAAGTTGCAGTGGCTGGCGCGTCACATCAAAGATCTGTTTTTGATTGTGCTTGGTATACTTTTCCAGTTTGTTAATTTGGTTTCATGCTTTAAACGTCGGCAAATTACTTACACACAAAGACTGGCATCAGTGTGCTCCTAAATACATTTTACATGCATGGAATATGATAACATATGTTTATGCCCTAAAATGATTTGCTTGAGTCTGCCTTTGCAATATATAAACCGAACTTGCAGAAAAAGAAATGCATCTTTTTTACAGTGTGTTACTTACGGAGAAAACTACGGCAACCTTGTGTTGCAACCACATATAGGACGATCGTCGCTAACTGCAGAGCCAGCATTGTTCTTAAAGGCCATATTTCAGCACTGACGTTGTTTTATATGGCTGCGCATAATTGCCCATTGGTCCAGTTGTAAAAATTTCAGTGGTAGCCTGCTGATAGTTAGTCTCGTTGATTCGTCTTCATGAGGCAGGTTTTCTGCCGTAATAATATTTTTAAGACCACGCTCTTGTTAGACAACTTAGAGGTTTTGTGCTGCCGCGTGCAGTGCATGTTTTATCACAAATCAGCGGATTTCCTCCGTTCTGTTAACACTACAAATTTATATTTTATGTTACCCACCACGCCAACTGTGGTCTCCGTCCTCCCTGACTTCAGATTTTGGAATCTAAGCATTGTTGACATCTAAAAATTCTCGAATTAGTCTCCCATCTCGATTGATTTCGGTTCATTTGCGCTAGTTCTAAAGTCTGGCTGTGGACTTTGCATAAGCCAGCGAAGGAGAGACGCCCCATCATCATCAGTTGTCAGCAGGGAAGAACAATGTCGGACGCATTTGGTGCCTTCATAATTTCAGTCTTTCAAATCTGTCAGTTCCACGTCGCTTCTAATAACCTCCATTACCAGTGTATATGGACGTTTCGCATCTTGCTTCAGCGCATTTCCAGGTCTGTGACCCGTATGCATATCTGCCATGTAAAACTGGACGCTGCATTAGGTTGTTAGATGTGGCAATCGCTCACTTTGACTGCTGGTCCTTTTGGATGCTCGATGCGCAAGCAGTTTGTCAATGCTGACGTTCACTTTCATGTGGTACTATGGGCATTTTTGATAAATGCAGGAGAGACACTTTGCCAGCTGGCTTACGAAACTAAGTTTTGCATGTTCGAACGCCAGCAGGGTTTCAGCCCGTTAGAATACGGTCGATTGACGGCCACGTACAGTAGGTGTGCTAACTCATGAAATGCAATCCAAAGTTTCGAAATGCGCGTACGATTCAAAACGATCACTTAGGTATGGCTGCAAAATTAATCATTATGCAGCATAATTCTATATTCATGCAGGTATCCCGGTATGCTGGCTACCGAAAGGAAATATTTCCGGTTGCATGGAAGAGTCACGCTCTGTAAAAATGACTAATAAAGTAGAATAAATCGTTCTCATGTATTTTCAATGCCCCTAAAAAGCATTTCTATTTCATAGAAAACATGCTCAAAAATGTCCATTTTTACTCGTTCGGTAGAAAATTAAGTTTTTTTTCAATTGTACACCTGAAGAACGGGTATAATCTTTCAAACATTGCCTCCAAATTATGTGATTTTTAATAGCTTATAATGTCCATAAAAAAACGTCGTGTCTCTGTATTTACTAAGTACGCTTTATTCGAGCTTAAAATTTAATTCTTTACTAAATATCTCTCTTTGTGTAACATGGTAAACAGTAATCATCCAGTATTTCCTTTATTTTGGTGACTCGGGTGATGCAGCCAGTAAATGTAAAAACTGCTTTGCTAACGCTGCTCGACGCACATATCCGGAAAAAATCCTCGCCGTAAATCATTAAAGCTGTTATTGTTTTCGTCATTTGTTCACACGCCTGATTAATTTTTCAGACTTTTCTGCGTTTGGATTTTAAAGAAAAAATTTGCGAATTTGCAAAAGTGCCCATAGGCTCGCTTAATTACTCTCTATCAACCAAGTCAAAATGTTAATATACTGGATGCCGAATTACACTGACATCGCGACTATTTGTCAGTCTGGCTAACGAATCCACCTATTTGAGAAAATTCAACAATTCACACACCATAATATTTGGAAATAGTGTATTCATAATATTCATTTAACATATTAACCAAATGCGGAAACATATTTCGGTAACACATTTTTTTTAATTCCTGCGACTTCGTCACCGAGGGGAAATCTACGCTTGTCGCTCGGTGACCAATTTCTCTAATATGTCTATCTACGTGCATAGCAGGTGTTAGGTAGAGCCGATTCAAACAGCAACCGCATAGGCGTCAAAGCGTTGATTCGAACGTTTTTGCGTAGACTAGATATAAAATAACTTGTACGAGTTTCCTGCTGTACGAACGATGAGGGATCAGATAGGATTAGATATCTCCAACCAACATTATAGTTTGACGTAGCCAAAAAATTAACTTCCGTATCCCTTAAAGTGATGATCTTCCAAACAGGCGGATAAATTAACCTCATCTGTTTGTGGCCAGACAAGGCAGCGGGGTATGTAAGCCGACAGCTGACGTTTAGACGAATTTCGTCGAACATCAATGTGCAGAAATGTCTTCCTTTCTGAGCGCCAGCCTTTTCGCAAATGCTTTCGCTGTTAAAGGTCAGTTCTTCAAGACTGCATGAGCATTGCTGACCAGCGATGAGTGGAATAGGATACTGCTGATGCAGTGGGATAGCTAGAAATAGCCATTGCAGGTTGGAAATCACCATGTCGCGCCCGTTGAATGGACACTGCCTTGCCGCTGAAAAGGCAACAAATGAAGCAAATTTCGTAAAGAAAATAATGACATATAAACAACTCTTTCTACGACCTTCGAATATAGAGGTGACTATTTTACACTCTACAGATCATAAAGCATCGTCCCCGCAACTGAGTAACTGCCGGATACGATCGTATGTGTGTATGTAAATTAATACACAGCGGAAGGAATTGTTCAGAATCACATTTCATTCTGTTGTCGTATGCAATATAAAATATTTGTGAACTTGAAGGTTGTAAGGATTTAGGAAGATAAATCCGTCAAAGCACAACATCCGACTTTTGAGATAATGTGAAACTGACATTTACCCTTATTGGCAGATTTTATAAAAAGTAAAAGTCTACAAATATTACTTCATGTCCTCTGGTATCTTCTTTTGGGATAAAATGGAATTTTATTGTCTATTAACCCATTCAATGTCCTTAAGATGTTAAGTGTTATTTGAACATAGTCTAAAAGCTATTGATCATTGTCATATGGACAAAATGCTATGTGATCGTCTAGCAGACAGCAGTCCGCAATAAATAAGTGTTCCCGAGCAAAACCGTCAAATGTTTAAGGTTGTTTGAGTATGCATGTCTTAAGCCTTATACAATTTTGTGAGAGTGAAATAGTTTATTAGGAAGACTAAGTTGCGAATCCAGAGAAACCACATGACTCTACTGGGCTATGTTAGAATCATTAAATTCCGGATTAGTTATTCAGATAAAATTCGAGCAATTAGCCAATGTGTAAATATTAGTAAATATAACTCACTACAGCATGGATATATCAGGGAAAGCAGACATCTTTTAACTATCAATATCGCAGTCAGTCATTATTGGCTGTTCAAATCTCTCAAGTGACAGCCAAAGTCACCATTGTTATTGCTTACAATAGCTGGCGCGACATACCACGTTTCAATTATTTGGTACGCAAGATGTTCTAGTTGCTCATTGTTAACTTACTTATATGTGAAAACATTCTGTCTATTATTAGCATAAAAGAACAGGCATTAAATGCTATTATGATGGTTCGTGCTTTTGTGCGTTAGCAAATTTGTCAAATTTTGTGCCGCAACGAATAAATAAAGAATACAGAAAAGAAATCAAATTCTATCTTATTGCATTTATCGTACTTACTGGAAGAACGACTACAACACTCTATCGCAACCACACGCAGGAAAACCACTGCCAACCGCAAAGCCAACATTGTTCTCGAAGAGGCAACATACCAGGACTGATGTGCCTTAAAAGTGCCACGCAAAAGCCCTTATTGGTGTAACCACAAGTTTTTTTAGTGGACGCCTGTTCGTTTATATATCTTTGCAAGCCAACTTTTACTCCTATGACTCCCAGTCATTTAATCAGTCTTAATTTTCAAACGTCTATGACATTTGATTATATGACGTGTTTCGTTGTTTTAAAGGAAGGTATTTAGGTGGATACAAATGAAAAGTGCCGATATTTGCTCACAGACACCCCCCCCAAGGCATGATTATTGGCAGTGTTAGTAAACGTAGTAGTAGTAGTAGTAGTAGTAGTAGTAGTAGTAGTAGTAGTAGTAGTAGTAGTAGTAGTAGTAGTAGTAGTAGTAGTAGTAGTAGTAGTAGTAGTAGTAGTAATGTAGAGCAGTGAAGCCAAAACATTTGAATAACCGAATATTAAAATGACGGGATGAAAGCATGAATTCGTATATTATAATCTTTCGCTATGCGCTCCTAAATGACCGTCACTCTTGAGCGAATGTTTAATGAAAAGGCCGGAAGGAATTAAAATTGGATTGGCTTATCATATAAAATTACTTCATGACGGGACATTTAGTATATGTTTTCTCATTCCTTCTCAAAAAGACTCCAATACTAATGACCACGTTTGCTACGCAGCCTCCAATTTTCACGCGTACTAACCGCAGAAAGATGGGTTTCTTAATTAAGATGTGTTACTCTACACACGTTTCGGATCAATACATGTTTGCACAGACGCAAGATCTCAGACGGCTGCCCCATATTCTGTTTTTGATTAGGCCAGACGTTGCTGTAACTGGTCTTTTGGGTCCAAAGGTCAGTCGTTTATAGACATACCGTGATGTCAGAAAGCGGAGCACTACTGCATTTGTGGAGTTTTGCGAAGAGACGCCTGGTTCCATTGTGATGGGGAAATGCGTGCTTACGGTTTTTACCCTGGTCGATCCGTATTAGTTAGGCAACCTATGTTTACGATGAGTTAGATTACGCTATCCTTTCATGGCATTCTAACGTGACCATGGTCATTTCGTAAGTTCTGACATGTAGGTGGCGACACCAATGAAAAACTATTCCATATAAAAAACACACGGAGTACCGCCTTTGGAGGCGTGCAGTTTTGATATAGCATACTCATTACCCAAAACATAATGATATATTCAGAAGTTTAATTCAGCATTTTTATCATTTTCTGGAGGAGACAGAAGACGGTAAAATTATTAAAAACTTACCTCGTATTTTTCCGGTTTTGAATGGATCGTTACACCACATTTTCCACTGCGCTTGTATATGCGAAAAGGTTGAAAACGCAGAAATTTTCACTCGTAAATTTATATAAAAATTAATTCACAGTACTTTTTCCACACAGCTGACTACAAATTGCTACTGCAACACAACATATTGCAATCTCCCGTCATTGCTCTCGAACTGATGAATGATGTAATGGAAACCAAAAGAGAAACGTTATAATCTGAATAACTCTGTGCAGTACAGTTACAGATTAAAATCGTTTCAATGTAATGTTTTGTGTAGACACAGAGTCTGTGTTTCCGGCTTTTTTGACTCCCATGTTCAGATCTCGCACATCGCATTAGTAAGATAGGGGCAATTCTGGTGGCCAGACTAAGTATGATGTAGGAGGCTGGAACGGAAGTTCAGATGTGGAAATTTCCAGAAAACGAAATGGGCATGTCCGCTGCTGTCACAGGTTCACGCTTAATTTTTTGCGTCAATCAAATTATGGCTATAGCAGTTTTATTCCGCATTACACTAACTTAGAGGATGTTTTTCAATCTGGTAACCATCTTCAATTCACTGAGATAATCTCATAGGCCATATCATATTTAACAAATCAAGATGCTTCGCATGCCCTTTTGGTGATAACGGAGGGTGTCTTTCAAGTTTTGCTGCATTATTACATGCACACGCTGTGTGGCGCAAGAAACGTAATAGCAAGATTGAAATCTCCATAAGTACGTGGGAAAAGTGGCTACCTAAGTACCATGCATTTTTTCAATTGATTTTCGATGGTCCTGCGAATTCAAAAATATCTTTTAGAAACTATGAACAAAATATGCCTTCTTTTAGTCAATTAATAGAAGATTACGCCTCATTTATATTTTATACTCATGGAAGGAGTATAGTACGGTTTGAAAAACGTTTTCCAATTGCCGAATAATTTGGAGCCTGATCATTCGTTGCATTAGCACTTTGTCATTTCATTCCACAACGTGCCTGCGTTCCGTGTAAAGAAAATCTTATATTTTCCTATGCCATTTAAAAGATATCATACAGAGTCCATGACATTTTGCAATGGATGGGGACGATGTTGTGCATTTCATAATGAGCTGCTGTCAACGGCCAGGTACGGTGCTATGTGAATGGACAGTGCGCAGTCTTAAAAAAATTTCACAATTAAAAACTTTTTGAAACTTACTTATACTCCTTCTTTGAGTATAAAATATAAAGAAGACGTAATTCGCTATTTATAGACTGATAGAAAGCGTATTTTGGTTATGGTTTCTAGAAGTTATATTTGAACTTGCAAGACCATCAAAAATCAATGGGAAAAATGCTTGCTACTTTCTAGCCATTTGACCAAGTACGGTTTCTACCGGAGATTGAAAAGCAGTGTATTCAAAAGCTGACATCTTACTGAGTCCGAAATGTTATACGACTATGCCACCAGATAATTAATATTAAAACGGCGACGAAGTAATCCTTCCTAATCAAAAACGCTTAACTTTTTGCCTCAATCAGATTATGGCTTTAGCAGTTTGATTCCGTATTATACTAATTTAGAAGGCATTTTTTATTCTGGCTACTCTCTTTAGCTCATTGAGATAATCTCATTTGCCAAACCATATTTGAGGAATCGGTATGCATCGCATGCCCTGTTAATGAGAACGGAAGGTCTCTTTCAGGGTTTGTTGCATAATTTCATGCGCACGCTGTGAAGCGTAAGAAAAGGAATGTCAAGATTGAACTCTGCATAAGAATCAAAGTTCAAATGTCCGTTGGCCTGTTAGTTTAACGGAGGCAAAGGACTATATCTTGGAAAGGCTTTCTTTGTGACCGCTTTATAAATAGAGCGTTGGAAAGTATCTGCATAAGCAGGCTGTATATTATGTACATTTCCAATTTTTGTAATTTTAGAGTGCCGAATATCCGGACCGGTTATTTGCGCACATCAAGCTATTAGTAGACTTTGAAATATGGGACTATTGTTAACAAGTATTGGCATACGGCACCAGGGAGCAGATGTTGCCCTCATAGAAACCTTATATCTTGCATGAAAGAGGACATTAGATCGTTAGAATAAGATAAGTACTCGTTTGAAAATAGTATGTCATTATGTGCACAGGGTGACAAAACAACGAAAGACGATAAGTTGGTGGTTTGCCTTTTAATTATTAGCATCCGGTTGGGTCCCTTCAGTCGATGCGCTAAACATGAGGCCTCACTTTGCCCCTTGTCAAACCGGACAGCGGCTGTTGTTTACTTACTCAGTTTCTGATGTTTACTTTATTTTAATCTATATGTCTAGTTCAGCATTTGCATTTCTCAGTCCCAATTTGTAGCATGGATTCGTCAAATGATTAAAAGTCGTCAGGGCGCCTTGGTTATGCAAACTCGCAAAGTCGTCGAAGCTTTCTTCGCTTCACTTAAATTGTCCAGCATAAATCAACCACACGCAATTCCTTAACATTCATATAAATATGCAGAATGGTATTACCGACAAAGATAAGGGAGACTGGAATGGCCATTTCTGGCGTATTAGCCGTGGTCAGCCAGTCATACCTAACCCCGAAGTGTGAAAAACCTGAGGCTTGAACCCGCGACCTGTTAGGTAGAAGTCCACGCCTCTAACCACTGATCCACGGGTCGGTTGACCTGTTGATTGCGACAGGGGTCTCATCGATAGTTTTTGCGGAACTTACTCCTCTACGGTCCGCGTTGCTGGTCCTCCAACACCGCAGACTGCAATTCTCAGCTGGATAGGAGCCCTTAAGACACAACAGAACGAGTGAGTTCCGTATGAACGATCGGTGAGCGCCCCCACCCATTGTATATTCCCGATCGAAAACCGACAGGGCAACGGGCTCGTGACTCAGTGGTTAGAGGCGGTGGACATCTAACTTGCAGGTCGCGAGTTCGAGCCTCGGGTGTTCCATACTTCGGGGTTGGGTATGACTGGCTGACGACGGCTAATAAGCCAGAACTGGCCATTCCAGTCTCCCCTGTCTTTGTCGGTAATACCATTCTG
>CACRXP010000443.1:36651-47079 GCA_902702965.1 Spirometra erinaceieuropaei | reverse complement strand
TGCTGGCAGGGAGCATATTAATGTTAACTGTGAAAATGATGTGTGGATTAAGATTTAATTTTCGTTTCAATACATTTTAAATGAAACGTGGTTTTCTTCAACGTGAATATTTATGAGGTCATGTACAAAAGCGGTTAGTCAACTGTGGGCATATCGCATCATGTGTAAAGAACATACATCACCGCATTAGTCCCGTATCTATGAAGACGTCTGATTGTGACTTTGCTCAATCATTATCTATAGCATAGTTTATGGTTTTAAGACATTTTAGTGAGTTAAGTGGTCAGATGCATAGTTTTGCCAGAAGGGAGCCAAGGATGTATTAAAATCGATGCGTTATCTAAAGCCACATGCGGACGAATCTAATCGAGCGCGAAACCGAAAAAACCAAAACGTAAACGGACGAAAATGGCCTTGGTTAGGCAAAACAAATTAACGGTAAAATACAGCATGATTGAAAAGCAAAGGAATATGGCTATCAGAGGAAAAATGCGATAGTAAATTGCCTTTGAATAATGGCATTGCCAATTTACAACCGTTAATATCGACCGTTTCCCATGCAATTCACCGCTAATATAGGTAATCCCAATAGGCACATTCATATCGCCATGTCTAACCGGATGACGTTTCTGGACGGGCCACTAGAAGCCAAAACCATAAAAAAACACAAATTTTGGGTGCAGTATGTGAGACTTTAAGAACGAATGACTGTTTACCAACCATACTAGTCTGCTAACTAACCAACTAATTAACTAAGTAACTAACCAAACTAACCAAGCTAACTAAAGTAACTGACTAACAACGTACTAACTGAACTAATAAGCTAACTAACAAACCAAACTAATCTTAACCAAACTCACTAAGTAACTAACTAGCTATACTGACTAACTAACCGACGAATGACTGTTTACCAACCATACTAGCCTGCTAACTAACTAACCAAATAATTAACTAACTAACCAAACTAACTGAACTAACTAACTAAACCAACTGACTAATAACGAACTAACTAAATTAATTAGCTAATTAACAAACTAAACTAAACTCACTAAATAACTAACTGTTCAACTAACAATGCTAATTAACTAGCTATACTGACTAACTAACCGACCAACTAACTAGGCTAACTGATAAACTGCCTAACTAAACGAACTGATTAACAATTAACTAGCTTAATAAACTAACTAATAAACTTACTAACCAGGTAAAATTTGAGCGAGTTGAGTGAGACTCAAAGTTAGTAAGCATATGCTAACTTCTCACTTAGCCGACTCTCTGAATGACATACTCCGGGTCTCTTAGTGGCTAGAGGTATCATCAAAAATAATTTCGCAAAAGTAAAACTCTAGAAAGGTCCCAGAAGCCGCCGCAGCTCTCGAGAAAATGTTCGACCAATCACTCTTCAGCACTCTGAAGCACGTCCGCATACCGCTTTTTTGGACACCCGCGTATTAAAACGATATGCTTACGGTTTCGAAGGAACCGTTGCGTCACATTTGACCTTGGCTCGTATATGCCAAATGACGGGAAACGCAAAAGTGTTCATTTTCTTATGTATAGAAGAAAAATATGCTGCGGTGATTTGTGCACCCTACTGTGTAAAGATTGATCTGCTTCCAAATTTGATCTTCCCGTTCGAAAATAGGTATCACCGTCCCTGCAAAATAGCGGTCAGCAATCTCCCAGTATTTTCATCAGCTGGGATGAGGGCACCACAAAAGAGTATGGATGTTGCTTTGATAACGTTGTTCACCAGGTGTTCCCAGCAAAAATGATCGATAAAAATTCCTAAAGATGCGAATCTCTCTTGCCCTACGTCTACATTCCAGTCTTTTCTGGGTGTGAGAGTCAGTCATAGTCGTTCGCAAAATAGGATGTTTACAATTCTTCAGGATGGCCGAGAGATGATATCGGAAGTTCGGGGCGGCCTTTCAGTTGTACAACTTTGCTTTCTATTAAATATGCATGCCCGCTGCTGTCAGGAAGTTCAGGCCTCACTCTTCCGTGTCGCTTACATTCCGATTAAAACGAAAGAGTTACCGAATTACGCCAACATAGCAGGTTATAGTTCATTTGCCAGGTTAGTCAGCACAAATCCATATTTCGCGAATGCGTTTTCCTCCTGTGGCGTCATCATCAAGGTGGAATCAACGCTTTTTGTTCGGTCATCATGCGATCATATCCGATGGTCCACGCATACGACAAGCATTAGGTAAAGCCGCCTTCAGCAGCAGCCTCATAACCTTCATGGGGTTAATGAGCGTTTCTTTAAAAGAACGAGACATAGAACTGAAAAATGTTGAACTAGCCTTGTGTTGTGTGAACGATGAGTAATCAGGCATAATTATGTATTTGTCAACAACAGCGGTGGTAACCGTCGCCAAAAAAATTCACTCTAAAATTTTTAAGAGTGATCATATTCCGAGTGGACGGATAAGTCATCAGCGGTAGGTTATTTCCATGCCAGTCAGTGGGGTAGACAAGCCGGATATCGGAAGTTCGAGGTGGCCTTTCAGTTGAAGGACTTTACTTACTATCAAATATGCATGCTCTCTGCTGTCAGGTAGTTCAGGTCTCACGGTTCCGTGTCGCTTACGCTTCGATTAATACGGACGGGATACCGAATTACGCTAACATAACAAGTGTTTTTCAATCTGGTTGAAGCGTGTACATTATTGAAATAAGTGCGCAATCCGTACATTTGAGCATTCAAGGAAATATTTTGAGTTAAATGAAATTTCTATCTCATTAAATGCTACGAAGAACAAGAATTTTTTGCTCAGTCATTATATAACGTAATCTACGGAATATCACGACCAAAATCTAGACGAGGTGCAAGGAGCAAATTGGCGTCAGTCTTTATTATTATTAAAAAAATCTCGTTTGTCAGAACTGGTATCCCCACTGGTAAGTACATGACCGAAAGACCAGCAAAGGTTAGAAAAGAAGAAGCTTTTCATCGGGTGTCCCGTTTCAAAGCAGCTCCCGAAGTGAACTTCAAACAAGGCGCTTAGCTCAAGCTATATCATGCACCTTTCTAGCAACCAACGCTTGTGTACTCCTCTCCATTAGTCCTGTCCTACACGGAGACAACAAGGACCAACTGCCAACCCCAGATCACTTTTGCATGTATTTACTCCTTTACCTGCTCCTGTGAGGTAAAATATGTTGGTCGTACCAGTCGATGTTTGTCAAAGAAGCATAAGAAAGCACCTTTCAGCGTATTTATGCAAGGGTCAAATAAAGAATATTAACACTTCCATCCTCGCGTATATGGTAGACAGACAGGCCGGACAGGCCTTTCGAGTGCTTTACCAGGTTCCGTCAAGCTATCAAAAATTACTTAACCAGCGTCTGTTTTGTAGCGGCAGAGGCGGCTACGGTCAGCTGGTGCAAATCGGTCCTATGCGGGTAGAAGAAATTCGTACAGCCCTCACAGTTACCATGGGTCAAGGCCAAAAAGCTATCCGCCTGCAAATAATTGCCCGTCCTAGTGTCCACCATTCTCCTTCCCCATTCCCCCTCCCCTCCGTCCCCCCTAGCTGTGACGGTAATTCTGTTTTTAACTTTTCTCAATCCCCCACCACACCCCAGTTACGAAATAACTTCTACTCGCTCGCATTTTTCCTCAATAATAAGTATGATTGCAACACAAATGTACAGGCCTGAAGAGAATTCATCGCAGACTAATTTAGGCTCGCCAAACTGCCTTTTGACTTCTTCAATGGGAATTTTCACAACTTTATTAAAGATGGTTTATATGCGAAGGACTTCTTTTTTAAAATAACTTTGGAGACGGCTTTATAAGAAAAAATGACAAATGATTGGAATCAACTGGTAGGTCTTTGTATAGGTCATATAGTTTAAGGGTAAGAGGCAATGCCTATCCACGGTATGTATTAAAATGTTGAGTATCTGAAGTCACTGCCTGTTATTTTCCCACTTCGTGCTGAACGTTGACATGAAAGCAAGCGAAAGATGTTTCTAAATAGCCGTCTTTAAACCAAAAAGCAGATTTTATGTCGACTAAAGCGTAATGTCGTTCGGCAAGGCAGGAGGCGGGATCACTGGAGTGAAGATTTGAAAAAAAATGGCATTATTTTTATGGTATAAAAAAGAGCGACAATCTGGGCAATATGTTGGTTTGTTTAGTAGTTACCAGAATTGGTTGCGGTCTCCACGATCAAACAATTAAACTTATGACCCTTCTCTGCCTTTCGTCAGGCCAGAAATCTGTTTTGAATTTTGTAGGCCATAAGTTCAATTCACTATTGACAGTTCGCAAAAGAAGGCTCCAGTCCCAGTTTGCAGCACAGGGATCAATAATCAGGACGGCTCATTTGCGCAGCCCTGTTAGTCGTTCTTACAGAGGTAAGGCGACTGCTGCATAGTACGTCATGTGTAAAACACATACAACACCACATCATTCCCGTGTCTACGAAGACGCGTAATTATGACTTTATGAAGTGATCGTCGATAGCACGGCTTATTCTTTATGGCAATTCTGTCCATTTCAAATTGGCCTATTAATGGACAGACTCCCCATTTACACTTAATTGACACCCATTTTTCGATCTGGTTGTAGTTTCTGTGTTAATGCAATCGCCTCGTCTAAATGCCATGATTATCAATGCAAAAAATACATTTCGTTACGCCTTGCTTCAGCAGGTCGCGTTGAAATAGTAAATACACGGATCCGTATATATTTCCGTTGATAGCAGTTAAGTCACTTTATACTCCTACTGAATAAACACCACACCGAGAAATAAGGCTTTATGAACTAAACCAAGTGCGTAAAATGATAATGGAGCATGGCCATATGGCTCAAAGTGGAATTCAGGTTTCAAAAAACGGTCTTCAAAGGTCCCTGTGCTTGCTCTGCCTGTTGAATAGGAAGAGGAGAGAGACTGATCACGTTACTAGGGAGTCCAATCCAATGGTGCGTTCGGGCATTCAACAGTAATAGCAGTGCTGAAGCTCTTAAAGTTATGAGAACACGCTAGCCTTTGTGAATTGGAGGGCTGCAAACCGACGGGATCACTTAGTTCTCATCAGGACTGAAAGTCGCATTGCAAAATCTTCTTCATACGGTGTCCCTGTAAAACCCTCACCTGGGTGGAATCACGGCCGTTTTCTTGAAGGCCTCCTACATGTTTTGCAAACGCACACGGGTGTTTTATGTCTAGCAGCCTGTCAGCACATGCCCGTTTTTTACAGTTCCTGACACTGTATTTTCATTGAGACGCCATCTAAGGGAGGGGAGATTGCGGTTGATGCAGCCCATGTCTGCCCCATTAAGAGCAAAATAATGGACAAATCAGCCTCCTTCGCCTACCCTGCAAGGTATACATTAAATAACGACGTTCCTGATGGTCGAACTATCGTGTGGCTGTTTGGTCTGGAAGTTTTTGATTTCCCTTAGGGAAGGAAAATATTGTGTCCGGGTTTTTGGCGAGAAGAATGGTAGCTCAAGTAGAATGGCCCTACTACTTTCCGCCAAAGGCTCCAAATCATGCCTTGGCTCAATCTGCTGACAGAATTCCATAATTCTCATGGAATATTTATTCGGTCTGTTTGTGGAAAATTCGGTGGTTACGGCGGCATTTGGACTTACGTAAGCAGATCAAGGTTTGCATACAGTCAACGGCCTAACTACCTGAACCCCACCATCAACGATGCTTTTCTTGATTGTGTCAAATAGACGGCTCCAATCTGCCAACTGCACCTGTTACTTAAGTGAGCATCGCATTCACCTTATGGAATCTGGACTGATTGCTTAGGAAATCCCGCTTAGGCTTTTAGCATACTATATCAGAATTTGGTGGATTCTATGCCCCGGTAACTTGACCAAACTTGATTTTCTCGTCGGTGACACACCCGAAATCTGGAAGAGAACTGCTTTGACAAGCGCTTCTCAGCATAAAGCCAAAAAGCAACAAAAAACAATGAAATTATTAAAAATATGTCCCTGTTTTGACTTCTTCGCTGAGTGTTTCGGTTATAAGACGTAGTCTAGATGCAAACGGATTTTAATTGGGAACACTTTGCTTTGTGACTGGCCTAAACAAGCGGTTCATTAAACAAGGGAAATTTTATCTAATGTTAGTGGTTGCGAGTTAAAAGTGCCTGTTCGCAAGCCAGTCCACAAATAATTCCGGATGTTCATCTTCGAATTTTCGGCTTCACTGTTCTACACTACTATTACTACTATAATTACTACTACTGCTATTGCTGCTGCTAACACTACTACTACCACTTTCAGATAGGACGCTGAGTACAATTGATGTCTCATCAGATCTCATTAAGAAACACATAAGCCGTTTGAACGGACGAGATTCAAAATTCGATTATTAAACAAGCGTCCGGCCTTCCCATATTGCTCAGTCATTTATTCTCTGTTTATATTTCAAAAGGATTCTTTCCTGAAACATGGAAAACGTCAATTATCATTCCCGTTTTCAAGTCAGGATCTCGGTCCGATGTTAATAACTATCGGGGCGTGCACAAACCGCCGTCTCTAGCAAAACTTCTTGAAAGGATTATTTTCAATGAAATTCTTGACTTCTGTCTAGCTAATCGGCTTCTGAGCTCTAGTCAGCATGGATTTTTACCTGAACGATCCTGCGAAACATGCAACTGGGCTTTTCTTAATCTAATCACTTCTCTTCGTAATGAGTGGTAGTTATTTACTTTGATCTTAGCAAAGCCTTTGACAAGGTGCCCCATAGACGTCTTTTAGTAAAATTGGAAGCTCTCGGCATCCGGCCGCCTCTACTCGACTTCATCAGGTCCTATCTGTCCAACCGATATCAGAAAGTCATGGTCGGTAATAGCTACTCGACACCCCACTCGATCACGAGTGGCGTACTTCTAGGCACGGTTCTGGGTCCGCTACTCTTTCTTCTGTACAGCAATGATATTTTGACCGAACTCGGAAATTCGCAAACTTTTACTTATGCCGATGACCTCAAGTGTGTTTACTCATACTCTAAGGACTCCGCAAATGTTTGTGTTGAAAAATTAATGCCGATTTACTACGCTTAAGCAGATGGGGTTCGACATGGCAAATGGAGTTTTCATCATCCAAGTGTAGTTTCATGTCTTTTGATCCTACCTAACTTCCTGGTCCCATAATTTTTCAGAATAACCTACTCTCCGAATGCTTCACCATAAAGGACCTAGGTCTAAGTTGTACAAATAAGCTTGCTTTATCACCTCATGCAGATAGAATCTCTGCCAAAGCCGCGCAGATATGTGGATTCATATCGCATATTTTTTTCCTTTCGGAAATGAAGCTAAGACATTATCAAATGTTTGTTCTTCCAGTCCTCGAATACTGCTGTCCTTTCTTCGGTTTAATGAACGCCTGCGACCGTAATAAAATCAAAAATGTTTAGAGGGTTTTCACTCGGAAACTGTCCTCTCAAGCTTCGTCCAGTATTTCTTATACTCAGAGATGTCAGCTGGCGAACATGAAGTTTTTGTGGGTTAGAAGACTCGAAGCTGGCCTTTGCTTCCTTTTTCGCATCAACTCTAGCTCCAGTCTTCCGCACATTGACACTCTCACTCCGAGAGATCGGTCTTATGCCACGCGCAGCTCCTGCATGGTGATTCCGCCGCCTCTTTGTACTACATCTAAGCGCTCCCTCTTCTTGGCTTCCAAATATGCCTTCCTTTGGAATAATCTTCCGCCTGAAATTAGATTATCGCCTAATTTACTATTATTCAAGTCGAAATTGTGCAAACATCTTACACCGGAAAGCATAAAGGCACTGTTAACGGTCTCATTCCCGAACACTCAGATTCTTGACTTCGAGAAGGGTCCTCCTGGGATTTAGTGGTAGAGTAAGTGTTAAATCTTAATTATATCATTATAAACCCCTGTTTTGAATTGGTTTCTAAATCCACTGCTATCACTCCTCCCCCATAGCGACAATTTTCGCGGTTTTTGATGTCATCTCCCGCATTCCGACCTCATGTGGTCTGTCGACGCTCACGGCGGAACCCTCAGTATTCACTGTCTACTAGTAGTTCGGTCGTTTCTCCCTTCCCCACTGCTCGGCTGAACTCGAAGCGTGCTGTGGCCGATCGCATCTGGGTTCCTCTCGTCTGGCCTCTTTGTCGCGGCGTATCAATCCGGCCCAGACGATCTTAATTGTGAATCCCGTATACAATGCCACATGCAAGCCAGTCCTGTCTGACCCGCATACGTACCCCTCAAGGCTGAGATTTATTGCTATCCTGACGATGACCGACAACATTCCGTTATATACCACCACCTACAGGTCAGTCCTGCTCGCTTTTTTCTGTTATTATTTTTATGGAGGGGTTTTTTTCTCCTGTAAAATCAATCCAATCCTTTTTAATTTTTTTAAGGAGTTTTGTTTCACCCCTCAATCATCATGTTTATCAATGGACTTCTAATTCAGAAACTATGAATTGTATTTTGTAAAGATTCGGCCTACCTCGTCTAAAACTCGCATGTAAATTTATTTTACCTTGCTTTGATGGGACCCCGACGGGTCTTTAATAAAAATTATCTATCTATCTAATAACCATATCTTAGGGGTTTCTCTAAATAAATATCAGAACTGTTTATTTTTATCTACCTAAATATCTTCCTTTAAAACAATCACTCACGTGACATGGGCAATTGAGATAACCGATTGTAAATGAAGACTGTCTAAACGACTGGGCATCATATGAGTAAAAGCTGGATTGCAAAGATACATAAAAGGACAGGCGTCCGCTAAATAACCTGTGGATAGACCAATGAGGAGTTTTGTGTGACACTTTTAAAGCACGTCAGTCCTGGTATGTTGCCTCTTCGAGAACAATGTTGGCTTTGCGGTTGACAGTAGTTTTCCTGCGTGTGGTTGCGACACAGTGTTGTAGTCCTTCTCCCAGTAAGTACGATAAATTTTACAAGATAAATTTGGTTTCTTTTCTTTAGTCTCTATTTATTTGTTGCAGCACAAACTCCGACAAATTTGTTAGCGCACAAAAGGATGAACAAATTTTACATACCCGGAAATTATCATAAAAACACTTAAATGCCCGCTGTTATATGTTAATAATGGACAGAACGATTGCGCACATAGTCAAATTAGCAATTTGCAATTAGAACATTATGCAAGAAAAATAATTGAACTGTGGTCTGTCGTGCCACCTTTTATAAGAAATAAAAATGCTGACTTTGGATGTTACTTGAGAAATTTGGAACAGCCTATGAGTACTGACCCTAATATTGATAATAAAAACATTTCTGCATTCTCCGATATATCCACCCGGTAATAGATGACATTTAGTGGTGTGTACACTTTTGACGGGCGAAGACATTGGTCAACATAAAGTTGGCATTAATAATTCAAATTTTACCTGAATACACAATCCTCAATTTGGTGACTCTTACTTAGCCTAGTAGAGTCATGTGGTTTTCTTTATACAACAGTCTACTGTCCTGCTGGGGTTTTATAAGGCTTAGGACACGCATACCTAAGCACCCAAAGGCATTGGCAGTATTTATTGCAAATTGCCTTCTTCTAGGCGACTGCAGAATATTTTTGAATGGGACAATGAATAGAAGATTGTAAACTGTGTTCTCAGATGACTTTTACAAACAGCACAAATAATCGAACTCTTGTGAAGGGTGGTGGCAAAGATTTATTAGAGCATAACATCCATTTACACACGGAAAAACCTGCTCCAGGGATTGAGATAATATTTATACAGATCTTTAATTTTTATAAAGTTTATCAATAAAGGAACACCATGGCAATTGTCAGTTTCATATTTTGCTGACTGCTAAGCAGAGATTGTTGAACTTATACCCCGAAGCAGGAAATACTGTTGGCTCAAAGTCGGATGTTGTGCCTTTCCGAATACATGTTTTGACTTCTCAATGTACATAAACCTTTGGTATTGCAAATGATAACAGTAAGGTTAAAATCGACATCTATTGCGTCTACAAAATGTGACTCTGTGCAACTGATACTGTCATGTATCAATTTGCTAATGAAGATCTGCAGAAGAAGTTAAAGCTATGACTGTGGATATTAAAGCGAGTGCCTATCAGGATAGATGAAATTTGATCTTTACCTTCTCGGAGGTACGTCCGCACCAAACGTTCCGTTATCTAGAATGGCTTATGAAAATTATCCGCCCGCATATATCAGATGTTATCTAACAGTTGCGCAGCTCCGAAAGCAGTGTTTTATGCTCAGTGGCGTGTAAAATGAACGCTTTTATATCCAAAGTTCGTAGAACCAGTTGTTTACCTGTCATTATTTCTCCTTTGGAAATTGCTCTACTTGTTTCCATTTCAGCTGCAAGACAGTGTCCATTCAAAGGACCCAACATGGCGATTTCGAACCTGCAATGGCTATTTCTATCTATTCCACTGTATCAGCAGTATCCTATTTCGCTCAT
>CACRXP010000443.1:9836-29549 GCA_902702965.1 Spirometra erinaceieuropaei | reverse complement strand
TTTTGAATGGGGAAATTATCCCTGCGGAAGATAAATCAACGAACTTGGCAACTGATGATAATAACGGGATTTGTCAGGCTTTGGGAAGATTTCTTAGGTGGCCTTGAGACATGTTACTAAAACTCTAATTCGGTATAGATCAGCCGACGTGACGAATACCAGAGGTGAGCTGGGAAATGAAATTCAAGTGGTGGATCTGTCTGGATGAATTCTGTTGGATCGAAACCGTAGGGCAAATCTTCATGGTTTAGGGACGATAACGACCGGAAAATGTAGATTTTCCATAAGGGGACTAAAATGCTTCTTAACGAGACAACAGTCGAACAACTAGTGCCCAACTGTGTTATGGTTAGTCTGGACGTGGGGCAGTTTCTCATAAAAGGGATGGTAATTTGGGTAAAATTTGCAAGGTGCTATTACAGCAACGCATCGAAAACTAAATTAGAGTCACCGGTTATGAAGTGAACAGGGGCACCCGCGGCTGGATACATCTGGAAAAAATATTGGTCAGAAGGGAGTTTGTTTTTCGAAATTTATGATACCCTCCGACATATGACAAAAGGAGCGTTTTCGACTGAGGAGATTGTTTGGCAGATGAATAATGCAGTCAACACACTTTCGTAGCAGCCAACAATAATAGATGATTGTGCGCACGAGACGATTATGTCGGCGATCGGATAAGAACGATGAAAACAATCGAACAGTTGTGCCCATCGATGAAGGTTCGCTGCCGAAAGTCCAAAAGCCGTCTGCAAATGAAAGGTCCATGAGTTGCTATAGGACGGCGAGACAGTGATAACCACAAATGTGTAAATGAGAGAAGACGCCTACGTCCTACACACAATAGTCGCAATCGAAATATGGTGATAGGGTATACCTGGTGGTCCATAATAACAGGCCGTGCTAGTATTGGTGAAGATTAGCCGCTGTTGAGGTAACGACACTCCGCTTTACTCCACTGTCGACCAGGAAACGTCTATACTACGATCGAATATCCGTGCCTAGAATTACAAAGTAGATCCACAGGATTTGCTCGTCAGCCGATACCTTCTCCTACATGGAACCTCGCAGAGCTTGAATTACGGTGTTGGCGTTGTCTCCGCGAGTCCCTTTGGTGAAGGACTCATGGGCAAACGAGAAAAGAAACGGAGCGATCGTGACTGGAAGGTCTGGTATAGAGACCGGTCCAGCGCTCCTTGTCGGAAGCAGCCACCATCGGGAAAGTTTAGTTACCACCATCTTGAGATTGGCCATATAAGCGAGAAAGAAACAAGACTGCAACATTTGTGAAAAGACAGGAGAAACCAAGCACTGAACCTACGTTATACGATCGGAGGACTCGGTTTGGTTCCAGGTATCGAGGACGTATGAACCGAAGGTAAAAGTGTAGGGGTGGGAAAAATATTCAAGAGAATTCAATGGAGGGTCTTTTTGTTCATCATCATATTCCTTATATAAAAAGTATGCCACGAAGGTGATCGGAGAGCTTGCTATCCCCTGGATATTTGCATTCCAAAACTAGTAGCAAAGCTGCCGATCAAATACGTCAATCAACAGGGGAGACGGCCCGAACTTTCTTATAAGGACGTTTTGTTGCACAGAAGTGAGATAGAATAGACACAGTACATGCTTCTAAGATATCAGAACGTAAGATAGCCTGCTACGCCACCCAAACAGACCAAACATAGTCTTGATTCAGAAAAATAAAACTCATTCTTTGGGAGCGAGAAGTAAGTTGCATCGATCGATTCATTTGTTGGTGTAAGCTGCGACCCAACGCCTGGGTAAGGAGAAGTATCCAGAAGGTCGCCCAGTAAGAAGTTGCGTAATGGCAATGGCCAGCGAACATAGGCAATCTATTCTGAATAGAGTACCAGCGGTCGTCAAAGGTATCACCGCTGATGTTGGACAGTGGGTAAATCAGCCTTGCCTGATCACTGGTTAAGCTCTCTATTCTTCGCCACCTTAATATGCTTATAGTTCTATTTCATGAAACAGAGAGGAGGGACCAGAATATTTGAAGGGAGATGCTATAAATAGAACACGAAACGGACTATTAATGGCCTTCGACGAAATTGTGCAGACGCGTTATACTGATCACATCAGAGCTGCTTTTGTATGCAAAAAAGTCGAAGGCCAATTGCCGTAATTTTCTACACTACCCTGTACTTTACATGGCAAGGAGTGCGGAGAAGGCTATGTAATGTCCAATATTTTTGTGGTTTACTTTTCAGGACCGCCTTAGCGCGATGGCGCGCTGCCTACGTTGACAAAGTCGCCGAATTGAAGAAAAGACCACATTTCGCTGGAGACTGCGAAATTTTGAAGGATGCGATGTTTTTCAGACGTCAAGTTGTGCATGAGATTTCGCGGAAAATTGCCCAAATTCAGAATCGTATGCGAATTTTATTGCTACGTGATTGCCCCGCTAATAGCTAGTCTTGGCGAGTACAAGCTTCGCGACCTCAACGATGAAATCAACAAATTGATTCGTGAGAAAGACCGATGGGATCTCCGAATCAAAGAGCTTGGTGGTCCAGATTACAAAGCAGATGCTCCAAAACTACTAGAGAAGGATGGTCGAGAGGCTCCAGGAAATCGGGGTTACCGATATTTTGGGGCAGCCAGAGACCTGCCGGGTGTTCGGGAACTGTTTGAAGAACAACGTAAGAGTTCCGTTCTAATATTTACGCAACCTGTTTTCAATAGTATCATTTTGACTTTGGCTATAGTAGGTACGCATATTGATTTCTCTATCATTGCGAGAAATTTTCAATATCTCACCCCTATCTCCTGTTATGGATGCCTGAGCACTCGGCCTGAATTAACTGCGGCTGGCTACCCCTTCTTAGGTACTGTTTCTTATCCATTTGATTAGGGAAAATTGAGTGTGTCCATTAGATGGAGTTATTTCTTGCTTCACGGACGGTTTATCTTCAAAACGGGGTCTTACGTCTGTTAATCTGACTTGGTTATAGTTCAGGCACTTTGGGAATCTGACCCGATAGCAGATCCTCAATTTCGTGGCCGTTTACATTGGTGGGTGTAACCTTGAACTGGAGTTCTCACAAAATCCACAATGAGCTATTCTGCCGACCCCCTACTGCATTTTGACCACATTACAATCGTTTTCCCTCATTGCAGTCAGTCAGAAATGGGTTCCCACCCGAGATGAACTAGTTGGCACCCCAGCCCTACAGACCAAACGTCATCAGGTTCAGGGGAGATGAAGTCTCGACCAATTTCTCTTTAAAACCGGCGTAGTACATGACGAGGGGGGCACAGTTACATAATCGAGTTTCCGATGGACTTTGCAGGTTTTCTTTGGAAACGTGGTCGGAGAGGAAAGTTGGGAGAATGAACAACAGGTATCATTGGTCAGACGCATTTTCGGGTCCTGTAGTCACCCCGCATACCCGTACAAAACGACTATTGGCGGAAGCCTGGTCGGAAATAGGAGTCAGGGATTTGGTGCAAGTCAGGTTCCCTAGATCGCTGGTAACAAAAATGACTTATTTAATAAGCTCTTATTGTTACTGCAGTTCCATAATCGGTTTGTCAGAGCTAACTCTTGTATCCTACTAAAACTACCACATCGGTCCGTAACTGTTTATTTGCAGTGCTTGCGTGCTTATCTCGTAGTTACCTTTCATTAAACGCCATTCCACAAGCGACTAACTTGCGCACCGGGCTGCCATCGTGCAGACCAACAGACAGACCCCATCTTCTGTCGATTCCTGTCTTCCTACCGCCCACAAAAGCTGGATACAAGAGGCTATCGTCTCTCTGAATACCGTCCATAACGGTCGATTCATCATGGGAAACTACCAGTCCAACTCTGTCATTTTTAGCCAACAGCCTATTTTGTTCTTCCCTTTGTCAATACATTTAATGTTTTAACGTATGCTTTACGCTTTCGTGTCTGTAATAAGTTAAGGGTGTTAGGTCTGGTCACTGTAGTCCACTAATACTTGTACCTTTTTCGCTGTTACATCTGTTTATGACAACACTTGGTGGGATAGAACAGCTTTCGAACAGCAAATTGACCACATGTCACGTTAAGCTCTCAGTGGACAATGGGTGGAAAGAAAACAGGCCAACGTTGTTGCATTTTAGCGACAAAATGTGGTTTGCTGAGGTTTGACAGTTCTCGATATTAACGTCCACTACTAGTATGCAATTATAGTTTTTGTTATCGAGACAATATGATTTCAGTAGTTACGACACGGGCCCGTGGAGGTACGTTTGCAAAACTAATAGTAACACCTATCGATAATAACTCAAACAACTTGCCCGCGCGCCAACGTAAATAGGTGTGGTTGTTGCGAAAAATTTCGTAAACGGGCCTTTTATGAAGAAAAATACGCAACCGGTGCCGGTATTACATACAAACACTCATGGAACAAGCCAGGACTGGCCTAGAATGAGTATTTCGAAATTACCGTGTTCCCGCTCGACCAACAAAATAAGCTCCATGACGTCCATTTATCTCTCCAGGACTCTCCCATGTCTAATGGGCGCCTGCCATTCCGGACTGCCCCGCATAGTGTAGGAAGTAGATGAGGTCGTCGGTCTAGAATGAATTATACCTACCGTTAATCGAAGCAAAGCAAAGTCATCCGCTCGAAAATGCTAGTTGATACCATCTGACAGGTCTAGTTGAAATGCTCAGTCCACGGAAGCTAGCCCGCCGTGGTCAGCACCATACACGCACTTTCCGCAAAATATGTTTGGATTTACAAATATCTTTAAAATAATTGGAAAACAGTTTATACCATTCACCCAGACCTTTATTGGAAAATGTGACTTTCTTCAGTTACCTGGATGGTGCCCTTTTAAAGATTAACATCCAGACATGCATTGTTAGACCTTGCGTACACTGAAACTGAGTAGTAATCTCAGCTTAACTTTGGCACACTAATTTTGAATTCTGCTCTGTCGTCTGTTTTTGCTGAGAACCACTCTCGTCACTATCTCACATCCTGCTATTCTTTTTTGAACCAAAACAGCACAACCCATTCCTCGTAAAACTCGTGGCGAACTAATGAAACAAGTTGACATTTCCTACTATGGTAACTGTGATGAAGATGACGGCGTAATTCTCCCTCAGGAAGCCGCTTACGAGGAAAAGTGTGAGTTCCCTCCCTAAGATCTTGTCGCTGCCAAATTCCTTTTTAAATGTATACCCAGTCGCGGCATGTTTATTTGACCGGTGCCCACCACTGGTCGCATACAGATTTGGCTAATAAGAAACTCATGGCAAAGGCAAATAGAGCCTTTACATCTTGGCTTTGTCGGCCGCTAAGTTTAGCTGCAATTTCGGAAGGATATCGGCACGTGTTCTACTTTTGCCACTCGGAGTACTCGGCATCGGCTTTAGGTCGGTTCAATAATGAATCACAGAAGTTTTATTGCCTGCTCCCGAACATAACTACTTTATAAATCGGAGCCCTGATCCTTGCAGTCCGAGACTGCCTGACCTCCAAGCATATTTAACCCTAAAGATCCAGAAATCATGGTGTGTGTGTGTGTGTGTGCTGGCGTAAACCACTCGAATCGTCGATCCCACGTAGTTAAGTAACTAACAGCTGTGCGTTGAGTTAACCGGCCGATTACTTTTTACAGACTTCGATGCCTAAGGTGTCCTCCTGGAAATCCCCGATGAGTGCCTCCCTTTTTGCATAAAATGATGAGGGTAAGCAGCCGTACCACCAGTTTAGGACACATGCAGTCTTTTCTGCCAGATACCTTTGTAAAAAGGACACTGCATCCCACTAAATGCAATGCCATACAGGATTTTTCACAGATTTCACCTGACGGAGCATCGGCGTTACATCTGGCCTGGAAACCCAGACGGCGGTCGCATTAAGAACAACCAGTGGTTGAGAAACGACTTTCCGGTCGTCTTTCTCAGTGACTTTCTTAGGGCAACGTTACCGTGTACAGGTGTACCGCACCATCTGTACATGCTGCACGGTAATATTTCAGATAATTTGACCAAACAGTACGCCCATTCTGGTAGGTTAGAGAGGAATTTGTCCTCCCTTCTAAGCGACCTGTAGAACCGTATATATAGGGGGTGACTGCTGGATACGAATTCTTTGACGCAAACCTAGAACAGTCCTGTACTTTTTTGTTTAATGGCTCCTATCGTAATTCGTCGCTGCACAGCTGCTATTGACTGGCTCAATAATGTGGCGACGGATCTGAGGGGCTGTGATCCTTACCCACCCTGAAGTGTCTTTTACGTCCACCTAACCTGGACAACGGGCTCGTGGCCCAGTTGTTAGAGGCGCGGACTTCTAACTAACAGGTCGCGAGTTCGAGCCTCGGATGTTCCACACTTCGGGGTTGGGTAGGACTGGCTGACGACAACTAATAAGCCAGAAATGGCCATTCCAGTCTCCTCTGTCTTTGTCGGTAATGCCATTCTGCCTAACCTGGTTTGTTTTACTAATGCCTGGTAACTTGCCCCGTTCCTACTCCCAACTACTAAATTCCTGTTCTGTCTGTCAGTGATGGCCCGGAAAGCTGAAATTTGGAAGAGGCGCCACGATGAAGAGGCGGCAGGCAGAAAGGCGGCCTATCTTCGCTCAAAGCAATACCAGGAAGACCTGGAGGAAGATGATGAGAATCCAGACGAAAAGGATATTTATGACACTGGTGACAATGTAAGTCCTCTCGTTTGCGTCCCCTCATACGGACCACCGCTTGCGCGCGGGGAACCAAATTAACTGAAGGGTAGCAAGGGGCGATAACTGGGGTGTATATGTTCTGCGTCTGAATTCTCAAACGAAATGCGCCACTGTCTGACGAGTCAGACCCGCATTCAGCCGCTACGTGCGTCGGCTTCGTCTCCGTGCGCTTCCGCATGTTTATCCATTTCACTGTCTGTGTCGTAGCGAGCTGCCCGTTATGACTTTCGGACCCAAACTGGCCCACCCCCCTCTCCAAGTGGATGAGAACAGGCAAACACTTGCCGTACTAGCCAGGACATGACAGCAGACGGGGTGTCGACAGAAGCGCTAGCAGTATATAGACGTGAGTTCCTAGACGTGAGCATACAAAAGCTCAGTGACGGGGGCATCGCAACAAGCGTTTATCGCTGAGATCATCCTGAGCTATCAGAGTAACCACCCAGCTGCCCATAAAAGAAGCTATGTTCGGATCCTTTTCCACAGGGCCTATCGGTACTGCAGTAGCGCCGATTTTCACAAAAAAGAACTGGCCTACTTGTATCGCCTTTTCTGACTCAACGGATACCCGGTGAGCTTTGTGAAAAATTGTCTCAGACGCCATCGACAACCACAAAACGTCGACTCTAACGGAGACAGGATATCACGAAAATTCTATTCCCTGCCCTACATGCCGAGAATTTCCGAAGCGATCGCTCGATAATTCAATCAATTTGGCATCTCCATCGCCCACAAACCGGCGTCTTCATTGCGCACGACATTATCCGGGGCAAAAGACCTTATACCGAATGAGCAGCAAACAAATGTCATTTACCGCATTCCATATGCAAACTGCTCTAGCGTTTATGTTGGGCATACCGGCCGACGACTCGGGACCCGCATTAACCAACATAAGTTGACCATCCGCCGACCGGACCCCTTGTCTCTCGTGTCTGCGCACGCCCTTGAGTGTGATCACCGCTTCAACTGGGAGAGGACCGAAGTGATCGCTAATGCCAACACCAAACAAGTGCGAGAGTTTCTAGAAGCTTGGCACTCTAATAACTATAACATCAACCGCCATGTCGACTTGGACGCTCACTGCGAAGGCTTACGTTCACGGTTCGCCGGCTTGCGCCCACCCTAAGACACCAACTGCTAGTCCGTGTTGGCCATGTAGAATATCACGGATTCAGCACCTCCCCCCCACACATAAACGTCTGTCTTGTCGATGTAATCTCGATGTCACCCCAGCTCCCTAGTGCAATTATCTCCCTCACACTGTTCATTTCGTCTGACGACGGGTTGGTGTAACTGACTTGAAAATTCACGAGTATACCTCGATTTTCCGGCGAGCCTTTTCCTTTTATTATATAGTATATTTAATACATCATTGCGGCAGGCGTATACTTCTTTCGTCCGGCCACCCAGAACTGTACAAGTCGGATATTTATTCTTAGATGTCCCTGATGACAGCGAGCCTCTTTGTGGACTGAATAAAGGTGTTTTAGCGTTAAGAGATAACATATTAGCAGCACAGGTGCTAGCTAAAAGTTCAGACACACGTGTCTTGCTGATATTCTGCCGCTTCATGGCACAGATGCGAGGAGTTCGACTCATCAGTGGGTACCCCAGCACTCCCCGGGTGCTTTTTGGTGGATACTGCAGTTTAAACATTGTTACGTTTTGACTTCCTCAGACGTTAACTGCTAACTTCAAGTAGATCAAATTTCGGTCTGCGCTTATAGACCATAGCAGTTGATTTCTGAGGAAATTAGAAGGCAACAATGAATAAAGGTATGTCAATCAGCCTACGTTTATCTAGATATCCCCTCGGCTTTCAAAGCTTCACTTGCGACTAAAGTCCATGGTAGTCTATGCAAGGAGGCATCACACACAACCCACTGGTGAGTTTTCCTGTTCATAACCTGTGTTAACGCAGTCAGACACGCTTGAGGCGTCCGAATTTGATATTTTTGATAATTTTATTTAATGCCAGTTTACAGGCATTGTCTACGGGTTAGTTCGGCGGGCGCTCGACAATCGTGCTACCTGCACCTGCGTTTGCCACGTGGTCATCGAGTTGACTCATGAGGTCGACCTGGCCGAAGTCAGGTTTGTGGCCAGTCGCGAATTTCTGTCGCACCTCCGTACCGCTATACAGTGTTCGTGCATCCCTGTCTTTAATCTTTACGCGTTCTCCGCAACTGCTTTTTTGTTAGCAGGCGACGACGGCATTCCCTTGCCGACCGGGTTATTTGGGTGGGTGGACCACCTGACAACGACGTGTTGAGTCGGCCTTGTGGGTGATTCCAACCCTGAGAGGTCTGAGGAGCGTAGCGACGGCCTCCAGTACGCGTTTTGCGTACGGTATACATCGTCATAGCGTGGGTTAGTTGGCCTCTGTTCGTCGTCGGTTCCTCTCGACGAACGTTCACGAATACCTTAAGGAGCTCTACCAGATGGTTCGCATCGGCTCTCTTTGAAATGTACCTGCTGCACATCGCTTTTACTTGCCGACGCAACTTGTACGCACAACTAATGTTGTGTTTCAGCCCGTACTTGTCGCTAAAACATTGCATTTTTAGTGTGATCGTGAGTTTTACGTACAGGTTTGCCGTCAGTCCGGCGTTGGTTTAACTGCTGACGAAGACATCTAAGGAGTGATGGAGCCCTCCACTTTTTCCGCCATAAAGAAGCCAGTATCTGGGACGGCCGAGTTATGTTTTATTTCAGTGTATTCCATCCTGTGCACCCCGATGAGAACTGGGATTTGTCGACAGGAAATTCTATTCTGAAACACATCATGGCGCGCCTGTACGTGCATCAGCTGGAGGTTGAGACGGTATCGGGGCAGTACTTCAAGGATCCGATAATGTCGTGAACTGTGGGCTGGTAATCTCTGCCACAATGACGGTCGCACAGTTATCCGTTCATCATCTTGATAACGCGTTGAGCCCGCCAGTCCCTAATGGCTAACAGTTCCATGTGTAGTTTGGCAGTCTAGGCAAAAATTAATCATGTCCCTGTGGCCGCGATCGTATTTTTTCTTAGCGATACAAGTTTTCTGGCCGTATTACTTTCGTACTTCCATGGTGTATGCGGGAAAGGGGTTCCTGCTTGTTGTAGTTGCTTCCCATTACGACTTTATGCTTACAAACAACGCCTACTTGCATTAAATTAGTAGTGATGGTGGTGGGGGTGGTGGTGGTGGTAGTAGTAGTAGTAGTAGTAGTAGTAGTAGTAGTAGTAGTAGTAGTAGTAGTAGTAGTAGTAGTAGTAGTATGTTCGTCCTTATCAGCTACCGCTAATGTCGATCGCACTATTTTTTTTTTAGCCAGCAGACACGGAACTGCTGAAACTTTACGCGGAGATAGAGAAAGACGCTGATATGAAGAAGACCCTGGATTCAGAAATTACCGTCCACGCTTCCTTAGCTATGGCCCTTTCCAGTGTTGAAGAAGAGGAGGAGGAATTGGACCTGGCAAAACTCCTAAAGACAAAGAGTGGCAGGTTGCGTCCGGGCGAGAAGTTGAAACGCACATTTGTGGCACACACTGCAGTTCCTTCACAAAAACAGGTACATTTCCAACCCTTTCCGACACGTTCTTTTCTAATGTATTCGTAAATTTCTTGTTTACGTCAGCAGCAAGTTATTTGTTTGTCACGGACCAACAACCTTGGCGTGCCGTCGGTTCGATCTATAATGTATTTTTTTCGGCATTTGCTTGTATCCGTTAACTCTGAAAAGCCGCCTCATAACCCGCGCTTTGACTCAAAGGCAATTATGCACAGACAGAATACGTTTAGTCCTCTTTTTGTCAAAATCCTCCAAAAATCGGTCTTGATATTTTGAGAACTCCATTCAAGGTTTTCTTATGCCTCCCTAAAACGATCTTTGCGAAAACTAATAGGCAGTCCTTATTAGGTCTGTTCTCAGGCTATTTCCAAGTTTCCAGGAGGCAGCGTACACCTTAAAAATCGATCCCACTGATATCTAGCGGTGAGTTTGTTCAATGAGTGTTACCGACAAGGCAAGGGTATATTGAAATGTCCACTTCTGGGTTATTTGATGCGGGGTCAGGATTGTTACTTCGCATCCGGCGTCTTTGAGCTGGAAACCACTACTAGCTTAAAATTCCGATGCCGCCTGGGCGTTCGCAGATACTCTTTTTCACAGCGAGTCGTCGGTGCCTGGAACGGGCTTCCCGAGTACGTGATAATGGCGGACTCCTTGGAGACATTCAAGCATAGACTAGATGTATATTTGCTTGTTAAATACCACATGTCTGGACAAAACACCTTCGTTGTGCCAAACCAACGCCTTGCATACGCCTACCGCAAATGCGGACGATTGTCATTTCATTTTACCGATATCATCTACGACTGAATGTTCTCGAGTTTCGGTCCTGCATTTTCAATAAAAAATATTCTGTTACTTGTATACATTACTGACAGCATTTTAGTACGACGTTTATTTAAAGGTAGATATTGCATGTACCGTATTCAATAGGGTTTTATAAGGCATTGCCTAATACCCTTAGAATATACTGACCTACCGGTGAGCACAAGGCACGTAACACTGCCGGTGGACGTCGTCATGCCTCCATCCGTGTACGCAGTTAAGAGGAAGTTTGACCGGCACAGCCATACCACGCCATCAGAAGCCACCACATTTCTACCCATGTATTATCCTCTTCGAGAATTACGCGTTACCGATCATACATAGAAACATGTAGTCTGGTGCATCCTGGCGGACTTTTTATTGTCGGCTTCCATGCTACCTGACATATTTCAGTAACGCGTTTTTATATGTTGAAAATTTTACCACGTCACGCATGCATAGACGCGTACTAGTATTTTCCTGACGGCTACCTGCTTGTTGCATGCATTCTATAGTCAATCTTTTTCCAACGTTCTTTATATGTCGGTGTTTTCCTTTACGACGTTGTTGTAACCAATAGGGAGTTCAAAGACATTCGCTTACCTTTGCCTTAACAAAACTGAACTCATTCAAACCAGACTGATACGGTCTCCACCGACAGACTTAAGCCAGACCGAACTGGACCAGCTAGTGATAGCCCAACTCGGGATCAGTGACCTATGGAACATTTGCTGAAAGCGGTTCATGCACCTTACCTACTGTGTCAGCATTATGCTGACTGAGCTCGGGGAATACGCCAAGTCACGTAGGGTGACGTTCGCCGATCTACATTAATTCCAAAAGAGAAGTGGACACTTTTATTTTGCCTTTGAGCCCTGGATGTAGAGCACGTCCGGGAGATCGTTTAGCGACTAGCAATCAGTATTCGGGACGTGAGAAGACACCGGGAATGACTGCGAACATGGTATCGCCGCATATTCTGCCTTGCAACGAAATGAACCAGCCAGCGCCGCTCCCCCACTGAGTGACAGTTTGACTGTCGCATTCGACGACGTTCACTGTCCCAGAAAGTGGACCCGACAGCGGTGGCTCCCGCGGGAGCGCAGTTGCGAAGCATCTGCCGCACTCTCGCACGCTCACTTTCATCCGATGAGGAGACAGAGTCAGGGAGACAGAAGGTGGACGCGAACACACTCGGACAACCCGTCTACGCGTGCCACACACGAGCGACATATGTAACGGACTGGGTTTAGCAAGATGTCTTAGATTTTGCCTGGCTCAGAGTGTAATAAGGGGCACATTGAGAATGAACTTCTGCAGCCTGACACCCAGTCCCGAAAAGAAACGAGTCTGTTGGTAGCCTTCCAAGCCACGAGCACTTGCACACCATCCCTGATTCGAGCGTGTTGCATTTGTTATAGTAGGGAGTGCGCCGACTTTCCGTGGGGTTGGATTCTCCAGTGTAGGTCTGTCCAAACAACAGGCGATGAGATTGGACTCAGTGACTGACAAAATTAACGTGCCTGTCTGCTTATCTTTCTCACACACACGGCCTGCTTCCTCGTCCCTATACGCCGCGTAATTGAGATCTGACCCGCGGCGTCTCGTCCGTTAAGTGGATGCGCGTGTTATGGAATGGGTTCATGCGTAACCTAGAGGTGTGTATGTGGGTAGGGTGCTTGTGCAGCATCAAATAAACCCATTACTTGTTGAGATTAGTCGATGTAAAGAGCCCTTTTTCTTCTCAATCGTGTCACATTTGGGTTTTTTATGGGCGAGATGAGTAACTTTAGCTTGGACTAACACTTACGTGGTTTATCCATTGTCCACGCCGTTAGTGGGCCCCGCATTCTACTCTGTAGGTACCCTTATGCTGTTTTTACTCTCTAGGGAGAACTTTTTTGACGATCGTTTTCTTAAATGCGTAGACTGTCCGATAATATATCTTTTGGTGATCTCATTAGCACCCCTTGAGTCTCAACTCCATCCTGTAGTTTGCTGCAGACATCTTTTCACGCCTAGTGTTCCTACAACGTACTGATGATCGGTAACGGCCGTCTTTGTCTGGCCTGTGGCACCCTTAACGAGCTGCTTACGCATTATAGGAAGTACTATTGTTCGCACTGGAACTATTACATAAATCAGTTGGTTCTGCCCAATCACCATTTCCGTGGGCCACAGAGTCATCGCCATTGAAGTCAAAGAAATAAATAGCAAAAATGGTAGTCAGCTGGGACAAACGTGCTTTTTCGGTCATGCATCGTAACGCATTTACAAATAAAAAATACGGATTGGCGAGACACTGTTTTTCCCTAGTAACGTTGTCAGTGCATGGGGGGGAGGGGGTTTCAGTGATAGTGATGGAGAGCCTGGTTCGGGAAGTGAGGATGAACGGGAGAAGGAAGGGGCAAGTGTCCCCGGGTGGTGGGTAGGGGAGGGCAGATTAGTTGGTTGAGGGAGGTCCACAATCGTACTGCAGGCGCGGGGACGCATCAAGTCAACCACCTTGGCCGCCCACCTGTGTTTGGGCCATCAGGATCGACCTAAGTCAGCGCGATTGCTGAACCTAAACGAATGGTCTTGAGCGTAGGGCGGGCTTCCCTAGCCGTGCAGCAATCACCTCTGTCGCCCCCGCGACACTTAATCTTGTCCCCCCCTCCTCCGAATGTCATCTTTCGTGCATAAAGGCGGCACTTTTTCTCCTTCTTTAACTTATATTGTTCTGTCAAAGTATCACGACGCGTTGATGTATGCTCGGAAACATACATTCGTCTAGGTAGACTAACCGTTTTAATGGCAGTTTCCACTGACCTGATAATTCTAGTGCTCCGATATACGACCTGCGGAAATGAGAGGACAACCTTCTTCGCGCTTTTTCTCCCTTGCATGCAACATGAGGATTTTTCGGGCTACTCACCCCTTCCATCCGCTCCCTGATCAAAACTGTTTCCATCTTTCTACTTACCAGGTGGAAGAGGCCCTTGTGGAGCAGCGAAAGCGTCTGCTTCTGGAGCAGTACATGACGCCGGAGTTTTTGGCCAGTGTTTCAGACACTGGAAAACTACTCGGCGTGGAACGAAACGAGCAGCCTCCGACAGACGCCGCCAACGCGGAAGGTGAAGAAAGAGAGGAGGAGGAAGAAGAGGAAGAGGAGGACGAAGATGAGGTGGCAGCGGCGGATGGGACCGGTGCTGATACTGTCGCCTAAAATGATCCCGTGTACAATATGCCCCTGATTACCCCCGAGCCTTTGTACATTTTGTCTTGAAGATAAATTTCTTACCAGCTCTCCCTCATCGAGCTCCAGTCGAAGACCTCATTCCGTCCCGTCACCACCACTGCGTGCTAGTGCGTATGCATTTCCTAGACTGTCTCTATCCGTTTTCGGTTACAAGCCCTGCTTTTCTCAAAAATCCAGGATTCGTGGGGTGGGGGGCGGTAGAGAGGTTGCCATAGTGCGACTTTCGTGCGGTCTAACCAGTTACCACAGCCAAGACCGCCTCGGTGACCGCCCAACTAGTAGTAAACAAAAAACACTACTGACTTCGGAATTAGAGTTGATTTCCGAACATGGCGTGTCTCTCGCGGGCTAGCAAACTGTCTGCAACCGGCCGGATCGAGGAGTGCCCTATACTTCCTGTCTGGTTAATGGCGACGACAGACCAGACGCCAGCATTTGGCTCTGGCGCTTGAACTCTGATTCAAATCCGATCTGTTCAAATCCATACCTTTAAATTTCACTGCCATCGACTACTGTTCGGTGAGGTTCAACATGATCAAGTATCACTGTTCCCTTAGGGCATAAGTTTCTGACAGATGCACACAATTCATGTTCGAGTGGTCAATGTAGAAGAGATGTTGCTCGACCAGACTTGCGATGCTGATGGACATGCAACATACTCTCAGATTAACGGGGCGCTGTGGCGTGCTTGCTCTCGACTGAGGATACTCTGAATCGCCTTAGTCGACTTCGCGCGTGACCTTGCTCCGGGTGCCAATCGGCTGCTATCAAGGCTGGCCAATCAGCTTCAAGGCCAGCCCGGAGGCTTTTGCTCAGGACGCTCTGGCGCATGTCCCACTATCATTGCGACTTTTACTCTCGCGTGGCCGGAGGTGTGCTCTCGTCTGGCTTCTAACCAGCCCTAAATTATCCTCCATTCTCTACAGAATTCAATGCTTAATCTATTGGCGTTCAATTTCACCTACAGTAGGTGGGCTAACTCGTGAAATGCCAACCGAAATTTCGAAATACGTTCTCGTCGCGAAAGGATTAATTAAGGAGGGTTGTAAAACTAGTCATCATGCAGCATAATTCTATAATGAGCCAGTTACCTCAGGGTGTCGGCTTTCGAATGAACTTATTTCCGACTTCATGCAAGAACTATACTCTGCAACAAATGACTACTTAGGTACCATGCTTTCTTCTTATTGATTTTCAGTTATATTTCACGGAAAACATACGGTAGAAAATCACGTCTTCTTCGGACTTTATACTCGAAAGAAGGGTATAATTTAATTTTAAAATATTTTTATTATTCCCGAATAATTTTGAACCTGACCTGCTGTTACACTTGCATTCGGGGTTTCAAAGCTACAAATCGTATATTTTCCGTGTACAGAAAACCATGCATTTCTCTACGTTATTAAAGGGAGACTATATGGGGTTCATAAAATTTAGCTTTGGATTTGAGCAATATTGTTCAGTTTACAAGCCACATTCCTAAATGCAGATACATGACCTTTTATGAACGGCGATTTCACGGTATTAAAAAATCTCTTAGCTAGGAACTTTTTTGAAACCGAATTGTACCCTTCTTTCGAGTATAAAGTCGGAAGAAGACGTGATTTTCTACGCAAAGATTGAAACAATGAATATTTTTATGCATGGCTTCCATGAAATATAATTGAATTTTCTAGGGCATCGAATTTCAATGAGAAAAAAGCATGCTACTTAAGTAGTCATTTGTTGCAGAGTATATTTATTGCATGCACTCCGAAATAAGTTCATTCGAAAGCCGACACCCCGAGGTAACTGGATAATTATAGAATTATGCTGCATGGTGATGAGTTTTACAACCCTCCTTAATTAATCTTTTCGATACGAGAGCGCATTTCGAAATTTAGATTGACATTTCATGAGTTAGCCCACCTACTGCGCTTCTCTTAGGGATCGGGCCTGAGGGTCGTAGTGGCCAGGGCCTCCCTCTGGCGTAACCTGTCGCGACATAGGCCAGACGGAGTCGCAGGTCCTCGATGGAGGGGAAAAATAAGTTGGTCGAGGGAGCTTTCAGTACATTTTGGTGACCCCTCAGCTCCCCCTGCAAGTCGACCGACGGAAGTGGTAAATGAACGGTAGCAAGTCTGCCACGCGTGCCTTTGCTTGTGAAAACGAGCCACTTCCACCTGCCCGGGGTTTAACGCGTAACGGGCGGAAACCGGACCGATATGTTGGTTGATAATGATAGTTTTCTTAGCTGTCCAGGGTACACTTATGAAGGGGCTGTGTGGAGCGGTGACGCACTGTCCCAAGTTTCTGCCCACGACCCGGAAGCCGGACATAAATTATGATCTCGTAGACCAAAGCACATGGGCACAGCCCGACAGTAAGATATATCCAGAGCCGCCCGTGGCCTGAATATGTGGTGGTGCTTCATGCTTCCCTACCGGTAGATGCGCTTGCGCTCCCGCTGCGTATACTGGTCGTAAGCGTGCCTGCCCAGCTGTTGGTGGTGGTGGTGGTGGTGGTGGTGGTGGCGGTGGTGGTGGTGGTGGTGGTGTTGTGGACCGGGGTGTCTCATACATGACATGCTCTGAGATCACACTGCCAGAAGTCGTGCGGCAGTTCCCAGCCTAGAAAGCTCGCAGCCGAAACACGATATCACACACAGACTGCACATTCGTCACAGTCCTTTTGCCGTCACTGGTGATGCACCTCTGACAGTTTGGCCATCGGTTTTAACTATGTCTACCGTATGCACGACAGCAGTGTGAGAGTAGGGAGGCTGACTTGTGTGTGATTTAGTTTAAAGTGGTAGTAGATTTGCGCATCATCTACGGCAGTTCATGAAATGTCAACTGAAATTCCGAAATGCATTTTCGTCTCGAAAAGATTGATTAAGGGGGATTGTAAAACTAATCTGTCTGCAGTATAATTTTATAATAATTCAGTTACCCCAGGATACCGGCTTTCGAACGAACTTCCTTCCGACCGCGCGCAAATCAATACTCCGTAAAAATGACTACTTAAATGCCATGCATTTTTCTCTTTAATTTTCGACGCCCTAAAAGTCCAATTATGGTTCATGGAAAACATGCGTAAAAATATTCTTTCGCGCATTCGGTAGAAAATTACGTCTTCTTTCAATTTGCTTTATAATTCGTTTTTAAAAAAGTCTCGAATTGTAAGACTTTTTAATACCGTAAAATGGTTGTTCATAAAACGTCACGTCTCTGCATTTACCATAAAGTTAAAAATATGGATCAAATGCAATGCTAAATTTTATGATTCCCATATGGTCTCCTCTTAATACCGTAGAGAAATGTATGGTTTTCCGTACGGTGGAAATACGTGGCTTGTAGTTTGGAAATCCTGAATGCAAGTGTGACGGCAGAACAGATTCAAAATTATTCGAGAATTGGAAAAGTTTTTGAAAACCGAATTATACCCTTCCTTCGAGTATTAACTCAAAAGAATACGCAATTTTCTACCGAATGAGCGGAAGAATGAATATTTTAATACATGTTCTCCATGAAATATAATTGGACTTTTAGAGGCATGGAAAATAACTAAGAAAAATGCATGCTGCTTAAGTAGTCATTTTTTACAGAGTATAATTTTTGCATACAGCCGGATGGAAGTTCTGTCGAAAGCCGACATCCTGTGGTAACTGAACTATTATAGAATTATACTGCAGACTGATTAGTTCTACAACCCTACTTAATTAATGTTTTCGAAACGAAAACGCATTTCGGAATTTCAGTTGACATTTCATGAGTTAACCCACCCACTGTACCGCATCCTCATCCACCTAGGCCCGGTTTTCAAGCCGTAGTCGAGAAGACCGGAGGCGGAAGGGACTGCTGGTGGCTGACCCGACGTAAACCGGCACTCGGACGTACCACCACAGCCCCCTGCTTCACAAGAAACACTTGATCGGAATTTTAAACAACTACAGACATGGTGGGGAGGGGGGGGGCGGCTCGGATAGCCGGGGCAGCGTGTACCTGAAAATACGTCTGTCACCACACCCCAACATTGGCATTTGTTATGAGTGCACATCGCCGATAATGCTTGCCGGACTCCGATCCAGCCCGCGTGTTGGTTCTGCGCGTCTATCGCATGGCCCGTTTGTGGGACGAACCCTTCCGGATGAAAGTACTTACGTCCGCGCGTCTCCATAGTCCCCGTTCTCATTAATAATCCGCTATCCGATGTGTAAGGAGACCGAAATGCACTAACTCAACGGCCATGCACATTGTTTAGACTGATTTGTGTCGATGTGACTTTGTCATACAGCCGAGGGATTAACAAGTGTTTTGTTCTACAAGTGCAGTTCTCTCCAATTGAAAGAGTACGCGAACGCTCTTTCGCCAACCCCCCCCCCCCCAACAGTCGCCACAGGAAGTCTAGGGGGGGCATCACGTGACCGGCCCCCTGGGGGTCAGTGTCGGGAGGAGGAGAAGGCAAGGCCTGTAATGACCCAATTCCAGAAGCACAAAACAGGATGTCAGGTCAGGTGCGAGGTAAACAAGCCCTTCGCGGCAGGAGACCATATATACACACAGCCGACTGGGACCGGTGTGGTCTTTCAGTGGAATGGCTGTCGGACGTCTGACGGCGTTGGCGACTTCAATGATGGCGGTCGTGTTTGCCGTCTCCGGGAGCGTAATTCAATTCACCGTGAGTTTCCTCCGTTATCCTTGTCGGCGAGGTTTGCTCCTGCAGCCCCCCAATATGGTGGTAAACTTTCTAAAAGAATTTAGAAGATGCGAGTATGCTGACTTTACAAATATCATGTATTTTTACTTTAATCCAGCGAGTGACAGTGTCATGGGGGAGGAGTGCTTATACGGCAGCCTCGGTTGCTTCAGTTATCGGTTTGCATGCGCTTCCAGCGAGTGATCAAGTAGACTTGCTAACAGACTTGTTCGGATGGTGTGGAACTCCGTCGGTTCCGCTACGGTGGCCATGAACTGCGAATTACCATGCGGTTCCCTAAGTGGCCTTCCATTTGTGATTGCGCCCCCCCCCGTATCCTCTCGATCCGGCGAGCGGTTGTGTTAGGGGGGGGGGAGAGGGGAGTATGTACACGCCACCTTCACTCTCATCCATGCGCATACTTCGATTTTTTCTTGCTCTCTCTTCCCCTCCCCACTCCAGGGAGTGTCTAAGTTAGGCATGTCGACTAATATTGTTTTAGTAAGCTAACCATACAGCATCAGTCAGTTGGGTCTGCAGAACCAAACCTCGCCTCCTTTTCTTTTGTATAACATCAACCGAAGCACAGTAAAATTTAGACTGGAGTCATCGGCCGCCTTGTTTTCTCCACAATTAGAGCTTGAACAGCACAGACCCGTTAAGGTAATTCCCGAATAAACGCATCTTGCAAAGTTGGTAGTTTAGTTAGGAGTACTCGCACTCCCCCCTACCACCAC
>CACRXP010000442.1:542075-553705 GCA_902702965.1 Spirometra erinaceieuropaei | reverse complement strand
GACGCCTCTGCATAAGACTGTGGTTCTGTGTGGGAGATATGCAGGACAAAGGTCGATGCAAGCATGTGACCCTCACAGATGTAGGACGAATTCAATCTGTAGTGAAGTAGGATCGGCTGGCTGAATAGGCTCATTAGAAATTGTACCTGGTCGCGACGCCACAGCCTCGCGCCATAGGCCGTCCTCCCGAGGGATGGAATGATCGGCTGCAAATCCCCTAGGCTTCTGAGAGCCTGTAGGGTAAGAGAAGTGCAAAAGAGGCGTAAGACAGGTAGCACTAAAGTACCTCGATTGGAATCCTTCCAGGGAAACGGCGTACAAGTACTGCGAGTACATGTTCAAGCGGACGTAGCGCTGGAGGTCAAGAAGCCCGGGTTCGACGGACAGGCGAAGCCAATCACCAAGACTGTGTCCCTGACTAGACGACGTCCAGAGCCAGTCATCTGTGACAGGCAGACGTGGTCCCGAGAATGCACTAACCAACGTGATTGTTATCTCGTAGGAGCCAGAGGGTGGCAGCTGATGGGTGCGCAGACGAGCTAGATCACGCCTGACGGCGGCGTAGTCGGTGGGGTTGGCGAACAGGCGACCGCCTTGCAAATCGGGAGCCAGAGAGTGCGTATCATTGCCGTTCCACCACACTGACTCATAGGCTGCCTAAAGAGGATAAAAGGCGGGGGGTGCGCAATTCTAGAGGCATGGCAACATGATATTTGCATGGGGTCGCATGGAGGTGAGCGTCTTGTTCGGACGCAGCACCACTATAAGGCCACACAACATTTCTTGCCAGCATCAATGGTGACAGACCTTGCGCGGGGCCTCAGACTGGGCTTCATGGACATGTGGTCGGGCTAGTAACTCATCCTCGTAATTCCTCGCTGGCGGCGGCTTGTGCGCCCTCACCTAACAACGTCAACCGTCTAAACTATCTCTCTCCCCTGGTAAGTATAGCGAACGTGACACTTTTCCACAGCGCCCCCAGTCAACTCCCATTGGCACGGAGGCCAAGGATGTCTCCTTCACCTGGTTAATGTGCGGTTGGACACCAACAAGCGTGTGACACGCATGGACGTACTTTCAGCCTCGGAAATCACCGCACTCAAGTAACATTTGTAATTTTCTTGACACAGTCTTGTCCCCTGAACGCAATGGGCATGGTAATATAGGAGGCAGGTAGATGCTAAAAAAGCTTTTCACAACTACGTACAGAGGCTGAAGTATCATGTTGGCTCTGGTGAACCAGGAATCTGCGCTCCCTGTAGATTTAAACTCTTAAATTACAGTGTGTGACCGATCTCATTATATGCTGGTCAAAATTCTGGAATACGTTTCCGAGTCGGAAGGATTACTTAAGTGGGGTTGTTATACTGATTATCATGCAGCATAACCCTATAACATATCGGACCCACCAGGATGTCGGCTTTTGAAAGTACTTCTTTTTGACCTCCTACAAAAGCCACACCCGGAAAAAAACGACTACTTAAGTAGCATGCATTTTTCCTATTGATTTTCGATGGCCTTATAAATTCAGATATATCTTATAGAAAACATGCACAAAAATCAGGTACACTTAGTGAATGAGCAATGTGTTTACTTTACCGATGCAAATGTGCAACAGGCCACCGGCAACGCACATTAAGTGCGTTCTTCCCGTTACGCCAAACTAACGCGTTTGCGAAAACACTGCTGTATTCGGAAGTGCCTACGTATTACACGGAATGCGTGCAGAAAATCTTTTGTTCGACGCAAACGAGGGAACCGAGTGGATGGACACCTCGGCATATTAAGAAGAACTGCGATAGGCATACTGCACGCGTGCATCCCAATCAGGACGAATGGTTCTTACTCCGCACGGTGTTGGTGAATATGTCCGTTTCAACGTCTTTCCAGCAATTGAAATCTGACAATGGCGTTACGCACGCCACATTTCGCAGTGCTTGCCAGGCCCTCAATTTATTGGAAAATGACCGACACTGGGATGTTTGCATTAGTGTTGTGTGCAGCACGTCCCATCCACATCGAATTCGTGCATTGCTTGCAATCATACTGACCGCCTGCTCTACTTCATCTCCAACAGATCTATGAGAGAAATATAAGTCGCACATGGCTGAGGATATCTTCCGTCAACTACGCAAAAAATTCCAAATTCGGATTGCACAGCAGGAATCTACAGCGAGGCGTTAATAGTGATTGTGGATATATACGTAATAAATCGCGAAAAAAGTTCCTTATCAACCGGGAATGTCCTCATCAAACCGGCTTTCTGTTGTTTCGTTAGATGTGGATTTGCGCCGTGAGCAAAAAAGCGCTCGAGGTCCTCGATCGAGCACTGCCAGATTTGCGCGGAAAAAGCAGGCCATTTGGAGAGATTACTGCTACTACTTGCAGGAGACTTCAGGCAAATACTGCCTGTAATTCCTCCATCGAAAACAGCAGCTGAATGTATTAGGTGGAACGGCAAGAGGGGGCTGCCCCATGCACATGTCCTGATCTGGCTCTATAACAAGATCGCTTCCAACGAAATCGACGACGCAGTATGCGCCGAATTACCTGATGTCGACGTCGACAATGATTTGCATGAAGTTGTGACGAAGAATATGATACATGAACCTTTGATGGACTGAATCCAAATTCTACAACCCCCTCCTCCCCTCGGCATGATAGACGGAAGTCCCTTATACCGAAAATGATCAGCGGAAGACATCTGCAAATTGGCGACCGTACGAATGCGAATCGGTGACATAGAAGTCCGGTAACTGCTCGGTTGCTTCTTATTCGCCTTTGCTTTAAAAAGCAAACGCAGCTCACATAAACGTGGAACGCTGCAATTTTGGGAAATGAATTAGGTACATATGTAAGCAGGTGAATAAAGGCGGCGACATGGCCGTTTTTGGCCTGCAACACGAAAGGAGATAAAGGGATGCGGACATACAACACAGTGAAGTCGCAAAGTATTGGGCTGGACGATGCGTTAACGATAAGAAATCCATGTGACGACTTCTTTAGTTCCTCATCCATGAGCGAAGTCCAGGTGTTGTTTGCCTGCAGTACGGTTAGAGAATGGGCAATGCGTTTACTTTACCGATGCAAATGTGCAAAAGGTTGCCTTAGGTCCACTGGCAACTACGTTCTCCACGTTAAGCCAAAGTGACGCGTTTGCGAAAACACTGCCACATTGGAAAGTGCCTACATATTACACAGGGAATGTGTGTAGAAAATCATCCGAATGACGCAAACGACGAGAGTGAGGGGACGGTCGCTCCGGTATGCTCAAATGAACTGCGATAGGCAGACTGCAAACCGTGAATCCAAATCTTACCTCGCATGGTGGTGGTGAATGTGCCCGGTCCACCGTCTTTTCAGCAATTGAAATCTGTCAACGGCGGTACAAATGCCACTTTCAGCAGTGCGTGTCAGGCTCCTCAGTTACAGCAGAACGATCAACAGTAGGACGTATGTATTAATGACGCCTGCAACACGTCCCATACACATCAAATTCATGGATTGCTTGCAGTCATATTGACCGCATTCTCTCATCATCTCCAACAGATTTACCGGAGAAATAGAATTTGCAGATGGCTGAAGATACCTTCCGTCAACAATGCAAGGAAAATTCAAATGCGGCTTGCACAACAGGAATCTACAGCGAGGCGTTAATATTGATTGAGGATATGTACGCAGAAATCGCGAAAAAAGTTCTTAATCAACTGGGAATGTCACCGCAAACCCAATCTACTGCTGCTTCGTTTGATGTGGATTGGCGCCATGAACAAAACGAAACACGGTTCAGCTTCTGCAATGCTTACAATCAAAGACTCACAAGCTAAGACTGGAGCAGAATGACATTTACGATCAAATACTGCGTAATGTCAGTAACGGGGTTGGAGGAATCTTCTTCGTAGATGCGCCAGGAGGGACTGGCAAAACGGTCCTACTACGACCGATTCTGGCGGCAATTCGATCCAATAAATGACGTAGCCCTAGCACTTGCATCCCCGGGAATAGCTACAACTCTGCTACCTGGCAGAAAAACCGTTCATTCAGCTTCGAAATTGCCTTTGAATGAGCAATTCATTGAAAGTCCCTCATGTAACATTTCCAAAGCATCCGACATGAGAAAAGTACTGCAGAAATGCAAAGCCATTGTTTTGGATGAATTCACAATGGCGCAAAAAAGCGCTCAAGGCCCCCGATCGAACACTGCAGGATTTTCGAGGAAACAGCAGACCATTTCTGATGCACTGCTGCTGCTTGCAGGAGACTTCAGGCCACCACTGCCTCGATCGACACCGGTGGACGAAATAAATGCCAGCCGTCACCACTTACTCCGGAATCCTCGAGAGCGACTGCGCGCAGCAAACAATTGCCCTGCCTTCGATAGCGGCTAGAAGGACAATCCTGGGTTTCGCACACAATACGTACCGCCAACCGGTGACCCTTACATTTTTGTTAATTGGGAACGTGCTCCTTCCTCTTTCCCTTATTTCCCAATTCATCAGATTGAGCCACAACAACGCGTGGCGGGGTCCGGCTAGTATTTTATAGAAAACATGCACAAAAAATCTGCTTTATTTTGCTCATTTGGTAGAAAACCACATTGTCTTCATATTCTATGCCCGAAGAAGATGTGTATTTAGGTTTTAAAAAGTTTCCCCATTCTCGAATAATTTTCAGCCTGATGTGCTATTGCATCGGCGTTTAGCAATTTCAGTCAACAAGGTGCATGCTTTCCGCGTAAGGAAAATCATATATTCCTCTATGCCTTTAAGAGGATACCACATAGAGTTCATGAAGCTTTTCAATGGATCCGGAAAGTGTTGTACATTTCAAGAGGAGCATTAGTAAACGGACATGCGCGGTCTTGCATGCATGGACATCGCACGGTCTTAAAAATCTCATAAATAGAAACTTTTCAAGACCGAAAGCTGACCTTTCTTTGGCCATAAAATATGAAGACAATGTGATTTTCTACAAAAAGAGTAAAAGAAAACATACTTTTGTGCATGTTTTCTATAAAATATGTCATTGACACGAAGGCCAAGGCTGCCTCCTTCCCCGGGCTAATGTGCAGTTAGACATCAACAAGCGTGTGACACGCATGGACGTACTTTCAGCCTCGGAAATCAGCGCACTCAAGTAACATTTGTAGTTTTCTTGACCCAGTCTTGTCCCCTGAACGCAATGGGCACGGTAATATAGGAGGTAGGTGGATGCTAAACAAGCTTTTCACCACTGTGTCGACAGGACAGCAGTTGACCCCGTTACTTGGAACGGTCGACATATTATGTTTCAGGTGGAGCGGCTGTTCAAGCAAGGACCTTAGACAGGAGTCTCAAATACATCAACGCTGATGACACTGACTGTGACTGTCAGTTAAGAAAATAAACAACGTCCGGATATACCCAAAAGCCCGTACGGACTGATTGAGCACACTGTGTTAAGAAACCCGGCGGAAACACTCATCAGCACCCACACGTGGGACAGGAGCGCTGAGAAGACGGAGTCTGTCACGTGCTATCCAGAGCGTCCAAGTGACGGATAGTCGAATAGCCTGCAGCGAAAGCTTGCTGTTAAAAACGGCAGTCTTAGGGGTTTGAAAAACGGGCAGTACCGGGCCCAGCATTGACAACACCATTAAGCCTTATTAGGGGCTAGGCTGGCAAATCGGTTACTTATAAAAAAAGCCACAAGCCCAGCCGGTATTACGAAACAACGAATGCTGTCCGCAATCATCCAAAATGGCTTCATGTCAAATTCTGGAAGAGGACATGGATTGAAAGGGGGTCGAGTGGATGAGGACGCCCATTCGGGCATTACATGGAACCTATGCCTCTAATAAACGCATCCCACGCAACCGCCGGGTGAGTCATAATTTAATCGTCCTTTTTGACGAAGGGAAAGCTGCGGTCCGTGTGCTTCCGCGGGACTCGTACAGGGTCAATGGCTCTGACAGAAGTAACAAGGACGACAGGTGTTCCGTCGACACCAACTTAAATCTGTCCTTAAGATGGTCCCTGCGCACACAGATAGCTGGTGTATTATGAAGCGCGCAGCTTGGCAGGCTACAACAGGGCGCTTGTGCCATCCGGACGGTAAGTTTTTCTGCAACAGAATCACATCAGGACCTCAAAATTTAATGGATGATTCAGAATAACCGTGTCGGCACCATATCCAAAGGGGGATTAAGGGACAATCTCACATTGATGGCAAAGGTGTGCTGCACCCTGTCCAATAGCAAAACCAGTGTAGCACGAATCAAGACCAATGTGGCTTGTAAAGTCAACAATATGGATGAAATCCACTGCGTAATTTCATGAACCCTATATGGTCCCCCTTTATTACGGTAGAGAAATGTATGGTTTGCTACTTAAGTAGTTATTTTTTAGTCTAGTTTTTGCATGCAGCCGAAACGAAGTTCATTCGAAAGTCGGCATCCTGAGGAAACTGAATTATTGTAGAATGATGTTGCAGGCTGACTAATCTTACAACCCTACTTAGTTAATCTTTGCGAAACGAAAACGCATTTCGGAGGACATTTCATGAGTTAGCCCACCTACCGTATGTCATATTGATGGAAAAGGTGTGCTGAACCCTGTCGCATAGCAAAACCAGTGTACCACGAATGAAGACTAAGAGGCCTGATAAAACCACGCAGCAGATGGCGTATGTCGCCACCGAAAAAGGTGTGGCAGCACCCCTAGGTGCAGCCTCGGTCGCGCCAGCCTCCACCCTTTTGTTGTTGGTTAAAATCCTCGTCATTTGCTGTGTGGACGAGGGGGTGTGGAGTGGAGTGCCAAGGTGTTGGCTCGACCGTGCCATCCACACGCGCCCTCCCCCGCCTCCGGTTTTCTTGACTCTGTCTTTACACCAAGTCCAGGTGGGGGGGGGGGGAGGGGAGCGCAATAGATGCTGCGCAAGGCTACATTCACTCTAAACTAGGTGACGCGCAATTCACCGTCAATGCTCCGTCTTGCAGTGGAGCACACGGTGGACATCTTTAGAAACGACGGTCGAACTGTCGATGACTTTCAAATGTTCCGTTGTGACTAATTCCAACGTAAGCGGCGAGGTGCATGGGCTGAGTTCGAATCTGGCCAACCGCGTCGCTACCAGTCTTCTTCCCAAGGGCAAACGGGTGTGGTAGCAAGGTTTTCTATGAGGTTTTTCGCCAGTAGTCGCCAAATTTTTGGGGGCACGTCTAAAACCGCAACTTGTTGTAGATGCATTGCAGAGAGAGTTTCGGTAGGGCGTGTGCGGGGAGGTCAAATCGGAACAGGTTTTCGATCAACGACCGCAGAATTTTCCGATACTTCGTCGGGGACATACTCTCTGATAAGCGGTTATGATGAGTCTGGCTTACTTAATGGCAGACCCTTCGCAAAACGTGACGACGCTCACAACTACGTTCGGCAGCTTGGGAGTGGATTGTCTTACAGAAAGGAAAGCATGAGCAGCATCGACTTCCTTCTGTCTTCCCATCCCATCCTTAAAAAAGTTTCTAATTGTGAGATTTTTTAATACCGTGCAATGGCCGTTCATAAAACGTCATCGCTCTGCATTCACCAATGTGGCTTGTAAAGGTAAAAATGTGGTTCAAATCCACTGCTTAATTTTATGAACCCCATATCGTCTCCTCTTAATGCGGTAGAGAAATGTGTGGTTTTCCGCACGCGGAAATTATACAGATTGTAGTTTTGAAACCCTGAATGCAAGCGTGACGGCAGGTCGGGTTCGAAATTATTCGGGAATTGGAAAAGTTTTATAAAACCAATTTATGCCCTTCTTTCGAGTATAAAATTGGAAGAAGACGTAACTTTCTACTGAATCAGCAAAAGAATGAATATTTTTGCGCATGTTTTCCATGAAATATAATAAAATCCTTAGGGATATCGAAAATCAATGAAAAAAATGCCCACTACTTATGTAGTCACTTTTAACCAAGTATGGTTTTTGGATGCAGCCGGAAAGACGTTCTTCCGAAAGCCGGCGTCCTGGGGTAACTGAAGTATTATAGAATTATGCTGCATGATGATTAGTTTTACAACCCTACTTAATTAATCTTTTTGAAACGAAAACGCATTTGAGAATTTCTGTTGAGACTTCATGAGTTAGCCCACTTACTGTAAGGCTCACAATATTGTGTAGTGGATGTGGACCAAGTTGTCTATTTTATAAGCAGCAACGATAAATGTGCTGACGCGATTTCGCGGTCTTAGAAACGTTTTTTAAAACCGGAAGATACTCTTTCTTCAGGCATGGAATTAGGAGAAAACGTAGGTTACTACCACACGAGTAAAGCGAAGAATGCTTCTGTGGATGTTTTCCACAAAATATATTTGAATTTACAATAACATCGAAAATCAATGGAGAAAGCCCATACTGATTAAGTAGTCCTATCCTGCAGAATGTAGTTTACGCAGGCGGCCCATTAGAAGCTCATTCGAAAACCGCAATTCTGACGCAGCTGGAATACTTCAGCACTATGCGACACGATAGTTAACACAACAACCCTACTTAAGTGAGCTTTTCAAACTGAAAACGCATGTTGGAATTTTGAATGAGATGGCATATCTACTGCAAAAGTGAGCCATCACAACTCGACCCTCGGTCCGCGGGGCGGCGTTAGTCCGCGCATAAGAGGCGCACTGCAAATTACATGTGTAGGAGTAAGGGAACCCTGATGGGTACACTGACGTACCTGCAGTTTGTTCGGAATGACAAGGTTGTTGTTCAACAAATGGAGGATAGTCGAGGCGAGCTCCTCTGCACCGGCCTTGCACGACGGGACCCCACCCGATGAGGAGCTAGGAGTCGGGGTGCAGGGCGACCACAGGTAAATCAACTTTCTTGAGGGAAGATCGCGGACAAGACCCTTCGCACGCACTGGAGTTTGGTGGGGCAGAATCACAAAGAAGAAGGCTCCATCAGCACTGCAAGGGGATGCACAAAAAGGTGGTCAGAAAGGAAATAAAGTGAAGGCGGGTGTTCAAGTTGCAGATGCAGTTGCGCACGAGTAAGGAAGAAGGATAGAATAATTTTTGATTTTTCTGAGCTTTTGAACTCGTGCAGGACTCCATCGTCAGAGGTGACAGCAGCGACGGAACAGGCGACCAACGATCAGTGCCGCGGGTGTGGAGGTGACTGCGCAGAGCCCCGTATGCCGGCGACAGATCGATACACCGACTGGCAGAATAATGAGATAGTTGGAGCAGATAACGCGCCTTAATGCCAGACGCCATAAAATTGTAGCGATGACCAGTTGTTGGATCCAGGCTACGCTCAACGTACTACAGTTGGCAAAAAACTGTGCATTCTTAGTTATAAACACTTAACAGAGTGGTAGAGAGGCGCTCACCGATGGTTTTACGGAACCGACAGGACAACGAGCCCGTGGCTCAGTGGTTAGAGGCGCTGGACTTCTAGTTAACAAGTCGCGGGATCGAGCACCAGGTGTTCCACACTTCGGGGTTGGGTATGACTAGCTGACGAGAGCTAAGAAGCCCGAAATGGCCATTCCAGTCTCCCTTGTCTTTGTCGGCAATGCTGTTCTATTTAACAGAGTATATCAATCAACCTCCCTTTCTTCTTGACAAAGTGAATAAAAATGCACGATGTCGATCAAAATTTTGGCGAAATAGGTTGAAAAAAAATTATTTTTGAGATTGCCGGGATGGAGTTTTGATTAATTCCCCGCCCATGTGCAGAAGCATTATTTCCGTCTAGTTTAACATTGATATTTTTAAACAGCAGAGGCCGGATAGATTGGAGAGAATAAATTTCCTTTTAAAAATACTTTCAACGAGTATGACTAGTAAAACTAGGGCAAACGCCGACAATGTTAACAATGATCGTAAACAGACGGGGAAGGGAGGTCGACTAGACACAGGCACCGCAGTGGGGGCCACGCATTCGGCGAAACGACACGGCACAACTCCTCAGGCGTTTCTGTGGTTTAGCGGTTTGGATAGCGGACCGGTGTCTGTGAGAGGGAGTGAAATCGATTCAGGGGACTCCGTCTCAACAGTACTTTAGAGCATTCCCTAAATACGGTCTGACGCGTTCGCAAACCATCACGGTGCGCTAAAAAGTGGTGTGGAAGGCTATCGACTACCGGGATAACTCGGTCTTCCTTCCAAAATGAAGAGTCGGCTCATAATGGCTCCTTCTCAATGTGGCCCCTACGGCGCTCCTACTCAGATGGGACCTAGGCTGCCCATCGTTTCCCTGAAAACTTGGCTCGGTGTACGCGAACCAGGTCGTTTGTGGCACGCGTAGACGGTTGTTTTGGTTTTGTTAGCCAGTGCATTCGAGTCCATCTCTAGTCGTGCTTACTCTGTCTTGAGATGAGGAGATGCTGCACAAGTTTACTATCACCATAGACTAATTCGTGCGCAAATCACCGCCGCTGCGCCCACCTGTGGGCATCGTCAGTGAATAAATAACCGATCTGCAGCGACAGGGAATGGCAGGTGGCGAGGCACTGATGAACTTCGGTTCGATGAAGTGCTTATGACCCATCTGGTAGACCCCAGTGGTGAACCAGCTGCGCCAGGTGTGTGAGCGCATGCTTGTGCTTCCAGTACCGACCGGTAATCAGAGCTATGATTGGCTGAATGAGGAGAAGCAAGCCCGCAACACTTTTGTATCAATCTACCCCACAGACGCTGCCGTCTCCCCTCTGTTATCATAGCTTGACCGACTTCGGACTGGTAGGCGGTCGCCCGTTCGTAACCACTATCACCCATACGAAGCTTTTTTTCTTCGGGAAGTCAATGGATGGGTGTGTGCCCATTCCTGAGTGAATAAATACCCGATCTGCGGCGACAGAGAATGACAGGTGGCGAGGCACTGATGAAATGCGGTTCGACTCCAGGCTGTCGAACATATGAGATATCGGTTACGAGAAGTTATGAAAAGTGCCGGAAGATATTACACAAATTTTGAGAGTTTAAGGACACAACAGACCTGACAGTCTGCTTTCCATCATTCACTTCCAGGCGATCAAGTAGGCCTGACTTCAAAATATGCCTTTCCAGCCGCGCCGAGACAAGTGACGAGGAGGATGTTGGGTCACCTGCCAATAAGCTTGCATCTGTCTGCTGGCGTCGAACGAAAAACCGATAATTCACAATGATCCCCGGGTCTGCAGGATTTGATCCCGGTGCAGTTTGTGTCCTTTGCGACTCCATTTTGCGCTGCACTGCATTAGCGGACTCAGAGAGCGTGCGTTCAAGGACGGTGAGGTCGGAGTCGGATAACCAGGGGTCAAGATTAAGAGTGACTACCTAAAGACATTTGAGAAAAAGACTTCAGAGGCTGAGACAGACAGACAGACAGGGGGTTCTGAGGCAGCGCGAGAGCGGGATGGGGTACGTACATCAAGACTGATGGTGATTCTTTGCTGAGTGAGTTGAGCAACCATATCCTCTGGTAGGGAGTACTGTTCAGGTGTGGTGGTCATCCACCAGACTGGAACGCCGACAAGAAGACTCAGCAGGAAGATGACGAGAGCGATGCCGTGGAGGCGGGCGCGTTCAGCATCGCTGGGTTGGAGTGCGGCTAATTCAGCCTTTAAGGTCTCGTCAAGGCCGTCTGCCGGGTCCGATTTTGTCAACCAACCCATCTAAGTA